>VWZW01002957.1:226892-387488 GCA_013397115.1 Edolisoma coerulescens | reverse complement strand
GAAGGGAAGGGAAGGGAAGGGAAGGGAAGGGAAGTGAAGGTGGTGGTGAGGGGGTGGGGAGGTGGTGGTGAGGTGGTGGTGAGGTGGTGGTGAGGTGGTGGTGGTGGTGGTAAGATTTTTAACTCGTAGGCTTGCTGTGAATCACTCATGGGTTAGGCAGGTGAGTGCAGTTGGTCTTCTGGAAAACGGTGAAATGTTTCTAACAAAAAACTAAGTGAATGTGCCTTCTTAGTGTCAGAAGGGGTCTTTATCAAAAGTTTTATTCCCGTTCATGGGCAGTTCCTCTGTCAGATCCCGAAAAACGGAAGCCTGCTTGTGTTGGTGTGGCGATGAGTCAAGGACTGTGCTCATTCAGCAGGATGTGGGATTTTTCTTAAAATTTGGCTTTATAATGGAAACGATCCATTTTCAGAAGTATCTGGGGAATGTTTGAGCATATCATCTTTTGGGTAAATGGACACCTCATATTTTTCATTTTCTGTAAAATTACTCGACTAAATTTAATTCAGAGCTTACTTTGGATCCCTAGATATAGACTGTGATTAAAATGAATTTAATTGTTCTATGTTGCACTAAACTGTCCCAACACTGTTGCACACCAAAATCCTGATATATTTCTGTATCTAGCTGCTTAGTTCCTAACTCAAGATAGTTCCTTCTCACAGTAAACACACACAAAGAAATACTTTATCTTTAAAAAGGCCTTAGAAATCAGTGTGCCCCATCCTGGAAGTTTACCAGGTCAGTGCCAGGACTTTAAACCCCCAGTTGAGCGCACTCTGCAGTCAGCAAGCCAAAAGCCTTTTTCAGCAGAAATTCCCCCTTCAGATTCCTGGCTTGATAGGCATTTTCCAGTGCTCAAAGATGCAAACTGAGATGGTTTGTAAGAGCTTTATTTTTGAAAAATGTTGGCTGCTTTGGTCATGAAGAAGAGGAACTTGTCAAGTGCTGTATAGTGACTGGAACTCCATGTTCCTCATCCAGCACATGAGGAGGGTCCTGAACGGGGACTCTCGGGGCCCATTCAGAATGTGAAACACAAAAGTTTTGTAGTATCTGAAAGAGTCTTCTGCCTGGGTTGAGATGACAGCCTCAGAGATGCTGCTGGATGCCTATCTTGAACTCTGCAAGTGTTTCGTGAGCTCAGGGGTGTTCTAAAAGGAAAAAGTAGTAGGATTTACCTGCCTGAATTTTGCTTTAGTTCAGAGATTGCTTCCTGTAGTGTAAGGGTACTATGTGTTGGAGACCAGAATCTTCAGCTTCATCTGTCCAAAATTAGCATCCTAACATCAAGTGGGAAAATCCAGTTCTCTTTCTTGCCTGCTCATTTTCCATCTCCTTGCTTGCACTACAGTCTCAGTCCATGATGGAGCTTGATGTTTGAACTATGCTTAGCAAACTAGCATTTCTTAGGGACATGGGCTGGCATAGCAGTTGTTTGATTCCCACATGATCTTTAGCCAGAAGGTAAGCACCTCAAAATTCACTTTGGTAGATGAGAAATGCGCTGGGTAACCTGGGAAAGATGGAGTCCTCCAGGAAGGTGCTTTCCAGCAGTGCTTTTGGCACTTGATGGAAGCATTTTTGGAAAGTAGCTTTGTCAGAGGATGCCACAGACAGGCTTTCCAGTCTCTCATGGCACTATGCTCTTGCATTCTGTCCCAGGTGCCATTTACATGCCGATGTGTTCTGTTGCTCACTTGCCCTAGATTTTAACAACCAGGCCAATTAAACAATCTTTGATGGGGCCCTGAGAGTCAGTAGGCACCTCTGATGATAAAGACTTCATCAGGTTTCATGCAAAAGCTTTGAAAATTCCTGTCTCTCCTTGTGTCCTCAATGTGAATGAAGTAGAGTTTCTGCAAGGTCTAGCTGTTCAAACAGCAGTGTCTAGTTTAATTATGAGAAGCCCTCTTGGTAATCACACTCAACACCTGCTGCCGTTTTTTACTTCATTACTTAGTAATGAGAAAGTATTTAATTGTGTTGTCCTGTCATTTTCCTTTTCAAGTGCCATTAATGGGCCCAGGCGTATGTTTGTAGGTAAGGACTAGACTAGACTAGACACTTTGGTTGGTCCATAGGTCTGGCACGGACTGCTGACTTGACCTTGGATGAGCTGCTTGGTCTCGCTGAACCTTGATTTTTCTTTTGTAGAGTGGCAATAAAATGCATCTTTTTCAGCTTTTGTCTAGTCAGAGTGTTAGTCAAGTAAGATGGAAGCTGGCAGAGGGCATCTGATCACTTCCTGTGAACACATTAGAAGAGAGGGCAAAAAGCTACTTAAGCTAAGGAACAGTTTTGGCAGAACAAATGCCTATAAATAGAAGGTGTATAAATTTGAGATGGAAATTCAAAGAAAGTTTCTTTTCATCAGATCAGCAGAGGTCCAGAGCAGTCTTCCAGGATGATTCAAGGGTGAGAACGACCTGGTACGTAAGGTACGTTTCTACCGCTCCTAAACTTAAAGTGCATCATGTAGGCCAAAGCTACCTGCTGATTGTGTCCCTGCTGCTGCCTGGCTGTGGTGCATCCACCAGTCCTGCTGCTGCTTTTATAATTGTATCAGTGGTCAGGTGTGACATCTCTTTAATTTTGGGGGGGGTTAGTGTCTCTTAAGGACTGGCAAATGCTCTAGCTGCCTTTAGTGTGGACCTTAACCAGTTAATAAGCAGGATTACTTGGCATGGGTTTCACTTCAGCAAAGGACTGGTCTTTGCAATGCCAAATGTTCTATTCCTGTCTAGTATTTCCCAGAAATTGCATCATTTCACCTTGTGAGACAGTGAAATCTGAGTGGCAAGAAGATGATGGGGATCATTAGTAGTTTTGCCAGGCTGGTGATTCTGAGTTTGGAGTTTTTTCTAAAGGTTGACAGGTGTCAAACATCACTTTTGGATGTTCAGATATCACTTCTGGATGTTAAAGGTTGAAGTATTTTGATCTTCACACATTTCCTTACTCCTTTTCTCACACTCTAGGTTGCCAGATGGATGCCAGAGACAAGCAGCTTTTACGCTCCCTGCGCCTGGAGCTCTGCACAGAGGTGCTGGTGGATGGACTTGTTATTCAGTATCTCTACCAAGAAGGGATTCTCACAGACAGTCATGTTCAAGAAATAAAAGCCCAAACCACTAGTCAGAGGAAAACCATGATGCTCCTTGATATTCTCCCCACCAGAGGACCCAAAGCTTTTGACGCGTTCTTGGATTCCTTACAGGAGTTCCCATGGGTTAAAGACAAGCTGATACTGAAGCGTAAGGAAATGACAATACAAGATCCTTCAGGTAAGGCCAGGATTGCTGTTGCTAGTATTTTGAAGCTTGTTCTCAAGCCATCATTTTAAAAGTATTGAATGTACCAGTAATTTCAAGTTATGCGTCGTGTAAGCGTGTGATACCAAGAAAAAGGAACAGCCTGAATTTCCTGGAAGCCAGTCAAACACCAGGAAATATTGCAAAGTTTGGGACAAGAGCAGGGCTGAGTTTCAGAAGACAAGGAGACAGCAGGAGGGGCTACCTTGGGAGAGGCTGGGATATAGGGGGACCGATAATACATTGCCTCAAAGGGAATGGACTATAAAAAGTAGTTTTGACTGGCTGCAGAACAGTGTCTTTGCCATCCATATCGAATTATTATTTAGTTTATGTATGTTTTACAGTGGTTTGTTCCTGAATCATTTATATTTACGGAGTTTTTATTTGTTTACTTTTATTATGATT
Source organism: Edolisoma coerulescens (assembly GCA_013397115.1). Classification (NCBI taxonomy): domain Eukaryota; kingdom Metazoa; phylum Chordata; class Aves; order Passeriformes; family Campephagidae; genus Edolisoma; species Edolisoma coerulescens. The sequence continues at coordinate 383,766 of VWZW01002957.1, read as the reverse complement.
GTAATGTAAGTTTGATTTAGTACTATGTGCCAATTTAGATTTATTTAGTTTATTATGTTTACTGGAGTGCAAATATCTAGGGTCATTACTTGCAAAATTACTAGCCCTTGCTTATTTTTAAAACAAATGTAGGAGCTAACAGATTATTTAGTATTTGGCATTTAAATGTACTTCTAAAACTAGTTTTCTAGACCTGATGTTTGTTCAGAAGTGATTTCTTTACCAACCTATGCATACAATTGCTGAGCTGTTTAGAAGTAAAGACAACTGCTTAAAATGCACGTTTCTTGTCCCAGATTCTGGCATCATGACTGGCTGCTAACCTCATGTTACCAGCGAGGCAGTGAAATAGTCCTCACCTGGGAACATCTTTTCCAAGCAGTCTGATTAATCTTTCTCCAAGCCCTCCCCCCCGCTCTATCCCCATTTGAGTTTGGTCTTACATATTTTGATGCACATGACATGTGATTTTTCCAGTGTCAGTGTGCTTTGCGTGAGACTGAAAGCCTGTGAAGAAGGGTGCCTAAGACCCGTTGACCATCATGTGCACCTGCATCTCAGTTAGCTGCATGTTCAAGAACATTTTGTCAAGATCTGCTGGACAAATCTGAGATTATCTTACCTTAGGACGTTTTTAATGGAATATCCTGACAGCTGGTCTTTCTGTTGGTCTCTGTGTATCTTGCTGTGTGCATGCTTGGAAATGAGTAAATAATTTTCAAAATTTGGGAATAAATGTCCTATGCTGCCTACAAGTTCTCAGCGTAATGCAAACCATGGCACTGAGTGTGTTGGAAAAGGCCTTGACAAATACTGTCATGCTGATGCTCTTTATTTGCCTTACAAATCGGCCTCTTCGTTTGGTAGTTGCTGCTTAAGCTGGTGAACAACCTTACAGTTCCGGAAACACGCAGCCATTAAATACAGTCGGGATCATGTAGTTTGTTACTGAAAAAATTGTTACCAATTTTTGTTCTTTTGATTGTTTTGTGGATTGCTTGTTCCCATTCTTGATCACTTGTGACTAATGTGCTGGTTTTCTGCATATCAGGTTTTCTGGTTTCGAGTGGGCTGACTGCACTTGATAGCCCTATTGCCAAATTTTGTGTGTAAATTAGAAAAGGCTTCCAGATTAGATCAAAGATTACTGTTATTTTTATGGTGGCAATACAGAGTGTAAGAACAGGATAAGAGGCAGAAAGCCAAGTTTGTTTTAATATTTAGGCATGTTCTTTAGAAACCAAAGAAAGAGCACCATCTGTGCCCTCATAAATGCTGAGTGTGCCCTGGAATGAATTGGAAACTATGGTGGCATCATCAGTGCTGATTACGTGCAAGAAAATGTGGTTTGGGATAAAAAGCTTTGCTTTGCATTCTAACAACAGACTTGGAAGCTTTTGTCTTGGCAGAATACATGAACATACGCTTAGCCTTAAGCATGGAAAAAGCCATTTGCTCTAATAAAACTATAAGCATATTTAAAATTAAATGTGTTCTCTAGTGCCATGCTAGATAACTTAACTTCTGCCTTATTGGAAACTCTTCTTATAACTGATTATTTGTCAATGGTAATTTGTTTTAAAGAAGCCAGTTGTTGTGAAAAAAGCTTGCCACATGTACACTATCCTTCTTTTAGACCCTGAAACTTTTAAAATGGAAGTTGGTTTTATGTCCCCAGATTTTTAAAACTTTTTTTTTCTTTGAGTCATATATACTATGGAAATGGAATGCTTTCTGTTCACTTGCTTATGCTCTATTAAAATTCTATTAACTCAAGGAAAATATCCTCAGTTTTTACAGACCATTTTGCAGGACTAAGGAGTGGTAGCAAGTTGATCCTTGAAGGAAGGTTTTATTTTAGTCTTTTGCTTCTCAGTGATTACATGTAGGATTTTTAAAGTCAGTAACTAAATAGACTATTAGATTTTGTCGATCTGAACCTGAAAACTGGCGTGTACACAGTGATTTTTTGGTGTAGGCCTTTGAATTCTTTTGTGTTTTGTTCAAAAAGATCAGGCTTTCTATCCTTCCTTCAGCTGAGAAGTATAGTTGGTTAAAAAAGTAATCACTACTGTAATTATTTAGAAACTTCTAATTTATTTTCTTTTCCTAGTAAAAAATAAGCCCAAACCAACAAATCAAACAAACAGCAACTTCAGAAGGTCAGAAATAAAAATGTTTTTGTTGATGTTGTATAAACATGATCTGGTGGACCAAGCGGCTACAAAATGGAAACCAAAGTCTGAGATCTAGGCAAGACACTTCCACTGACTCATGGTGAGTCTTTGAGCAAATTCTTTCAAGGCAATGGATTTATTGATTCCCAAGTTGTGTAACTCAGTGTAATGCTCATGGAACAGCATAGAGTGGAACTGTAAATTGGCCCAGGACTCAACCCAGACTATGCTGTTTGGCTGCTTGCAAATAAATGAACTTTAAAACCTCTGATATCCTGAGTTTTATTGCTGAATGTCAGTTGACTTAAAGATAGTAGTTCTGTGTACTATTATCTGATGTAGTTCCAATGAACACAGAAGACCTTAATGCTGCAGAGCATGAGGAATAGTTTTTCCTTGAGAATCAGGAGGGTGATGTGCAGGCAGGTAGGGGCACTTGCATCTGTGTAACTGAAGCAAAGAGACCCAAGATTTCTTCCACTTGCTTGTTTGCTTTATGTAGGGACAGCCTCTTGCCTAGGGTCCTCTTTGTCCTTTCTCCTATGGATCTGTCAGGTGGCCACAGCTTTGAGGAAACCTTTTCATAAGGTAGGGAAAGCATAGTTGTAAAACCTCAAAATCTCAAGAAGGAAGTTTAAAATCATGTGCTTTTGGAGGTAAATATTTATGACTTTAATTGATTTAAAGGTGATAGGGTATCTTTCTTGCTGGTATAACAACCTGTGATAAACCAGTTCACCCTGTGCAGAGTGGCATTGCAAGACTTAATCATTATAAACATCAACCACAGTGTGAGTGTCTGCTTTTGAAGATCAAAACTTCTGCCACAGTAAGAGTTAACAAAAGTAATGTGTGTCTGTTTCATTGGGAAAAGACTACTCTGGTTTTTCTGCCCTAGTTTGGATAACTTTATGCCTTTGTCAGGAACATAAATCTTCAATATAGTCTTATAATTCCTATGAAAAACTACAGCTATTGGCAACAGAATTCCCTTCTTTCTAGGAACAGCACATAGCAACAGTTACCCAAAATTTTTTGCACTGAATAAAAAAAAAACGAGTTTTGATGGTGTTTGTTTATCAGATTGTTTTTCTAAACTCTCTCCCCTTGGGAATTTCTCAGCCCAAGTATTATATTTCTCTCCATAATACATGTGCTATAAAATAATTTACTTCTAAAAGTGTTAGTACTGCACCTCTTTGTAGTATAGATGATTTCTTCATTCCACAGGAAATTGCAGCATACTGAGAACAAAAAAGTGAGGTACGACGTTTGCCAAAGGAATCCTGGAGCAGCTGCTGCTATCTGGCAAATGTTAGTGAATTTAGGGCAACAGAATTGCCATGGGAAAGCTGTACTCTCACAACTAGGCAGGGAATACTTTCTAATGCATAATTTTGTTGTGGTGACTAGTCAACATTAGTGTCCTGCTAGACTTGGGTGAGTTTTTTTCATTTACACAGATTTTAGTGTGGTTGAGGTTTTTCCCTGGATGTGTGGGGAGTGTGTGTTGTCGTATAGCTATATAAAGCTTTATGTTGTGTAACACTTTGGATGAAGCATGCAAATACAAAACAAAGCAAAACATGTACTTATGCTGAGAAAGCCAGACATCCTTCCATCCCCTCCCAGCTTTCCCAAAGTCCTTTTTCCACAGCTGGGTTGTGGATTTCTAAGAATTTGGATTCAAATGCAAAAGCATTAGTATGTGGGGAATTTTAGTATCTCCTCTTACCTTTTGTTGGCTGCTTCCTGCCCTCTTCCTATCCTGCTTCCTCTCCCATCTAATGCAGTGAGGAAACAGCCTGATTCTTGCCATTTCCATGTGGACGTCAGATAGGAAAGCAGCTGAGGAATCCCTTTTCTCTCTCTAAAATGGTGGACAGAAGATGGTAGGTTTTTTTCTTTCTTCTCTTTCCCTCCCCTCTCTTGTACAGTCCAGTGGCAGAAGGGGGAGTTTCCTCCCATGTATGTTTGTGGGAAAGGGATGGGCTTAGCAGCCTTGGCCTTGCTGGGTTGACCTAGAGATGAAGAAATGCCCTTGTGCCACATCCTAATGCCTGGAGATTACAAGGAAATGTTCTCTGGTTATCTGGAGCGATTCGAAGGCATCCTCATAGGAGAATTTCCCAAACTCTTTTCCACATTCCCATCTCCCCCGAAAATTGGGTATTACATTTATGGCTTTGGCTGTGTTCCTGACCACAGCGAGATCTGTGAAGTCTGGCATTAAAGGTATGTGCACACACTCGATATTAGCAGAATGCATCATGACATGGACAAGTAATTTACTTCTCTGGTTCCATGGAGCATTCTGTATATGTATTTTTAGTTTAATGTGTGTATAGATTTTCTTTCTTTCTTTTTTTTTTTTTCAATTTAAGGAGCATCTGCTTGCTTGCTCTTTTTGCCACATGAATAAGTACCTGGCTTTGTGTTGCTTACATCTTAGGTTTTCACTTTGAGAAGCCTGAATCTTAGGCATCAGTGTTAGGAAATACAGTGTTTCCAGCCTCAAACAGTTTCTTTCAGGTAAGTAATGGAAAGATAAACCCATACTTGGTGTTGTCCTCAGTAATGCAAGTATGTGAGGCTAATAATAATAGTATAGATTTAATAAAATGTATAGACCTGGAAACAGGAAAGGAGGAGTGAGTTCTGGCAAGAGAGGTGTTTAGACCAGCTGTGCCCGATCAACTGCTCTTAACCAGTGCCCCTAAGAGGAAGCAATGGGTGACTGATATTGAAGACTCCCTGGTGTAGAAAGTGGAGACATCCATGTGCTGACCAGACCTGATGCCTTCTGAAGTTTGCTGCTTCCCCAAGGACTGGATCACAGAGGTTGCCAAGACCTGGCCAGTCATCAGACTTTGCTACTCTTTCATATGGTTGTAATAATACTTCAGCAGATTAAGGATGACTGTGGGGCTTGGTGATCCCATATGAAGGGATTGAGCCCAAGCAGTGTTCGGCACAAGTCCATGGAGCTGGATGGGATGTATCTGAGAGAGCTGAGGGAGCCAGACTATGTCTTTAAGAGTCTGTTTTCTGTCATGTTTGGTAGGCTGTGGTAAGCCAAATGCACAAAATGCAGTAAAGTAACTGGGAACAGCCAGTTTGGGTATACCACAGGTAAATCAAGCTTAACCAACTTGATTCTTGCCTTCTATGATAAAACAGCTGCCTCTGTGAATGACAGCAGCAGATTTCATTTAATTGACTTCAGCAAGGCTTTTAGCACAGTTTCGTAGCATTCTTGTGGCTAGCTGGGAAGGTATGGACTGAGTGGGCGACCTTTCAGAGGTTGAAAGAACGGTTGGACCACCAGTCTAAGTGGATTGTGGTTGCAGCTTCAATGTCCATCTAACTGGTGGCTAATTAGGAATTATGTTCCTCAGGGCTGACAGTGGGGCCAATTCTTTGTCAGAGATCTGGGTGACGGGAGGGACTGTATCTTCAGGAAGTTTGTGGGTGAATTAACTTTGCTCACTTGTCAATTAGTGTTCCATGACTTTCTGAATGGTGCCTGAAGCTAGAAAACAGGATGACTCCAAACCCTGGGGATAATTTGACACAGGAGAGTGGGACTGCCTCTCAGAGGAACCCCAGCAAGCTGTATGAATGGGCCAGCAAGAACCTCATGACGTTCAGGAGAAGGAAGTGGAAAGTCCTGCACATGGGGTACAAAATTCCCACAAAATCACACAAGATGGGCACTGACTGGCCAGTTGCATATCTGGAGAAAAGAAGGTGGTTGTCTTGATAGATAATGAGTATGATGATGAAGACTAATCACACACAAGACTCCTTGAGCAAGAGCAAAGCCAGCAAGTAGGCTGAGGGAAGTGGTTATTCCCCTATACTTGGTACTAGAAGGCTGTGTTTAAAATACTCTGTCTAGCTTTATGCCACCAGTACAAGGGAAAGATTCACAAACTAGAGTCCTGTGGAGCACCACTAAAGTGGTTTGTTTAATGTAAACTACTGGGAAAGGCTGAAACAACTGAGTTTGTTCTTGGAGGATAGAAGGCCAAGTAACTTCAGAAAAGGTGGAGTCAGACACTTCCTATGGGTGTGTTGCAAAAGGAAAAGAAGTGGCATCCACAAGTTGTCATAAGGGAAAGTGTGATTGAATATAATTTTAAAAAACCACATGGCAGTTTAAGCACTGGCCACAAGAGTTTGCAGACTTAGTAGGGTTGTCCAAAGAGGATTTGGAATCTCCATCCTCAGAGACACTTAACACTCAATAGCACAAGACCTTGAGCAACCTGATCAGACTTTTAAACTGGCTTTACTTTGAGCAGGAAATTGGACTAGATGACCACCAAAAGTCCCTCCCAATCTAATTTTTTCTGTGATTCTCTAAGTTTGGCATCCAACTCTCTGAACTCAGTATGTGGGATTTTATTCCAAATACAACTGATGCTGACACAGGATACTTTGGATGTCTATGTGTGACTTCAAGTTCCGATTAGGAATGTGTTTTTTGAGTGAGTGGGAGTGTTTGCATTAGATTTCTTTCAGGTGAATCTAAACTGGAAAATGGTCTCTGGGTCTTCACAGAGTCCATAGGACCAGGCTATACCCAGTTAGAAGTGAAACCTTCCAGCTGTGTATAGTCTGAACACCAGATCCTAAGTGTGATCTGAATCACTCTATTAACTCCTCTCCTATTGCTCTGTACTGTTTGCTAATACAGATATAGCCTTCTCTGGCTGGGGAATGAGGTGGTTTTGTCCATCAATGGAGCCCTCCATTTTGGAATCCTTTCTTCCCAGAAAGGATGCATTCATACATGCATATAGATGTAGATGAGCATCATATCAGGGATGCTGCTGCATGCAAATAAATGCTTTTTTTTTCTCTGATTATTTAAGTATCTCTATTTCCCAGAGTTTATTGTACTGTTTCTCATCTTGGAATATGTCCATTCCAAATGGCTTACAGAGTTCACTACATGTAGTTTCCCATTAGACAAAATGCCTTTATTCTCTGTAAGTTTTTCTCCTCAACTTGCATCACAATATGATAAAATCGCGCCTGTGTTTTATATTTCCGAAAACATGCATAGATACAATCCTCTATGATCCTTGAGATCTTTAGTTAGTTGTTGCCAACTTCCCACAGTTGGTCTTGTTTGGGACCATTGAAAAAGCTTTGTACAGACAGTGATAATTGTTTTCTGGAGCAGACTGGAAACTTTCTTGTAAGGACTTGATCCTGCAGCTTGATAAAGCCACTTATAAGTATAAAAAAAGAAGATGCAGTTGTTATTTTTGCATTATGTCATCAGTATGGGCATTGTGTCCATATTAATTAATGGCTCTTGTGGCCCATAGATACATGCTAATATGTGTTCCAGAGTGAGTGAGAAAACTTCCTACTTAAGATTCTGTAGACTTATTCTTATGAATTTTTTTCTTCATTAATATTCTCCTTCAGAGCTGACCAGCTCTTCTTTTAGCACCTTCGCAATTGCCTTGTAGCATCATATGAAAATGTTTGTTTAATTTTTGTGTTTTCATTGCATGGGGAAAATCTGTCGTCCTTCATAAATTAAGTCTATGCCTGCTATTTAACTCATAGTTAAACCAACCAAACAGACAACACATTCACCTTAACTTATCTGGGTTGTGGAGGCTGCATAGCCTCCCAAAGTCAGTAAAAATGCTAAGTAGTGTCTCTCAGTAAAAGTCTGACTCCAGTGAAGTCAGAAGCCAGACTCCTGTTGACCAGAGCAGGACAAAGGCCTTGCCACTGATGACTAAAATATTCTCTCTGGTGAAAGAATAGGTGCTATGCTGTCTTCCCTGCACTGACATGGCAGCACGACTTGACCTTCAAAGAAAAATAACTTCCACATCTGGAAAGCTATTACTAGTTTAGACTCCACACTCCTTTTGCCTGTCAACTGAGAATATCAGCAGTGGTGTGACTTAATTCTCACCAGGAAATGTCACTTGTATGGCAAAGGTCAGGAGGTTCCTCTAGGATACAGTTAATTACGCATGGTTAGTGTATCTTGAAGCCCTCCCTGCACTGCCGTATGCAACTAAGTTTTCATTCCAGATCTGTTCACAGTCATATATTTGTTTATGTGAAGGAGAACTAGAGCACCCAAGTATCACTCGTTACCTCCAAGTGATATGGTTTATCTTGTTACAAGATTTATTGTTTTGTATACAAGACTTTTAAATCCAATTTTTATCTACTTGGCAATTGTCTGTGTAAACAGAAAACCAATCTTGTTGCTTCTTTTTCCCATTAGACTGCTGTTCCAGTATACTGTCAGATTTTCTCTTTTTCTTACTTTTTCTTTTTTCCTGCTCTTACTTTTTCTGTGAATAAATTTGTTGATGCTAATTAATGTCCCTTGTGGCCCTCAGATACACACTAACACATGCTCCAGAGTAACTGAGAAAACTTGAAACTGAGTAGTTCATTCTTGCAAACGAGAAAACCTCATATATTGATGTATTGGCAAGGAGTTGTACATGTGTTTTGACGATCTCCACTGCTGCAAACTGAAGTGACACTTCGGTGTTTCTTCCAATTTACATTTAGAGAAAGAGCCAATTTGATTTATGCTATAGGGTTTGCCCGTGCAGGAAATAAGCATTAATGCATTGGATCAAGGTAAATAAATCAATATTAGTGCACCACTTCTTCTGTCAGCCTTCTTAATCTTACTGTTTCATCACCTTGCCTGAGATTTTCAAAAGTACTCATAGTTAACGCAAGCTCACTCAACCCTTCTCCTGTCAAGGTCAAGGGTAAGTTCCCCTTGGCTTTAAAGAAGGCGATTTTAGTCCTGTGCAGATGCTTTGACAAGTCTTGGCTTTCATTTGTAGTTAACAGTATGTTGAGTTTTTTAACAAACAGCCTGTCTCAGTTTTTGGATCTTTCTAATAAAATATGTGCTCGGATTGAGTAAAAGGACTTCCACAGGTAAAGGGCTGACTAGGCCCCTTGCCAGCCCCAGGGATCCCTGCCTGGCTCTGGTGGCAGGTAGGCTCCCTCCACAGGCAGGTGGTGCTGCCTTTAAGAGGGGCGTAGGAATCCTCAGCAAAGTAACTGTTGAGAAAGAAAAGCTGGAATGAAAAGGAAAGACAGTACTTTCTGGTATTTCTATGTGAAGAAAGTATTTATTTAAATATGATTTTATTCCCTGTAGGCAATGGCTTTGTTTGCTCAGTATTTGAAAGTGGCATGTTCTTTATTCATACTCCTCTTCCATTTAATTAAAAAGTTGTTTATTTCTCTGTGATCCAGTTCTGCTACATACCACATAAGATTACTTTAATCTTCATATTCTTGAACAGCGATTGCTGCAGCGATTGCAAAACACTCTTCTCATCCTCTTGGTTCATGTACTCATGGTGGATCTGATGAGTATATCTGCAAAGTGTTTGTTTTAAAAGGAAATTCAGGTCATAGCTAGAAATGCTAGCCAGCTGTTCGCAATAGAAACGAGCTCAGGATTCTCAGGGCATTCCTCTTGCAGGCACCTGGATCCTAAATGGGGAGCCTTAAATCTTTCCCCAGCGAGCTGCTGGTAGTGCCTTCAGCCAGGTGCCCAGGCAATGCAGCTCTTGCCATCGGAGCTCCCTGGCCACTTCAAAGCCTGCTCTGGGCAGGTCCCAGGCTGCCTCTGAGCTGTGCCAAGCAGTGCAGCGCCTCGCTCGTCACTGCTGTCGGGACACACGGCCAGGCCTTTCTCCAGTGATTTCATGGGCGCCGAATCCTGTGGGCGTTTGCGGCACACAGCTGTCAGACAGGGCTGCGTCCCTGCCAGCTGCTGGCAGCGAGGTGCAGCTCTTCACATGGAATAGTGTAATGTTGGTATGATCCCATAGTGGAACAGGTAGGATACCTTCTTTGACTTAATATCTTAGACACTTCCCTAATCAGCTCATCTATGGTTTATATAAGCAGTGCCCCCTCAGCTGTGTTTGTAAATACTTGTTGGAGGCCTAGCTCCAAGAGAGAGCTCATATATTGAAGTTTGAGTAGAATGAAGTCCTTCCCAGTACTCGAAAGAACTTTTTCTAGGTCCTAGAAAGAGATAGGGCTTGAGTTCCTCTCCTTGTTTCACCTGGGCTAATTGAGGCAGCTTCTTAGTTGGTGTGCTGGTCTTTGTGAATCCCCTTCTTAATGCCCCTGAGTTTCCCCAGAAACTGCATGGATTTCAGCAAAATAATTTGGACCTGTTCTGGGATAAGGGGATTGACGATAAACCTGTGTCTCTGCCTTGCACCCGATTGGAGTAGAATTGACCCTGTAACTGAGAGTCTTGTTTTCATTTATCATTGTTTATGTTTCATTTATCCTAGTTCTCATACATAGCAATGTTAAATGGATCTTTAAGTTGTTCAGCTAAATGCAACACTCCTTTTCCTATGCAGAGGATAGATACATACAATTCACTTGTCTCTTTAAAGTTGTTACTTATGTTAGGAGTTGTTCAGCTTCCAGTATGACCAAGGGGTGAAATATAGAAGACGAAATGAGTAATACCTGTTTAGCACCACTGTCTATTGTTTATTAAAAGGTTGTTGCCGTGCTTCTGTTTAGATAAGATAAAATTGTCCAGCTTCTGGCATGGCACTGCGTTGATCTGATACCTTGCACAACACAAAGTCCTGAAAGGAGCTCCTCAGTCTCCAGAAGGCAATAGTCATCTTGCATGCTGTCCATATTCCAATTAGTGGAAGCATATGCATTGCTAAAATTTAATTGGAATAGCTAGTTTAAGAGGTCTGAGTTAATATATTTTTATTGTCAAACTCAACCTGCAAACATTTGTTTGTGTGACTGTATACTTGTTAACAGGCTCATTGACCTCAGTCGGATTGCTTGCTCCAAGTTTACTTTAATTATCCACAGGATTGGGCTATAATGTATGTATAAACAGAGTCTGTAAGAGTGAAACCAACTGTGTTTCCACTGAAGGAAGCCCAGGGAGTTCAGGGGGATATTACATGGTCGTATGTATCTTGTTTGGGTTTTGTAAGCATTTTCTTTTGTTTTGCAATTTTCCACCTACAGTAGTGTAAAGAATAAACATCAAGTCATTTAGAGAAAAAGCCTGGTGCCTTTCTATTCAGACTAATATCATGAAGAATTGGAGTGTAAACTCTGCTGTTCACTTGAGTGTCGTGTTCGAGCCTGCTGCATGACAAGGTGTTTTCCTTGTCAATGCTGATCAGAGGCATTCCTAGTGTGATTAAATGTCCACTGCAGTGTTCATTTTGCCATTGGTATGTGCACCCTTTTACAAAATTCTTTGCATACCAGGCTCTGGTTTAGAGGATTTCTCCCTGGTTTTTTTGGGTTTTTTTTTCACGATGCCAGATATGAAGGGAACTGTGATTTACTGCCTTGAATTTATGATTCAACAGCTTTTGCTTTCACTGCTCAGTAGCTCATGCACTTGGTAAAATTCCTCCTGTATCAGAGTATTTTTGTTGTCTGATTAAAAAGGCATTGTGCTGGGGTTTCCTCTTCGTGTTCTGTATGCACAAATATATTGCTTCTTCCCATTCAAAAGTTATTTGACAAGTGCTGAAATCACTTGGGGACTTTAAGAAAAACAATCTTGATAATTATAGCAACAGTAATCCCATTACATTCTCTGTAAGTCTTCTGTAATTACCTGTAAATGGTAATTTAGAAAGGCAGAACTAGCTTTTTGCTTTTGTGTATAAGCCTTTTACATTGGTCTTAGGTTGCATGTGTTTGTTAGTGTCTAGCCCTCCTAATAGTGTCCCCCAAGACAAAGTACACTACATCTTGGTTTTTCAGCTTCAGCATTCTTTTGTTAAATATGATCAGATATTGGGTAACTTTTGTCTGTAAAGCTTCAGAACTCAAAGAAATGTATAGAATGCCCATGTCTTGATACTGCTTTCATGCCAATCAATTCCTCCTGGTAGGGTTATGAATTACTTGTGCAATCATAATTCCTACTGCATCTTGTACTAAATAATATGCTGTCTACTTCAAATTGCAAACCCTCCCATTTATGTAAAGACAAACACTATTTTTCATGTGTTGTCCTTAACTTGTAGGTTCATTCTGGGAAATTTGTCATCCTGTCAGCAATGCTGTCTGGGATATACATATCCAGACAAGCCTAGAGCTCTTCAGACTTCATCGCTGTCTTGCATTACTGCCTGTGGGTTAATTATGAACTCTTTCCACACATGGCTGGAAAATACCAGAAGTCCTGGAATTGGGGATCTAATAACATTAATTAATTAATTAATTAATTGTGGAGCATCGAAGCAGGCATAGAGTCCCAAAGCATGCCTATTCTTGGTGGGGAGAGGGAAGTGGTAAGAGATCCTGTACTTCCAGGCATTAATTACCCTTCTGATTTGGCACCAGCTAACATTTATACACCTCTAGGGTAGACACTGATAAACAAAATCCTTTTCTCCTGTTCTGTGCTGTAAGTGTAGTTTTTTGCTTTTATTATTGCTCAGTTCCTGTTGACTCTACAAGCTGTTGCCACAACCCTTTTTCTTCCCATAGAGCTGTCACTATTTAGTTACTCAGACTCCTAATTTAATCTTGTGCATCAAGAAAAGCACTTATATTATCATGTTAAATATAAAGAGCTACTCTCTGAAGAGGTTAACCCCTGTGCTTTATTGAGTACACTAATATGGGAGCAGGGTGTAAAATCCTATACCCCTTACATGAACACCCAATTCTTAAGAACCTCCTTTCTCCTTTTCTGGTTCCAGTCATGCACGTGCCACAACTTTTGAGCCTTTTCCCCATTCTGGATAAAATTTTCCTTCTCAGTTTACTATTTTCATGTTCATAGCCATTTTACGTATCAGTCAACATTATAACATATAGTTGATTTAATTCTGGCATGCAAAGCACATTGGTCATATATACCAGAGAAAAACTTAATATAATTTCTGTGAATAAAATGAGTGTCATTGTATTGCATCTTTAAAGATCTAAAAGCAAAGTTATTAATTAGATCTTTCTCTAGGATTGCATGTTCTGCCTTCATAACAATGGTTGGAGAGAGTACATTATTACTTCATGTGCTTTCTTACCAGCTTCTGAGTCCAATGGTATCACAAGGTTAAAAAAAAAAGTCATTGGCACATAGAATATATAGAATATGAGAGCTGTCTGCTTTGCCTCACCATGGGGAACTGCTGTGAGTTATTTACATGCTTATTAGGAAATGACATTGAAATGGGATATTGTTGTTTTTGGATATAATTTCTTCCTTGTGTGAAAAACTGTCAATACTAAAATGACCCTGAAGTAACCTTCTACAAAAGCGTTCATCTTTCTTTTGCAGAGAAACATTCATGCTTGCTGAGATGATCTTTTATCTTTTCCAGGATGTTATATATCAGGTACAAATTCTAATGTACAGTTACAGTTACTGCTTTTTCCTTAAATCATTGCAGCTGTATAGCAGATACCCACTGATTCCTGACCACAGCTGATGGGCTTACTCCTCGTACTATGCTTTATAGATTTCCTCATCTTGGTTTCAAAAAAAGGGGCTTTCTAAGGATGGAATCCTAATCATGTCCTGTCCTATCCTGTCCTGTCCTGTCCTGTCCCATCCTCATATAAACTGCATTACAAACTTACCAGTGTTCTTTGCCTTGCCTTGGAGCTGTAGGGATGTATAAGGCTTTGATGATTTTTTTCCCACCTGTAGGATCTATTATGTTATTAGTAATATTCCTTCCCCTATAGCAGACTTGCAGTTGCTCAGAAAACTTCCTTAACCCATCAGGTCTTAGCTGTAAAAGAGAGATGCCTTAGGTTTTGTTCAGCATTTCTGTAATAGAACCACTGGGATGAGAGACAGTGAAAGGACAGCCATGCTGGGTCTGTCTTGCTTAATATACCCATGGTGTCAAGGAGCCTATTGTTAACCTTTGCCAGGCTCTGTCAAGCTGAATACCCACAGTGCCATGAGGAGGAAGCTTGACTGGGGGAATTCTAACAGTGTGACAGGACCTCTTTCCACTCCATTCTACTGTCCTGTCTCCAGAGAGAGAAAAATGGCATCAGAGATGCCTTGTTTGAAACTCCCCTTTGGCCCTCTGTTCTAACATTTTTTGAACACCTTGACCCTCAAGCCTTTCTTTTGACCCTTACCTCTCTTGGTAGTCATATGCAGTAATTTTCTTGGTTTCCCCACATCTAGTCCTCTGGTGCCTATCCCTGGTAGGAAATCCAGTCAGGACTAGGAAAGAATAAGCTGAGAGTGAGCATTTAATCCCAGTGTTTTCAGTGACTGCCTTTTTAGACATAGGTTTTATTACTCAGTTCAATTTTTTCATTTGACTGGAGGTAGCTAATAAAAATTCTGTCTTTTAACACCACAGTCATAACTATTTTCATGCAAAATGATAATACGGCACATATGTGAACAAAGTGCGTATGCCATGTCTGGAACACCAAAATTAATTACCTCAGATATAAAGGCAGAGGACAATCACTCAAAACAAGTTATGATTTAGGATTAAGATATGGGAAATGTGCTATTACAAAGTTTTCCCCAACCATTTCAGATTTATAAAATAAATATTGGCATCTGCACATAAATGCCAGAGAGCATGTAGCAATTTGACAGAACTACAACCAATTCTACACTTGTTTTTGCCTACAGGTTATGAGGAAGTGATGAGAGATATTCTCAGCTTTGAGTGGGTCACCCTACTTTGGTAGCTTGAATTCAGAATGTATATACATACCTAAGTAGTTTATTTCCTATGGAAAAGGAATATATTTTAGTAACTGAAATTAGGTTGTTCAAGAGAATTGATGCTTCTGGCAGACCGCGATCCTCTTACCTTGTGGTGTACTGAGGCTGGCTGGTGAACCTTTTACCATGGGAAGAAAAACAGCTGAATCTGTTGCTGTGTCTGATATTTTCTAATGGGGAAATCTTCATTAAGTGAATGATATTTAGTACTGAAGAAAGGTAAATGGCTTGTCTTTAAAATTGTTTTACATCACTTACTTTTTTCCCTCTGTACAAATTGGGTGTGTTTTGCTTTAGGCAGCACCCCGGGGAGCATAGTCTTCTCAGGAAAGTGTCTTGCACTTGAATGAGCAGATTCATAGCAGATGGAGCTTTGCCCCGGCACAGAAAGTGTGTATCTGTTACATTTATACTGTAAAATGCACCAGAATTTAATTTCAGGGTAGTTTTCTTCATGACTAAATCCAGAGAAAAAGCTGAAGTTGCCTCTTGTCTGCAGCTGTTTTGTACAGTTTCAATTAATCTTCAAAGCTCAATAATTCATGTAGTTTCATTACAAAGTCTTGAAATGGAACTTTAAAGGATCATTCTTATTTGAAGATAAAGCCAGTCATAACTCTTCTGCAAGCTGAAGATTTAAGTTTTGTGTTCTTTTTATTGTTGTTTTTTTCTGAACACAAATGAACCATTTCAAAGGAAGATTAAGGAAAAAGTGCTCTTGATGTACAAAGTCCTGTCCATTCTGTGTTTTCTTATCATGTTTCTTAGTAGTTCTTATTTTCTTTTGGACCATTAGAAATATGAACCACAGGTAGAAGATACCTTTTTATCAAAGTGTTTTTGGTAAACAAACAGATTTCTCTGAATTAGGCAAGGCTGTCTTTTTGTCACTCCTTTGTTTTTCCACAATATGTTTTCTACTTTTGTTCTTACTGTGGTGGAAAAGTTAAATTGTAAACTGTAAAGGAAAATAGTGAAGAACCTTTGGATGGTGACATGAAAAATCCTTTAATTTGCTAGTAATTTATTTAAATTGTTGTGAAGACCGTTGCCTATGGAGTAGAAGTCACTGCAGCACCTGCTGGCTTTTATTATATACATCTTAAGATGAAGGTGCTAGTTTTCAGGTCTACTCTGTGGCCTGCCCTAAGGAATATGCAGGACAAATCTGAACTTCAGACCAGTTAGTGTTAGGTACCATCTCAGAGTAGAAATATCTCACATTCCCACCAGGCACTGGGACTAGAGAAAGAGCTCTTGTTAAGAGGAACATACCTCTCAGGCATCTTAAAGGCTAGCAATGATATATTTTTTTACCAACTACGTAAATAAAAGACTTGAAAGCTTTGATCTTGTGCAAGCACTTTACTGTTAGGCTTTGAAGCTTTTATGGTCGTTAGTATTTAAAACTCAGAAATACAGCTGACTGCTACAATACTGAAGATCCTTAGGACCCAGGGGCTCTGAAGCATGATGTTTCAGAGGATGCACTTTCCAAAGATTTGAATTTTTCTTGCAAAGCACCTCTTGCTGCTGGAGAGGAGTTTTAACACCAGGGTGAACCCGGGTATTCATAACTTACTATGGAATCTTTGTTAATTACAGCACAGGTTTTATAGGCTTTCAGAAGATTGTGATCAACACCTTGTATTGCATTTGGAAGAGAAGAGGAAACTAGTGTAAAATACCCATTGTCATTTAGCTGAGCTCATGGTTTCACTAGCTGTGTAAACCTCCACTTTCTTTAGTCAACTTGTTTTGATTTGTCTGTATGATATTGCACACAATCTAAAGTTTTTCTGTTCCCCTTGCCCTGGGACTGAGATAAGATTTGCAGCTGTTAACGTCTGGTGTGTTGTTATGTTCTGTCTTGAATTGGCTAGGAAAAATGGCAGTGCATAATTGAGTTTTCAGGAATAGTTGCTCTTTTAAAGAGTTTCAGTTTGCTCTGTCAACAGGCATCATTGCTGCTTTATGCTATTTTTTGAGAATTTCTGATCCAACTGATTTATGACACTCGAACTTCCCAAACTAATCTGCAGTTTACACGGGTCTTAATCTTGGTCCAGGATACACTGACTACCCATAAAAATTGTTTGAAAAAGGAATTTCTTCTTTTAAGTCAACAGCAAAAAATGATGTAAAAAAAGTTAATTGTTTGCTCGGTTCCCACAGGCGGCTGAGATGGTTTGCAGTCACACATGCCATCTTATTGTTCTCCTCCTAAAAAATGTTACCAAAGAAAATGGGGTTTAAATGTTTGTTTACATGACAGTTGTGCCTGCAGAAGAGAGATTTAAATGGGGAACTCTGGTTTCGATCTGGACCATGACTAAACTTTGTCTGAATGCCAAACTAGGATCCCAAAAATCTTCTCTCTCCTGAGGCTGTGCACAAGACCAGTTGCCTTTCTGCCTGGCATGTCCTGGAGGGGTATCTGGAGCGTGCCAACCACAGTTGCAGGCGTAGCACAGGGGGCGATGCATGGTTTTAGTTTCTAATTCTCGAGGGTTAACATTTCCAAGTCTTCTCTGCCTTTCCTCTTCATGGAGAACGTAGGGCTTTTTCTTCATGAAAACCAAGGGCAGCGTGTTTGGCAAAATGATGCCAGGAGCTGGGCATTTAGGCAGAACAACCGAAAGTGTTGTTCCTGTGGAGAAAGAGCAGTTGGTGCTGGGTCAGCAGCGAAGGTGAGGGTGGGATGTGGACACCACATTGTGGAGCCTGTTAGTTCCCTCTTCAGACTGCAGTCTTGCTGCCCCAGTTGGCTTGTTCCATTTGCCCTTTCCTTGACAGGCAGAGCTCCATTTGTTTGTGGTAACTGAGCAGGATTTGTATTCTTTAAAGGACGCTTTGGTAGCTCTGTGCATTCCTACTTCTTGGCTCTCTCACCCAGGCTTAACTGTGCCATTTTACATCCTGTCTTGCAGGTCACAAGCCATCTCCTGACATGTTGTTGTTGAGTTGTGTCTGAACCCCCCATGTGGTCTCATCTACACTGTAGTTTATGTTTTGGCCTGATCCAGTGCACTTACCCAAATGCTGTACATCTCACACTTCCAAAGACTGATTCTGTCACAGTCTGAGGGCAGTAAGCTCCCTTCTCCTTTAAGACTGATGAATTTAGACCCTGCCCTTATAATCACTGTATATGGTCTCTCCAAAGACTTCCTCCTCAAGTATCAAAAAACTACCCTAAGAGCCTTTTGCTTACATTTTCAGTAAATGGCATTTTGAAGCCACTGCCAGATGTGCCATCCATCCAAATATCTAGCTGGTTAGTTTAAAGTGTCTTGAGAAATATGAAAGAATCTGTGTATTACTGAGTTATGAATAAAACTTCACTCATGAAAAATTTCTTCCCTGCCTTATTAGGCTTAACAGTTGCATTTTAATTGTGGATCTTAAGAAACCTTGTTTTGGTATTTAAAACAGGAAGAAAAATTGCTTTGTGTGTTGGTGCCCCCTTGGTATCAGTTTGAAGCTGTGTTGGTGCAGGACATAACCCAGTAGAGCATTAACTGGGTGGGAGGTTGTTTTCTTTAATCATTTACGTTTGCTGCCTTTTCACTCTCACTATATATTCCCTTTTTAATGGATTTTAAAGATCATTCTGAGTAGCATGCCAAGATGTTGAAACAACTCCCTTGGCCTATTCCATCAGTGACTCCTGTGTATTTCTAACCTATATTTATAGCTTTGATTTTCTGTATCCTGCCGATGTCTGACTGGGGCATGGATCTGAGCCTTGCTGTCTCCATTCATTTCTGTCATCCTTTCAAGTACTGTGCAGCTCCTTTTCACTTCTAACCTTACTGAGTCATCATGGAGAGATGTATTCTGTGTCTATGTGAATGTGTATATATATATATATATATATATATCTATATATATATATATATCTGTGTGTCTGTGTGTATATATATATACACACATGTATATCGAGACTATATATACTGTAAGTAATGAAGTGGTTACTGTTGGCCACAGTGTGCCTGCCTTTTTCTTGAACTGGTGTTCTCATAATGCCCAGGGCTTTTAAATTACCCGCTTTTCTTTGGGGGTTGTCAGCAGTGGTGGGTGCTCTGATTGAGCCTGAATGCATGTTATTTGGCTGTCATTAGCCTGGTCACAACGCTCCTGTCCTGAAATAATTTTCCCTTTACACCAAACTGTCAGTTTTGTCTGTGTGCTTGTTTGGTTTTTTTGTGCTGCAATCCACTGAATGGTGCCTGAACCAGGAAAGCAGAATGATTTGGGAATTTTATTCCCAGTTCTAACGCTGATTTAAAGTGTCACCTTGGGCAAGTGACTGCCGGTCTGCTTTCTCTTACATTCACTGGAGGCAATGATATTCATTTATGCATCTCCTGGAGCTGCTTAGCTGTGGTATGAATGCACAGGGTGGATGGACCCACAGGACCTGTGGTAGCTAGCTAGAGTGGGTATTGTGGAGTACTTCTTAATCACTTTACAGATATTTTTATTGTCCCCCTCCCAGACCAGATGGATTTGAAATTTATAGTTCTGAGAAAATGGATTCCTTTGCTCATACTGTACGACTTTTTTGTTCCCCTTTTTTATTTTTTTGATTCAGTATCTAATTTGATAAAGGATTCAATCAGCTGGTATGTGCACATAGGAAAGTGACAGAAGGCAGAGGCTTCCAGGGGGGCCAGGCATATGAGCCGGCTTTAGGAGAGAGAAAGAATGAGGCAGCTGTAAAATAAAAGACATTTAAGCAGTTAACATACAACTACCATCATAGACAAAATGAATAGTCTACTCTTTCTTCATCATGCTACAATGTGATGGCGTTTCAGACCTCATTACTTCTTTACTTCAACGGAGGTTTAATGCTTTGTGACAGGTGACAGGTTTTGATGACATCTGCTTTCCTCAGATTAAAAAAACAAACAAAAAATCCACCTGCCTCTCCTTTCATTTGGGGTCTGCAAAGGGTTAAGGACTTCAAATGCAGACATACATGGTGCTATATTGATATTATGTACTTTGTAATAGAAAACAGAACTTTCCAGGTCAAATATCAATAACATTGTATAAGCTTTTCTAGGAAAATATAATTAAAACCATTCAAAGCTGTTTCCCATAACTGAATTTACTGTGTTTTATTGATTTCAGTCCCACATCTACAATGGGATATTATTATTGACTTTTAGAGCTCTGCCTATTTAAAAAAAAAGAAAACACAAAATCAGGTGGTGGTATTCCTTTTATTAGAAATCTTGCCCTCCTTTTCTCCCTGAAGCAGGGATCATATTGAATTGTTTGAACAAGAAAATGGTGGGGTAGGCCTTCAGCCAGTTTAAATTGTCACAGTCCCACTGAAAGCAGCTAAACAAGTGGGCCATCAAATGAGAATCTGTCCATGTTCTGCATATAAGCCATTTATTCCTTTGCACCCAAGGCTATCAGTTACAGCACTATCTCTGGCTTTATTGTCAAGCATAATTGACTTGTTTTCATATTCTATACCGTGAGTAGGATTTAGAGTAGGAAGCCACTAAATTGCTTAAATATTTCAGACAGAATGAATTTGCTTTTCTAATTCTGTCACTCCCTTTCCTCAAAGCAAATATTTTGTCATTTCATCCACATTTAAATCAGGAGTATATTCCTCCAAGTATATTATTTTCAAAATAAATATATTTTATATATTTGGTAAGCTCTTAAAACCTATTAGTTAGCACAGCCTCTTTATAAAAAGAAAAGCATAATGGTCTAAAAATTTCAATGTTTATATGAAATAGCTGATACTGTACCATATTCACTAATCATATTTATTTTGAAGACTTTTACCAAATATTTACTATGTCTGTGTTTTTTCACATAAATCTGTTAGTGGAATAATTTTTTAGCTATAAATATTAAAAGTATGGAGCTGTTTCTGCAAATATCACAGACGCCTAAGAAAAATCCTTTCTGAGAATAGTTTTATTGTTGTTGGTTGTGGGTAGCTTGGCACTTACATTTATCACACAATATCTGATCAATATTTAAGATTTTTTAAGAAGTCAGATGTGTGCAGATGTCTAAAATAGATATGTATGCACACCTACCCACATATACATATATATAAAGAAGAAGTGGATGTAGAACCTTACAAAGAGTTTAAAATATTTTGTTTCCATAAAGTTCAATATGCTTCTGTAATATTGGTCTGATTTTCCTGAAATCCAAAGTTCCCAGAAGTTTATAGGGATTGCATTCTAGAAGAGAGGGAAGAATTCAGACAGTTTCCTTTCTATTTGAATTGCGACTCAAACAGAGTACCTAGATTTAACATTAACTTCCTTTAAAAACATTCAGACATGGATATTTATTGGTTGTGACAACCTAGAATATTTTTAGTCCATTAATGGCTTTTTTTAAATGCAGTTGGGACTTAGTTGTTATAATAAGGAGCACCCCTAATTTCCCAAAGCAGAAGTGGCAGCACTTAGAAATATTTGATGGTCAGTGGTAAATGTATTCTGAAGGAGATGAGGTAAAAGAAAATAAATTTTAAAGTATGAAGAGCTGAACAGGCATACTGTGTATTGAACAACAAAAATTAAAATTTTTTTCTCCTTCAGCAAGTACTTATTTACTTTATTATAACTTAATACGTACATGTGCAGTTGGGAGACAGAAAGACTTCTGTATGAACCATAATTTTTCCTTGTGCTGTCAAAATTACTATAATTCTGAGCCTGAGTTTTAAAATTATATTCAAAAGATAATATGAGCTATTGTCCTTGTTTCTATTTGATCTGAATATTCAACTAGGAATTCATTTTGGTGAATAGTACCTTAATTTATTTTTCAGGTCATTTTAAGTCACCTGCAAATTGCAGGCAAGTCTGAGCCATAATTTTTGTATTTAACATTTTGAAAAAAATCTCAGTATTTTAGTTGGAAATACAGAAAATTTTACACTTGAAGTATTTGTTTAATATTGTAATAACTGTATGTTTGATTGTCTATATTTTCTGTTCATGATATTAGAAACTACATTAGTATGTAAGAAGAACCAGAATAAATAATTTAAAAATCTGTAGGGCTCTTGGGTCATTTTCATTAGTTAGTCCATATCATTTATATTTTCTTCATGTCTAGCTCAAAAATGGCTCTGCAGTTTGATTTTAGATTATGTCTTTTTTAAAAAAGGGTGGTGGTGGTAAAGTATTTGTCAAGAGGAATGTATAGGATTTTGGTGGACTGTCCTGTTGTTCTCTTACCTTTAAACAAAACTGCTTATAAACAATCCAGAACAAGAACACAGACTGGGCAGTGGCTATAGATTTTCAGTCACACAATGCCCTCTTTTTCAAATCTCATAGTGCTGTGCTGTGCCATCTCAAGAAGGAATATTGCTTACGGGCATTATAGTATCATTTAATGTCCTTCATTAAAAGTTCACTGTTTTAGCATACAGGTGGCATCAGGAAGACGAAAGCAAACAGATGAATATTATTAAAAGATGAGTGGGAAAACAATCTGATCCTGAACTGCATCACTTGTTTTCACTGCAACTTCCCTTTGTCCTCCGTATTTCACACAGCCCATGAATACTTAGAAAAAGACCTAATTAAATCAAATTTTTACACACATCTATAAATTTGGCAGAGTCAATTACTTGCCTAGGCCTGCCACTTTTATATTTTTAACTCTGATCATACTTGCCATGTGAGAACATCACTGCAGTATGCAGAGAAATTGTAATTGCAGTAACATATACAGTAGAGTATTTTTTCCAGCTTAAATTGATTATTCTCTTTATCTTTAGAATTATTGTGAAACGCTATGATTTTATTATCAGGCCTCTTGAGGTAGTTAGAATATTGTGTAATACTTTTATGAGTTCAGAAACCAGACTTTACTGTATAGGAGTGGTTAACGCATATGGATACACCCCCAAAGTTTCCAGTAACAATTACATTCCAAGAAAGGTGCTAAATATATTGCTACCAAGAATCTCCTGGTTTTTTCCTCCTCAATCTTTGATATCATTAGGGAGTGCCAAGAATTTTCACTTCACCTACTTAAAACTTTTAAACGTGAAATAAAAATTCGCTTTAGATTTTTATCCTACCCAGGAAGCCTGATCCTGTGGCTATCACCTGGCAAAAATTCCCACTGTATTAAATGCAAGTCTTCCTTGTGTCAGGACTGCAGGCATAGGGCTGCAGTTATAGTCAGCCGTTTGTGGTGAAATTATTCTGAGTCCACACGAGGCTGCTGATGTTGTTATTCTAGCTGAAAACTTCACTACAAAGGCACAAACCCTTGAAAATAAAGTTTGCAAGATCACTTGTTTACATTTTATAATTCAGAGATGTAAACTGGTTGGTAGTGTTAGGATTATTGTTTGTTTTAATTTAGAGATGTGTTAACCTTTTAAGGTTGGGGTTTTTTTGGGGAAACAAGTTCTTAATGCCATTTTTTTAATATGCCCGAAGCAAAAGCTGTAAATGGATTTAAAATTGTAACATACTTCTTTAGATCAGCAATATACTTACTACACAGTTTCTAACTACATTACTTTACAAAGTGAGAGCAGATAATAATTGGTGTAGTTTGCAGGCAATAACAACCTGCATTTTCTCACAGGAGCCTTACTCACAGTGTGACATAAGGAAGGTAAAAGCAAATTGAATTAGAAAAACAGCAAACATTGTGTTTTATAACCCAAAATAAAATTCTTCAGCAGCAACTAGTCCTGTAATGTAATCCAATCTGTTTTAATACTGAGATTTTTCCAAGAAAGCAGGAAACAGTAAAGGGTAAGGCTTTCAAACCTCTGCTGTTTCGTTTACAGATCCCTTGTGTTAATTTAATGCTTCTAGGGAACTGGGGCTCTTTCTTTTTTCTCAGAATCCCTTCTCTAGGAAATACTGAGTGGTGTGGTGCTGAGAAACAGTCATGGTTTACAACAGATAAGCCAAAGGACCTGGCTTCAAATTCCACACTTCTCTGAGAAAACAAAACACTCCAATGCGTGCTTCTCTCGAAAACGGATGATTTCTTGCTAACAGGCTACAGAAAATTTACCTTAGAAGGACTTTAGCAGACAACCTCTGGGCCTTGACATTTTTCCCCTTCTCCTATCCCTCCAGTGCATGCACCAGCATCTAGCAGTTCTGTGCAGTCAGGCTTTTTAAGCATAAAAGATAAATATTTACAGCTATTACTTTTGGAGCATTACCCTGAAAGTTTTACTGGCACAAAATTCACAGTCCTGTTGGTGTGACCCTGCCAACTGCAACCCTAGCAGATGCAACATTGGCCCCTTCCCACACCCTGCCAGTGCGTTTTCCCCATGCTTGAAACACCCCCTCTCTTTCCCCAAACCAGAGATACCCACCTGGATAACTGGATTTTGCAGCTAAAACTGACTTTGTCTGGAAAAAACAGAGCGAGTTCCTTGCAAAAACCCAGCCTGGCTGATGTCAGCTGTGTGCGTTAGCAGCCCAGCTGCTGCAGCTTTTGGAGATGCCTGGGCAATGCGTGTTTTGGCCTCTCGCCGTTTCTTTTCCTTATTTTGCTGGTTCAAAAGAAGGGCTCACAGTGTGATTTCTGAAATTACAACAGCTCTGGCTTCTGGGGTTTTGTTGTCAGTGAGGGTTTGGGGTGTAAGTTAGGGGGGTTGGGTGAGGCTGTGGGGTGCCCCATGGAGGGTGTCAGTAAGCAGTCCCCACTGCCAGGCCCACAGATGCTTGGGGAAGAGCAGCTGCCACAAGCAAGCAGGAGGAGACATCTGGAAAGAGACCACCACTGGGGACACGTCTGTGGGACCACTGCTGGTCCTTGGAGGGGCAGGAAGAGCAAGATGTGGGGAGAAGGAATAAGGGATGCACAGTAGGAAGGAGCAGCTGCCTGACCCCAGCGCCTGTGCTACCAGTCCTCCAGCAGACTGAGGGTGACATGTGAGGAAAATGAGGGAAATTGAGGCTAGGAAGGGGGAGAAGTTAATCTCTTCCTTCCCCCCCCCCACTCCCCACCAACATCTAATTTTGTGTTAATTGGCAGTAAAGTGAATTATGTAAAACTCCTAGAGTTGAGACTGTTTTGCTTACAAGAGGAAGAGAAAAGCAAAGATTAACAGCATGCTTTATAACCAGCAGGCTCTTCTGTCTTTGCCCGTAGTTTGCCTGGCGTGGGATAAGATTCTCAGGAAATTTGTTCTCGTGGTACAGAACACCCTGATAGGCTAATACTTCTTCTATGGTCATTGATTTTTTCATTACTATGTAAAGGCAGGGAGAATAATCGAGGCTGAGCTGTATCCTCTCCCAGGCCCTGGGGCGGCCAAAAGGATCTCAGATTCATGTGGTGGGAGCAGACATTTGGCCAAAGGGAAGAACATTGCCCTTTATCATAGGTTCTTGGTCCCAGTCCCACTGTTGGTGCCATACAGCTTAGGAAAGAAATTTTAGCTAGCAATTGTAGGTGTGCCATCAAGAATCCTGCTGCAAGCCAGGGCAGGTGCAGCTCCCCTAGAGTCATGTTCATGGTTTAGGCTTATGGCTGTGAAATTAGTTGGTAGTTCACGGGATTAACCCCAGAGTGTGATGTTGTGGCACTCCAGAGATTTCCCAAGATCAAGGAAATATTTTGAGAATCTTCTTCAGGTAACTCCCATATAAGCAGAGGGAGAGAAGTCTCAATGCTGCGGGAGATAAAACATGATTTTCTTCCTAAACCTGTCCTGGGTTTTGGTGTAGGAGGGAGAGCTCTGCATGCATTTCATCAGCAGGTTCAGTTTACACTTGCAATGTTCATTATGTGAGGTAATACTGAGGAACACCAGAAGAGAAAAAAAACCCAAGGAAATTCCAATCTTAGAGGGTATAACATGCTGAATACTGTACTGATCCAATTTGTAGCAGTTTTAGAGCTTAAATCTTCGTATGGCAAAAGAACTTGAATCCTGCAAAGAATTCTCGATGATGTAAAAATGTCACCCCTACCAATTATGGAAGCAAACTTTGAAAAACAAATTTGCTAGTCAAAAATTTGTAAAATAAACTTCCTCTTCTGTCTCTGCTGTTTCTAGATTTTTATTTTGTTTTGCCATTTTGTCGTGTAAACCCCTCGGGGTTGGCAGCGTTTTACAAAGTATCACTGATTTCTACTAACCATGTGTTGACTCTTTGAAAAAGCATATTGTGTCTATTTTTTTTGGGTGTGTGAACAGACTTTGAGAAAACACAAACATAAAAATCGTAGAATCATAGAATAACCATTGGATTGGAAGGGACCTTAAAGATCATCTCATTTCAACCCCTCTGCCATGGGACCTCATGGGATACCTTTCACTAGACCAGGCTGCTCAGTGCCCCATGCAGTCTGGCCTTGAGCACTTCCAGGGATGGGGCAGCCACAGCTTCTTTGGGCAACTGGTTCCAGTGCCTCACTACTCTCTGAGTAAAGGATTTCTTCCTAACAAATAAATGTTAGGAAGAGTGTTAACATGTAAGCATCTTCTTAAATCTAAATCTGCCCTCTTTCAGTGTAAAGCCATTTCCCCTTTTTCTATCACTACGTGCCCTTGTCAAAAGTCCCTCTCCAGCTCTCTTGTAGCCCCCTTTATGTACTGGAAGGTGCTATAAGGTCTTCCCCAAACCTTCTCTCCTGCAGGCTCTCTTAGCCTGTCTTGATTCCAGGTATGATTCCAGCCCTGTGATCATCTTCATGGCCCTTCTGTGGACTCATTACAGCAGGTCCTAGGATGGTCATATGAAGGCAGACCAAGGTCTCTCTCTCTGCTGGCAACTTGTTTCCAATTAGGATCATGGCCCAATGGCTGAAGGAAAGCTGCAATAGCAGTAGGTATCTGCTATGCTTTTCCTGGAGGCTGGAACTTGGAAGCTTCATGAGCTGCAGTTTGTATCGTGGTGTTGTATGGCCTTTCATGATTTTTTCTCTCCCTTAATTTGAAAACATGTTTGTTGGAATCTGGTGCCTGGAGACAGTGATAGATTTAACTTTTGACCTGCTTTCCCATTGAGTTGCATTTGATGCACTTCTGTTCCCCAAACATGGTTGACTTAAAGGAGAGAGATCAGTATATTCTCACCAAGGATGCGGCCTGTGGTGGCCATGTAATAAAAACACCAGCCTTCAAGTACAAAGGCAAATTCCAGTTGTACAAACAGCTGCACACAGGAAGACCCTTTCTCTTTAAGTCTTCCTCTGCTCTTCATTCACCAGGGTTCTTCCTAGGCTCAGGAGACCTAAGTGAACCTTGTTTGCTTTTAGGATTGCATCTGTAAAGTCAGGAATGCTTCTTATAGAGAATAATGGCATGTGAATACCTGAGGGTGTCA
This sequence comes from Edolisoma coerulescens, assembly GCA_013397115.1. NCBI lineage: Eukaryota > Metazoa > Chordata > Aves > Passeriformes > Campephagidae > Edolisoma > Edolisoma coerulescens. Next base: position 356,494 of record VWZW01002957.1, on the reverse strand, counting down.
GTTTGGTGTTATTTACGTAAAGCCTTGCACAAAGACCTGAAGCATTTCCTTTGGCCGGTGTGCAATGCATGACAAACCAGCTTCATATGCAAAAAGGCAATGTCAATCTGTCTGTCTCCCTTGTACAAAATAGTCCCCAGCAGTGTTACTGTGAGTGGCCCCTTTCTGGCTGGCACAACTTTCAGCATTGTTTGTTTCTTTTCTGCATGGGATTAATCTGCACCGTTCATGTGGTCATTCAGCAGTAACCCAAAATGTGTGCCATGATGTGAGCGTTGGGTAACATGGGCAGTCTTCCAGATCTATCAAAAGAGCTGCTTCATCTCTTCACTGGATTTTTTTGGCAGAAGGAAGATAATAAAACTGCTCTCTGCATACCAGATAGATAGAATTTGTCCTGCATCAAGTTAAGTAGGGCTTATTAGTTCATAGCTGTTGGGGTTTTTTAAATGAAGATAGAAGTTTGTAGGTGTTCAATTCATAGGACGTAGAATGGGTTTCCATGTTGCCTTATAGGTTGTAAAAATAATAATAAGCAAGAGAATTATGAAAGGCCTCCCATTGCAAAATATGGACTAAAACAAGTCAACCTTTATGCAAATGTGGTAATCCTTGTTTTTCACAGAAACTTCTCCAGACATGCAGCAAGGTTTTCTGCTTACACTGAAATCCTTGGGGTTAATCCCATTTCCTTTTGTAATATTGCTGGGAGGTACTGAAGTTGAAGAAAACAAGTATCTAGAGAGATGTCTTAAAATATAGAGTATATTCTATGAAAAGATATTAAAGATGAAGTTAAAATGTACATTTTACTTTTACTTAAATCTTAACTGACTGAGTTTGACCTTTGAACTTGAAGACTGGCAGTTGTTAATATGAGAGTTTTGTGACTAACCATGTGAAGAGTGGTTATAGTTGCATTGTCTTTCATTTATGTATAATGCATTTACAAGCCCAAGCTTTGATCTTTCAGGTTCATATAGAAAGGTTGACTTCTGTCGTGGTTCAATTCCAAGTCGTTGTGCGATTTTACTTGTAAAAGCACAGCTCAGTCTGTTGCTCGAAGCCAGCACAGTGGGAATAAGCCAGCAGAGCCAAAGTCATCCTGCATGATCGATTTGCTGGTCGCAGTAACCTGAGAAATGTAATATGAGGACCAGCCCTGGTGTTCTCAACAGTCACCATCTCCAGGTGTGGAGACCTCGATATATATTGTGCAAGGGAAAAGAAGATGATTATTTTACTTTTACAGCTAGCAAATTAAGCAGCAGAATGAATGGCTTCCCTAAAGTTTATGTCAGGTTCAGGAACTGAACTGCTAAGTCCCAGTCCACTGTCCTAACCACAGATGGTTTTTCCTATCATCAGTTTTACCAAAATACATAACTCCGGAATACATGAACTTTATGCTGTTGCAATAATGCCTCATTTTTATAGTTACCACTATTCCTAATGAATTTGCTGCAACTTATTTTAATGGGCTTTCAGTGTGCTGGCTTGGATTCCAGAATACTTATTGTTTGTACTTCGTAAAAACACCATGCTGTCTTTCAACAGAAAGGTTTTTCTTTTAACAATCCTTTTAAGTACATTTCATGAAATAACAAATACAGCCATTAAAACACAGCATTGAATAGCTTCTGCCAAGTTTCAGTGAACATTTTTTTTGTTTAAATTAGGAATGGAAAAGATTTCCTGATCCTAGCATTTGTTCTCTTACTATTCCAGGCAACCTCCTCCTGCTATGCCATTTGCAAAGTGATCAAAATCCTGTTAAGTTCTTTGTCTTCACTGCTGTCATTAAAATTATGTTCCAAAACCTCTGTGCAGTCAGGCTAGAAGCTTTCTTCTAACTTCAGCCTGAATTTCATTGTGGCCTGTTTATATCCACTTGTTCTTAAGTTAGCACTGTCATTTTGCTTAAACAGCTCTTTTACTGCCTCTGCAAAATATTTATGGAAACAAACCTTGTAGCTCTCTTACAAGTCTACCTCTTCTGAGGTTAAGCAAGGGTCCTCTTCTTGTCTAGGCGAAGCTTATCTGTTCTTTTGACCACCCTGGTAAGCTTACTTTGCACCAGTTTGAGACCATTTTCCTTTAATATGGGTAATGAAAACCTTTTCTCAGTGCTCGAGGTGAGCTCTTGACTTGTACAGCAAGAGCGCTGCAGTGACTTTTGTCTAGCGGAAGCACATCTGACACACTTTAGCATTGTCTTTGTAGTTTATGAATATATCAGGGTGGTATAATGCTATATGAAATACATATGATTTTATCTGTGTGATTTTATGAGTTTCTCTTTGATATTTCCAGCTTATGAGTTTCCAGTTTATAGCATAAATTCGGCTTTCAGTCCTTCTGTTTGTGGTCTTGCTCTTCCAGTTGCAGTTCTGTAGCAATGCCTCAAGACCTCAGATAGTTCTTCCTATCTGATACCTCCTCAGGCCAGGTAAATATTTAATAAACTGTTTTCTTTTAGTTTATCAAACTTGCCCCTTTGAAGTCCTGAACTTTTATTACAAGCATTTTTATTATTTCTCTGTTTAGTGTAAACAAAACTAAATAATGGTCTCACAACTCATTATTTTCTTAATCCAATTGTTTTACAGAAAACTTTGCTACTCCCAAAATCAACCCTGAGAATACCCACAATCCTCCTTGTTTAACTGTTTTTAGTAAAGAACATCGGATCTCACATCCAGAAATAACTGGACCCCTGCTGCTACTAGATCCATTTTGCTATTTCTAACTCATAATTTAAAGTCTTGTTTTTTACCATGAATTGTGTCTTTTGATTGTCAGGTAAAAATTTCTTTGGGAGAAAAGAGGAAGAGATCTCCTTCAAAGGAACTGAGAATCTGCTGCACAGTGTCTTTCTCCTGAAAGGATTTTGTATTATTGATGTTCTTCCTTCTCACCCCATTGCCATTATTCATGTTTAGTTCTTGTCCACCATTTTTACTTCTGTTTTCACCTTTCCCTAATATAGTCATGCTCCAATCCTGATTGCATTTTCTGTTATTCCTGCAATGTATTGCTTCACATTTAGCATCAGCAATTGAAATTCCATTTTTTCTTCTCTGGTCTATGACCTAAGTATTAGTACACAATCATTTCACTTACTTCTCACTAGCCACATCCATTTCCCATACCGGATTAGGCATAATCCTGTGTTTCCTCTCAATTACTGCACTCTGTAGTATTGCATCTGTTTTCTTTCTCATTTTTTTTACTCACTGACATTCCTTTGCCCACTGCCATATCTTTTAAGTGCAGTGTTGTTCAGAATAATTTTTAAACCTAACTCCATATTCCATATGCATTTGATACACTATTGTTATTTGTAGATCCAGTTAGATGACAGATTTTCAACTGTTAAGGACAGCCTCCCATCATGTGTATCTCCTTCCTTAGGTACAAATCTGACTCCTTTGTCTTCCATCCTTTCTACTGTCAGTGGAGCATCCTGCTTTCTCATGTTCTCTTTTTTTCCCCTTTACCATTTTCCTTGTGTTCCCTTTCCCTCCACTGCTCATTCTTTGCCTACATGATCACCTTTATTTGGGAGATTTTTCACACAATCATGGAGTCATTTAGGTTGGAAAAGACCCTTAAGATCACCAAGTCCAACCTTTAACCCAGTACCGCCATGTTCACCACTTAACCATGTCCCTAAGCACCGCATCTACATGTTTTTTGAGCACTTCCTGAGATGATCTGCTCCATGACCTTCTCTGGCACTAAGATCAGACTGATAGGTCTGTAGTTTCTCAGATCCTCCCTCCGACCCTTCTTGTAGGTGAGAGTCACATTTGCTAACTTCCAGTTAGACATCCCCTGTCATCCAGGTCCTCTGATAGATGATGGAAAGTGATTTGGTGAGCACTTCCCCCAGCTCCCTCAGTACCCTTGGGTAGATGCTATCCAGCCCTATAGAACTGTGAGTGTAGAAGTGGCATAGCAGGCCACTGACCATTTTTTTCTGGGTTATGGAGGCTTCATTCTGCTGTCCCTGTCTTCCTGCTCAAGAGGTTGCATTGCTGGAGAACAACTGGCCTTACTCTTAAGGACTGAGGCAAAGAAGGCATTAAGTACCTCAACCTTTTCCTCATCCTTTGTCCCTACATTTTCCGCTGTGTCCAGTAAAGGATGGAGATTCTCCTTAGCCCTCCTTTTGTTGCTAATGTATTTATAGAACTTTTTTTTATTGTCTTTTACAATAGTGTCCAGATTAAGTTCTAGGTGGGCTTTGGCACTTCTAATTTTCTCCCTGCATAACCTCACAGCATCCTTGTAATCCTCCTTAGTTGCTCACCCCTTCTTTCAAAGGTCATAAACTCTCCTTTTTTTTCCTGAGTTCCAGCCAGAACTCTATTCAGCCAGGCCAGTCTTCTTCCCTGCCAGCCAATTGCTGAATTGCTTAATAGAAAGATTTAACACTGAGAGTTGCACACAGCATAGTAAAAGTTGATAAATTTAATATTGCTTGTTATTGTATTAAAGGAACATCTGACTACAATGCATACCAAAAACCCCCGGCATAGCAGCACTGCAGGAAAGCATTTTAATACTTGACCGCATGTATTAACAAGCTGCAATTTCTAAGAATATTTTCCTGAAAAATGAAGATACTTCATTGACTTTCACTGTCTGAAGCTTTCAAAAAGTCTAAGTAATAGATGAGGGTAGCATATTTCTTTAATATGACTAGTTCTAACATGATAAATTCCCACTGGGCATTTGAGCCTGAAGGTGAAGGAAATCTGCAGAATTATTTCTTAACATTCATGCAAATATTTTACAGTAATTGGGGAATTATTTTAGCCTGTTTGTTGATGGAGTCACAGTTAGAGCTTTAAATTTTTATTCTTTCTCAAGACTGGGGAATTTTTTTTGCTATAGAACAGGAAAGTTTAAAGCTTTTGAATAATTAGTGGATGATCCTCCCTCCCCAGCAAAACTCACGTTAAAAACATACTAAAATATAGAATATTGATGAACTATTTCAGTCTGATGGTTGAATACGAGACCAAAATTTCTGTTACAATTGCAGGTGTTTCCTGTAGCTGACTATGAAATTAAGTAAATTTTTATTAAGTTACAGTTGCTATTTGTTGAGCTTTTGCTGTTCCTAGTTTTTTTCTTAGTTACTCTTACTGTTTTCCAGGAATTCTGGAACTAAGAAATGTTCTACTTAGAATTTGAAAACATAAAGCCATCAGTTCATTATTTTTAAGCATGGAAAGCAGTGAAATAGAGATTTCGAATTTCTTACTCTATGTGTTGTCTTGTAAAATGTTTAATATGGTTTAATTGCACTTCATGGAGCAAAAACTCCACAAACAGTAATTGCAGATATGTTCTTGCTACATTAAAGAAACAAACACTTCCCTCTGAAAGAGAGTGATTTTACTAACAAAACAAAAAAAGGAAGGGATAAGTAGATAATAAAAATCGATTTTTTAAAGATACAGAAATTATGTAATAGCTTGTTGCCATTTGCTGTTCTTCAGTTAAACATATTTGCTTTTTATTCTCACTGGCTTCTATGAAAGTAGGAAGTTCTTTCTTTCCTATCATTTTCCTAATTACTTTCCGCATAAAACAAGCCAACCTTTCTCTCATTTTATACTTTAATTTTTCCAGATGTTTCTTTAGAAGTATTCTATCTTTAGTCCTTTTACACATTTTTCATATTCTCTCCACCCCCATTCTTTTTTCTCAGGGCCTAAGTCCAGTGGCGCTCAGTATTCAGAGGAAACCACGGCAGTATTTTCCTCAGGCTTGCGTTTCCCTATCCTGTTCTTAATGAGGAAGTCAGTCCCTCCGTCAGTCACTGGAGGCTGCAAGTAGATATTTATTATTATTGCCTACTGTTTTACAAATTATTTTAAATTAAAAAAAAAAAAAAAGAAGAGGGAAGGAAACACTAGATTAGTTAATGTGAAACACAAGAAAATATCACACTAGCAGAATTCAAGCTTGCTTTTAGGAACTGAATTTCACTTGCTCTGTTATCTCAGAATGTGTCTCAGCTGCCAAACCTATCTTGTTGAGTCTTAATACCCAGTGTAGCTCTCCTTCTCTTTTCAGGATCACAATAATCACTCCTAAAAAATGCTGAAATAAGTGGCCTATGAAATTAAATGCAGTTAAAGGTAAATAGTCTGGTTCTCACATGATGTAAAATGATACAGCTCCGCTAATCCTTCTTGGGATTACAATACTTTCGGCCATCCAAGAGAAGCGAATAATGTCTTTGGTGGAAGACTGAGCTCAGCTTAATTGAGTGGTCAGTCAAGAGCACAAGTGCGCTCCCAGTAGTCAGCCAGTGCACAGCAACAAGTACTTCATTTATTATAGTCCAGGTTTATTTTATGAGTTAGAATTACTTATGAGTGCAAAGAGGGTCTTTTCCAGCAGTCTCTAAGGGGAGGGCAAGTCCAAACCAGACAAGAGCTGGTAGTGAAATCAGCTCTTCCATAGCCCTGCAGAAGGCTGATTGTTTCCCTTTGCATCTGGCCTGGCTCTTCACAGCTTCTCCAGCATGCACGGGCCACTGCTTTGAGCCTGTATCTTGCCTCCCTAAAACAGCCTTCAAAAAGCTAGAACTTGCTGCTTCCCAAAGCGAGACCTTCTTACTCCTTTTCCTGGCATATATGCTGGGACACATTTCACACTTCTCCCATTCAAGAGCCAATATTGTAGGATATACTAAGCTGTGTGCTTTTAGCCAAGCAAATTGTAAGTAAGCAGTACATACTGCTTGCTTTTCTGCAGAATACCTTCAGAACCAGACACAGGATCTACAACCCATTTGAAGATTGTTCTTTTAGACTGGTGGGCCAGAAAATCGATCTTTCTGCTGCCTTGCTTTTCTTCTTTCCTCACTTGGATTTTCCTGGGTAGAAGCTGTTCCTTTTCTCCAGTGATATTTCTTCAGTGGATTCTAATGATACAGACAATCTCCTTTTGCATAGCTGGTGTTTATTTTATGTCAAGCACAGTAAATTAAATTATAGTCTCAATGCTGAGAAAACTACATTGCTGATGATATGCATGCTTGTCATGGTGGCACTTGTAGTTGTGTGTAGACACTGACTTGAGTCCACCCTGTAGCAGTTACAGGTGGCAGGAGTAACATCCATTTTCTCAGTTCATTGTAACAGGTAACTTGAGTGAAGCCCTGTATTTGCAAAGTATTTTTTCTTCCAAACCTGCAATTTTCTCCCTGCTGAGGAACAGCTAAGTTGGACTTTTACTTCAGATATACTTATAATGGAGATATCAGTTGTGATTTTGCTTTTCTCTTCAGGTTACCTTTGAGTACTAAACTTATAATATTTGAGATTAATTATTTAAACCTTAAGAGTTTTCTCACATACCATGATTCTGTTGGGAAGAAGTCTCTGGCTGGCTGAAATGCGTAAGAATGGCAAGTAAAAAACCCCACCAAAACCCAAGATGCCTCTAGAAAAATTCTCTGTTTGTGCTGCTGAAGTCAGGCAGGTGTGGTAAATGCCTGTACTGTCTTGGAAAGCAATTTTTCATTTGAATGATTTATTGGTAGATAATTTAAATTATGAAAGAAGAGTATATGCCCTGGTGATGAAATGTGCTTTAAATGTCACGCAATCTGCACATCTTTCTTGAAAGGAGGGGCATGCTGAATCCTTGAAGCTGTACCACACCAAAAGTGCCTCATGCAGGACTTGGTGCTGGCTGCTGTTGCCACAGCCCTGCTGGACTTGCACATGCATCAGGAGAAGGCAGCAAATTGCCACCCTTATGATGTCCTTGTGCAGACACTGCTTTTGCTGGCACATACTAGACTGTCTCATGCTTGTCATCCTCTTCTCCCTCTGAAGCCTCCTTTTTCTTGGAACACACCACAACTTTTTCTCCTATTCAGCTATGCTGACCACAGAGGTGGATAAGATGAATCATCCAAAATCTCATAACGCTGAGATGCCTGGTGATTTTTCATGCTACCTGTCCTCTCAATGGCTGCCAGCACCCCAGAATCTGCCAAGAAGTTCATCTGCCAGTCCCTTCTTTCCCCCCAGTCATGACATTCTTTGTGATTTCCCTCGTAGAAACCTCAAGCTGCTCATGCTTCCACTCTCTGGTTTCCAAACCTTCAATCCCGTCTATTAGACCTCCGTGCAACTAAGGCCCCTGTCCTCACCTATCATCCTTTCTGGGCACTCCCAGAAGCATGCTTTTCACTTTCCAGCGTACACGTATGCTGTCACAGTCTGGTGGATCTTTTTGCTGTTCCTTTCCATTGCTTTCTGGAATGAGCTAACTGTTCTGCTCAATATTTTGTATACGCTTAGGGCTGTTCCCAGGCTTCAGGAGGAAACTAGCACCTGGATTATCTCAGTGCTTGAAGCAATCTGCAAAAGAAAATTCTGTTTCTTGTCCCCTGAATGAGGAATAGCCACTCTTCTCAAAAGAAGCTTCCCAGAGCTGCCTTGTGCACAATAAAAAATGAGCTCTCCTATTTTTTGCTTCGCTGGAAGGCAGGCCTGGATGGTTGAGGAAAAATGTGGTCACAGTCCTACATAATCCTTTCCAGCTCTTTTGAAGGAAGATCTTTGTCTACATTTCTCTCTCTCCTGCTGTTACTGTGCCTACCACTCAGTGTCTCACCTGGACTCGGCTTTGCTCTGCAGCTTTTCCCTCTGAATCTTCCTCCTCTCACATACCAGCTGCCTACCCTCTCATCCAAGCAGCTTTTCACACTGTATAATGTTTTGCTGTTCTCCTTTCCCAGCAATGCAGTACAGTGGCTTGCCAAGCCAGGACACACCTCTGTCTGTTGGGGAATGTGGAATATACTGGGGTGGAGTTGGGGAAGGTTGCACCTGGTGTGCTTCAGAGAGCAGAACAAAGGGAGCACCTGGGAAGAAGTGGCTAGGACAGGGCTGGAGGAGTCGGGGAGTCTTCAGCTGTGTGGGGAAGATGCAGGAGGAGGGCAAACACAGCAAGGAGCAGTGTGGGAACAGTGGCCAGTCAGTATCAGTCTTGAGCTGTGGGGGCTGCCAGCCTACCCTCCTCTAACTGTGATCAGATATGGGTGCCTGCTCCTTCTACCCCTGCCCAGTCACTGCTAGCTGCCCTCCCTGTAGTTTTCCTTGAGAGAACAACCTCCTCCTCATGGGGCAGCCCGCAGTTCCCCATCTCTCCCTTCCTTATTTCTCCTGGAGTCAGCAGTTCTCCATCTGGCTGGGGAAGGCAGGAGAGGACATAAGGAATGTGTCCCAGGATTGCGCAGAGGAAAAGATGTTGAAGAATTGCTGCTGTTGCTCTCATTAGTAGGAGTGGTGTGACGGTAAGCTGCTTGTGACTTGGTGGCATGTGTGTCTGGGACCTCTGCCAGAACATCCATTTGGAGTGAGCTCTGCATGGTGGACTGATACAAATAGCAGAGGAGCTCACAGAAACCAGGGACTGCCAGCTGTATTTGCTGCTTTGGTTTTTGTTTTTATTGTACAACATGTTAGGATTTTAAAGTGGCTTGAAGTACATTATTTCTGTAGTAAATCAGAGCTTCTTAAATCCAGTATTAGTAAAAAAATCCTTGAAACTTAGATGCAGTTTATGACGTTAGAGAGACTAGAGCAGGCAGCTTGAATGTTCAGAGCATCTTGCCATTCCTGAGATTCATTTGCTCATTTCAATAGAATCTGTGTCTCAAGGCCAAAATACTGAATCTCTCTTTTTATCTGAGAAAAACTGCAGTTTGCTTTTACCAAAACATAAGGGGAACTGGAGGCCTCTTGGGGCCCTTTGTTGCCTATGGGAGATGAGGAAGGCTGATCAGTCCTTTCTTTAGAAAATTTACTGGTATTTGGTAAGGAACCTGAGCTACATTTTTTTAATTTTTGGTTCAATGTTAAAATAATCTTGGGCTGCCTTATTTTTTTTGTGTGAAAAAGAGAAAACAAGCAAGGGAGAAACTGTCTCTTCCCATAATTCTTTTATTCAATATAATAATAGAAAAGAGTTTTCCATGTGTTCAAGATAAGAATAAAAAATAACTCTCTGAGTATCATTAGGTTGTATTTGTTCACCAGCCTTGTAAGAAGTGATATTTTCTGTGCAACATAAAAACACACAGCTCTCATGTACTTCTCTCAGAGTTATGAGAAGAGCAACTTGCACACCCAAAACAACCCAACAAACCCAAAACATCCAGCTCTTCGAACCAAACTGCAGCCAGAGTGGGAATCCCTTGCAACACTACTTTTCTAAAATTTTCTGTCCCCAAATTATCATTTTATTTTCCCTCCAAAATATCTAAATTAAAATAAGGACAAGTTGCTAAGCTTATTAGTGAGCAATGGTGAGACTGGTTAGACCTCTCCTATCCTTCTTCCCGCAGTCCTCTTAACCTTAAAGCACAATGGAGGTTAGAGTTTCTTACATTTGTGATACCGTGGTGCCGTTTCTGCGAAGATGTTCCTATAATGAGTAAAATGACTTGTGCTTCCGTTATGGTGTGTTGTGCATGTCATACATGTCCAGCCTGTTCCATCTGTCACATGACTGTGGTGCACATCACTGGATAGCTCAGGATGGTGTGCATTGTAAAGCACATATCTGTGTGTTTGAGACTGACCTCAGTTTCTTGGTAGCAAAGCTTTTTGGCTCTGTCTGGACATGTCTAGGAAACTTAGTGTTCTAATGTCCATAGGAGTTTGAAATGAAAATAATTTCTTAAAAGCTTTATGAGCGTAGACCAAAGTGATTGTGAATTGGTATCTGTGGCATAGAAACTCTGTAAGTAAATAAGATGTAACTTTAAGGGCTAGTGGGTATATCTTTATTAGTAGGGATGACCAGTGAAAAGGCAGCCAGGGATATGGCTGCATTTATGTTAGTCTGGCTTGTTTGGCTGATTTTATTGCTCTAAACTTTTTCCATCTGCTGAGCAGAATTCAAGGGGCTTCCTTGTATGATACTCTGAGCCTTCTTCAATGGAGTTCTTAACCACAAGCCTAACTTCAAGCATATGGATAGTTCCACTTATCACAGGTGTTGACAAAGCCATTTCCAAGAGTTCATTTGCTGTCTTCTCTAAATATAGCCTGTTGTATTCTAGCATAAGAAGTCCATCCTGTATTATTTTTCTCTTCTTGCTTTTTCATCCTGAAAACACAGTCTTTCAGACTGGAAAGATTTCATTTCTCTTAACAGAGTGAGTGAGTTATGGAAAAAGAAATGTTTATCAAAATGGCCAAGAGAGCAAAATTCTACAGATCATGAAAGTCTCAAAACACAGTTTGCCGTGAGAGGCAAGTGACTGCTCGGAGAGGCAAAATTATACCTCTAATGAAAAGAATTTCTATTTTCACATGCATAGTCACAACATCACAGAATGACTGAGGCTGGCAGTGACCTTTGGACATAATCTAATCCATCGCCTCCTGCTGAGATCAGAGTCAGACAGAACATGTTGCTCAGTACTGTGAACCATCAGATTCTGAGCATCTCCAAGGGCAGAGACTCCACAACCTCTCTGAACAGCCTGGTCTGGTGTTCAATCACTCTCTCAGTGAGAAGTTTTCTTGTGTTTAAATTCAATTTCCTGTATTTGAATTTCTGCCCATTGCTTGTCATCCTGTCACTGGACACCACTGAAAAGAGCCTGGCTCCATCTTTTTTGCTTCCCTCCATCAGGAATGGGTAGGATGAATAGGATGCCCTTGAGCTTCTCCAGGCTGAACACTCCCAGCTCTCTCAGCCTCTCTTCATTTGTCAGGTGCTCCAAGCCCTCTCAATCTTCCTGGTCCTTTGGCAGACTCGGTCCACCATGTCTATGGCTCTTTTTCTGGGGACCTCAGCACTGGACCCAGCCCTCCAGCAGTGTCTCACCAGGGCTGAGGAGAGGGGAGCGATCACTTCCCTTGACCTGCTGGAGATACTCTGCCTAATGCAACGCTGGGCGCTGTTGGCCTGCTTTGCTGCAGGCATGCATTGTTGGCTCCTAGCTTGTTCATCAAGATGCCCAGGTCCTTCCTTAGGGAGCTGCTTCCCAGTTTGTAGTGGTGTTTGGGATTATTCCTGCCCAGGATGTGGCATTTCCCATTGTTGAGCTGCATGAGGTTTCTGTTGGCCAACTTCTTCAGCCTGTCCAGGTCCTTCTGGATGGCGGCAAGACGCTCTAGTGCATCAGAAACTGTTCCCAGTTTTGTATCATCTGTAGATGTGCTGAGGGTACCCACTGTCCCAGCATCCAGATCATTGATGAAGAGGCTAAATTGTGTTGGCCCCGGTATCTTCTGCTCGGGTACTCCACTTGTGTCTTGCAAGACTTTGTGCTGCTAACCACAATCCTTGGAGCTCAACAGGTCATTTTGTTGTTGGTCTACCTCCCTGGCTGCTTATCTGCACCAAACCACATTCTGGTCTGCTAGGTTGTTGTGGGAGACAGTGTCAGAGGCATTACTGAAGTTGAGATAAACAACATCCACTGCTCTCCCCTCGCCACCAAGCAGTCATTTCATTTTAGAAGGCTGTCAGGTTGAATTACTGGGTTGTTGGGAAACCACTGAGGATAAAAGAACAGCTCATACGCTGTTGCATTGCTGTCTCAGCCAGTGAATTTGCTAGTTAGCTGCTCAAATCTCAATAAACTGTGAAACTCAGATGTTGCTGTTGTACCAGGAACAGCGAGGAACAACACAGATTCCAGTCTAGGAAGAAAAGGAATTATTTATTTAATTTACAGACTGGTTTTTATATCCTAGTTTGCTTGAATGGCACAAGGTCATTGGTCCGTGACCACCCACCTCCTTAGAATGATTGGTTAGATCTTACAACACCCATTTCAAAATATTTCTCTGGTCAGTATCACAACAATACTGCAACAATCTTGCACCTGCAAGATAAAGGGATTAGTTTACAGAAACTTCTAACTGTTTTCAGCCAGCGTCTGCGAGAAAGCAAAGACTTTCTCACAGACAGAGGCAGAAAGCTGGAAAATCTCTCTGCAACCCAGCTTTCAGCGTCTACAGTCAGATGCAATTTTAAGCCTGAATCTGGCTACTTTTAAGATGAAAAAATGTATTTTAAGTTTATTTAATGAATAATTAGTAAAACTTTTCAAGCTGTTTTTATAGTTGCAAAAAAAAAGAGGACATGAAATCAGTGCAAAAATGCTTCTTGAACTTTGAATGAAGCAGGTTAGCAATAATAACTTATGAAATCTTTAGGCACTAAAGGGAAGAAGGCCTTCCTTCCCGATAACACTGGAATATTATGTTTCTGCAAATGTGATTAATTTTTTTCTTACTATAAGTTAAATCAGAGTAAAATCTGCAGTTTATGATTTTGTATAGTTTTGCTATTCCAGTTGGGGTGTTTTTTTGTTTCCTTTTGTTATAATTAAATTCTTTATCGTTCATGCTAGTTAATAATGTGTAAGTGTTCAATACTACTTACAGGGAGTAACTTTGGCTCACTGCCTGCATAAGTAGTGCTCTTTTTTCCCCCCTTTTTAAAAAAGTTTTAATGTGTTGTAAGTCTGTGGCCACTGTTGAATCATGCTGTGTAACCAGGCCAAACAGGGATGTCTTGCCTATTTTTGTCTTTCTAAGGATATTTCTAACATTTGGCTCTAATTAAGAGAATGTAGAAATGAGGGACAACAAGATATTTTTTACATGACCTCCAATTACTTAAGGAGAATGCTAAACTTAACATTTGAGTTCTCTTCTTAAAATGAAACGAGAGGTCATTTGTAACATGTAAGTGCTTTCAGGGGGAGAAAATACGTGATGCTAAAATAAGGGGTTACTGAAAGGTCACTTTTACAGGAACAGAAGGCATAACAGGAGTCAGTGGCTAGAATCTGAGGCCAGAAAATTTCAAATTAGGTGTAGGGTTCATATTTTTAATAAGAGAGGTCACTCACCTTTAGAGGAAACTGCTGGTTGACAAATTAAATATTTCTATTTAGTAAAGACTGAAAGATTTCCTGGTAGATGCACTGTATCTATTTATGCAGACATAAATCTGTCCTATATTCCAACACAGCTGAACCTAGTGCACGGGCAGCAACCTGACATTAAAGGGCATCTGATAAGGCAAAATGTTTGAGAGAACAGGGGGTTCAGCATCCAACTCTAGATTATGTATGGCCCCTTATCCAGCCTGCCACCCTCTGTTGCTGTAGCACTCATCCATTGTGAGATGAGTGAAAAGCAGCCTCTGCCTGGGAAGATGGGCTAATAGATACTTCAGATAAGACACACAGTTGTCCAGCCTGTAGACCACTTTATATCTGCTCCTGAAGTTTGGCCAGAGAGACCCTTTGCTGCTGGTAACCTGTCTCCAGGTCCCTCTGTCTGAGGACACTAGAGAGTATGCAGAAGCCCAGCTGTACCACTGCTAAAACATGCCAACACTGGTGCTTGAATTTCAGCTAGTGTCATACTTGTATAATGTCTGTTTGTAGTCTGGGGTTAGATATGTAGAAAATGTTGAACAGGGGAGACCTGGATACGAGGATTTAGAAAGACAAAGTGATCCACCCACTGTTAAATTTTGAAGAGTGGAAAACATGGGAAGAAACTCATAGCAACTGCCCTAGCAAAGTTGCTGTCACTGGCATACTGTAGCCACACAGGAATGGAGCTGAGAAACCCCATACTTGCCCTTAAGAGACAGAAGATGGTCCAGTGATAAGATCAAGGCAGAAACTGTAGAAGAGCATCTCATCAATGCAATTTTAAGGCTGGGGTTGACGGGAGAAATAGGGAGTTAGAAGGTACTGTTTAACCCGCCCTCCCACATTATGGCTCATGTATTCTGCGCAGTAATTCTTCTGTGAACCTCATCACTTCTGTTGAACTCAGTCATACTTTGCTGGAAAAACAGATGCAAGAAAAGAACGGGCAAGGAACAAAAGTAGCTCCATATGTCCATTTATAAAGTGCAGAAAACATCTGGCTAATTAATAAAGGCAGGGCAGTGTTGATAGGGTACTCTCTGATCCCCAGATAAAAGGCACAACAAGTACGTATTGTTTATTTCTTGTGATCCTGGGTGTGGGTAAGGCTTGAAGGTGAGTCAGCTGTGAATTAATCATGCGTGCAGCAATTAAGAAACCCAAATAATTTAGTGAAATTATCTTCTTATGACAGCAGAAAATACACTTAGGCTCCTGTAGCTAGATCATAGTTCTGTCACTGCTCATGATCCTCCCACTGAAATCTGGGCCAGTGACAGTGTTTGACATCATACTGAAATGTGTCCATAGTCCCATGAATCAGAAATAACAGACTTGTGAACCAAGTCTGAGACTTCAAAAAGCATGTCTGTGCATCAGGGTTCAGCTCCCACTGAACTCCAGTAGTCTTCTCTAAGAATCTCAGGCAGATTACCTGCTGTTATCTGACCCACTTATAGAAACTCCAATTATGAGAGAAGTTGTTTATTCAAATAACTGTCGTAGAAAATAAAAATGGCATTAATCATGCATTTCAGAAATCAGTCACTTATAATTCCTAGAAACATTTGTTCAGGGCAAAGGAACAGCTCTGATTCTTTTGCATAGAGCTGGGAAGATGATAGGAACTAATACATTGCGGGGAAATTGGTATTTCTTGTGAGATTTAGTTTTTGACTGACACAAAGCTGTAAGTTGTGTGTTTTTGTTGTGCAGTGTTGCTTCTCTGAAAGATGCTGGTAAGAGGTACTGATGGATATATACAGGTCCTCAGTATGTCCAAAGACTGCATTTGGATCACTGTTTTGTAGTCACTAGAGACTGTTTATCCTGTGAATATGTCTAATCTGTTTTGAACCCAGTTTTACTTAACCTCTAGAACTTCCCATGTCTATGATTTTGGCAAATTGTAGAGTGAGGAAGAAACCTAATTTTTCCCTTACTGTGTTTTCTTTATAAGCAGCCTGTCAAGGTATGTATGGTAAGCACCTGTGCTCAAGAGTGGTTTGCGTCTGACTTTCTGTTCCTTTGCAGTGAGTGTTGCTGACATGGTGATATGTTCTAAATATAAAAAAAGGAAAATATTACCTAAAGGGAAGTATGAGGGCAAATAATCATTTAAAGAAGATTATATATTATCTGCACAGATGGTAGCTCTTAATGTTCACAAACTCAGTTTCAGATAAGAACATACTTTTTTTAATGACCTTTTGAAACTTACTGTAGCCCACAAAGCAGTTTGAAATATTGCTGTTGTAAACCCACTTAGTTTTGTACAGGCAATGCAATCTCCTGTTCCATAGTGCTGTGAAGTTGGATTGGACTGTTTTAGTGGTTAATGGGTCATTTTCAGCCTGGAGCCTGTGACAAGCACAGGGTCTATGTTGGGACATGCCCTGTTTAACATCAGTGACCTGGAGGAGGAGACCAGATGCACATTCATCATGTTTACACATGACATCAAACTGGGGGAACCAGTCAGTATGCTAGTGCACAAGGTTGCCATTCGGAGAGACCTGGCCAACAGGAAATCCATTAGGGCCTGTCGTGGTTTAGGAATGGCACTTCCCAATTTAGTGCCCCCTGCCAACCAAGACTCTTCCAAACAAGATGCTGGTTGCTCTCTCCCCAGCCTTCCACTTCCCCTCTCCCTTCCCAGTCCCAGGACAGAGTTGAGAAGTGGAGGAACAAAAAGGTGAAAATTACAGGTTGAGATAAGAACAATTTACTGGAAACAGCAATTAGATAAGATAACTAATAGTTACAGCAACAATATTAAGAACAAAAGGTATAAGACAAATAAACTATTTTCAGGGAAAAAACACGGCAAAATACCAACTTGCTCTTCCCCACCACACCACATTTTCCTCTGTCCTGAAATGAGAAAGAGTCCCTTAGTCCTGCCCATTGCAAGTGACATGAGATGGTATTGAGTAACAGTAGGGTCTGGCCACACCCCCTTCCCTGTAAAGAAATTAACCCTGTCCTGGCTGAAACTAAGACAGGGCCAAATGTGAAGTCCTGTTCCTCGAAAAGAAGCAAAACAGGTGACTGACTGGGGGGAACAACTGTGCCGAAAGGGAACATAAATATGTTATAAATAGCAGGCAAATATGAGCCAACAGTGTTCTGGCAGCAAAGATGGCTGACAGCACCCTGGGCTCTTTTAAGATAAGTGGAGTTAGTAGATCAAGAGAAGGGATTATCTTCCTCAACACTCATGAGAGCACATTTAGATACTGTGGCTTGTTTTGTTTTCTTGAGCACAGAAAGACATCAAAAAACTGGAATGAGTTCAGCAAAGAACTGTCATGATGGTACACCTGCCATGTGAGGAGAGGCTGAGGGACCAGGGCTGGCTCATCCTGGAGAAAAGATGGCTTTGGAGGGACCTGACAGCTGCCCCTCACTGCTTATGTCGGAGTAATTGAGGAGGTGGAACCATGCTGTTCACAGTGATGCAGAGTCATAGGGTAAGAGTTAACAGACAAATTGAAATGTGGACTTCAGGAAAAATGTTTTCTCCACCAGGATGGTTAAGCAGTGGTTGCCCAGAGAGGCCACACAGACTTAGTTCCTGGAGGTTTTCAAGATTCACCTGATCTGCTCTCACAGCTAATTCTACTCTGAGCAGAAGGTTGGACTGGAGATTTTCTGAGGTCCCTTCTAGCCTAAATTATTCAGAAATCATAGGATCCTTCAGTTATGCCAAGATTTCACCCAGTGTGCATTTGTATATGCCAGGCAGTGGCAAGCTTGATGTGTATCACGGGCAGGTTCAGTTCATAATGTATGCTCCTTTGGAAGGCAGAGGCCAAAATGTTTTTCCTTTTATTATGTGTTACTGTCCCATCCTGCAGTAGGTGTGTGCCAGATTGAGATAAGTTTTTTTAATGGTATTGTTTGTCCGTGTCATTCCTGTTCTGTATGTCTGCTTCCTGTGAGTCCTTCCAATGAGGATATGAAAGAATAAAGCAAATGTGGTCCTACTACAGCTCCCCTTTTCTTTCTGTGGTAGTGAGATGAACCTAATTATGTATCCAGCCATTTATTTTTATTAGACTTCAAATTTTTCCTTTCTAGATTTGTTTGTGAATAAAGATTATCTTCCTTTCTCCTTTCATCTCCTTATTTTTGGATTAACAAATGAAAGTACTAATCAAATTCTACTACAAATCAGCTTTTGTGTATGATTCCTCCACATGGTTTGAAATGTAATATGATTAAATTCCTACTGTCTTGCAGTGTAGGAATTGGAAGTTATGCCCAAGAGAAAGAAAAGAAACTGGAAATGGCCTAGAATGTTATCTTCTTGGGGTTTGTGCTCTGTCCTAAAAAATGCAATATTGCCATCTCTGATGCAACCAGTGATGACAAATTATCTAGGAGCTATGGTAAACATGATGATTAAAAAGTGTTTTTGTTAAGGATTGTGTCCATTAGTGCTGCATGGCCTGAAATAAAATCCAGTTAAGGATTATCTAGATATGCTTTGGTGTGCTGTAAGATACCTTGATATTCATGAATGTGCTGCTGTTTGCTAGATGTTATCTTTGTTCCTTAGAGCTCTGACTTCAGTGCACCTGCTCCTTATTTTAACAGCAGTTTTACAGAAAAGGTTTCATGTTGGTTCATGTTCTCTCAGTTGACAGATGAGTTAAACTCCCACAGGAGGTTTTCCTTCTTAGCTCACTGGCACCCCAGTCAAGGATTTGGTCATTGATGTTTCCAGAATAATTTGGGAAGCTTAGCAGAGCATGTAGTTTCTGACACGGCATTTTGAAAACATCACATCATATGAATGCTTTGGAACTCTGAACCATAAATATGGTACTGTATTCCCACTTTTATAAAAAATGCACAGTAGAGACCTCAATGGACATTGTCTCTGTCATGCTTGAGATGAAAATCAAGTAGATGCCTATTTGTTGTTCCTCTGGAAACATAGGACCTTTCAAACTCCCAAACTTCTGCTCTCAGTATGGAGTATCTCTGTTAGCTCTTCACTTTGTTAAATTAAATTAATTAAAGGAACTAAATATAAACTTGTGAACTTGCAGAGTAGAAGGGAAATTCATGAGAAACTGATAGAGAGATGATAAACCTCAGTGGGATTCCCTGTGATGCATCTCATTGGCCAAAGGTGCCAACAATAGCAACATTTTAATTCCAGGAGAATGAGTTCAGGGACACTGATGATTGTCTTGTTGCTTGTGGTCCTCTCTTTTCTCAACCAGTTCCCCCAATCTCCAACAAGATTTCTTAAAGCTGAAGAGAAAGTCGTGTCTGCTTTCCGAGATGCAAATTGCTTGGGATAGAGTTGGCAATACCCTCTATCCATTGAAACTTCAGCAGCTGGTGCTTGCTTCACAGCCTAATTATATGTCAACCAGCAAAAGCAGTTCCACATTCTTTACAGGAAACACTGGTTATCCACACGATCGTTATTACTGGTCCAGCTTAGCCAGAACTACACAAAGTTATAACCAGATGGATGATCCCAGTGTTCTGGCAAACACAGCCCAGTGTGGGACAGAATGCTGCTACAGACCTACATACAGGGAGTAATCCGCCCTCCATCCAACCTTCTCTGTCCAAGGACACAGAGGAGATTTGTCATTCACTATTCAAGCTGTGGTCTGGAACTGCAGATACTGGAGCAGGACTCTTCATCTTTCCCTTCAGTTCCATCAGTGTCCACCTCCGTTGTGCGGCCTCTCTCCCTCTGCTCATGATGCAGTGGTTGCTCATGCCCTTGCTACAGAGTTATCCATCAACAAGGAACATGCCTTGCCCACAAAATCTTGAAACTCCTTGGGGGCTTTTTGTTTCTGTTTTTCTTCAGAATGCTGAAATGCGTGCATAGCTATGAACTGTTTTCTATTCAGTGTCACTCTTTTCTGCGTTGTTACCTGCACTGAGCCTGACATTACTTACATTGCGCTGTTCTCTTTGAATGCATGTCTTGTCCTGCATAGTTGTAACTACCAGTGTTAATAACTGAATAAGAGTGCAGCTGATTTTTCAGCTCCTGGGCAGTCAATCAAGCTAAGAGGTAAGAAAAGACACCACCAAAAAAAAAAAAAAAAAACCAACAAAAAAAACCCAACCCCAAACCTATACTTTGTAAATGGAATTAATTCTATCTGGAAGTCACTAAGATGTAAAAGATGCAAAATTTGAATGTGGTTTCGATTAGCCACTTTTCAAAACAAATTTCATTTTAAAACCTTAGAATGGTAAACATGTTTGTTAAAAGCCAGCAAGTATAAACATATCTTTAAAATTAAATAGGAAACACCAAACTATTTCTGGTTATTCAGAGAAAGTAGTGGAATATATAAATCCCTGCTCTGTACTGAAAGAGATCTCATGAAAATATTTGGGTTGCTAAGAAAATTATTAAAAATTAAGAAAATGCTGAGAGCAAAATTGTCTTCACTATTTGACACATCATAACTGTGTACTCTTGAATTACACAGTAATATGTATGCATTTTCAGCAATAGCACTGCATCATTACAGTGAAATGAATATTGGAATAGGTGAGGGGCCTTCACTTAGGTTTCATTTAAGACTTCCAACAAGGACAGGCAGTTCTTAACTGATACTGAGTTTCCCTGCAGGAAGTATATTTACCTTTGTGGTGTGGGCACAGTACTGTACCATGGCTTTTCAGAGGCTTGGGATTTTTTCCTTGTTTTGTTCTACAGCTAGTCTTCACACTGAGCTGAGGAAGGGTAGCATGTAATTTAATATAATAATGGTTATTGTAGAGGTAATTGTTGCATGGCTGGTATTAAAGGAACACTTTGCAGCTGATGAGCACTTCACTTCCCATTTCAAAGCTAAAAAACCCTCAACACACACACATAAAGAAAGAGAAACTACATCATTTAGATTTTTTTTTCAGAAAGCATTAGCGCATTCTCCAGTATGAGGAATATTTATTAGCTGTCCTTGTATGTGATTTGCTGGCATGAGCAACAAAGAAAAATAAGACAAAGCCACCAAATGCTGTGATTGCAAATCCTATGTTACTGGCATAGTAACCATTTTTTGAAGTTTAGGAATAGATGAGTAGATATTTTTAGACATTGTTTCATAATGGAGACGCGTACCGTAATTAACATTTTCCTTTTTGTCATTACTGTTCACAATCCTACTTGTGTCCTGGCTGGCCTGTATGTCCCTTTGTGAGAGAATGCTCTGCTCTTGGATTAATAATTAGAGTTTGGCTGTATTCTGCTCTTCAGTTTGGACTAAGGTGTGTTGTGTTCATATGTGCATTGCTTGACTTGTAAGGCAGCTGTCTTAGAGGGGAGATGTGAACTGGGGAGAACAGCTTCTAGTTTCAAAGCCTTCTAGATTTCCAACAAACCTGCAAGGCTGATTGGTTAACATGGAGACTATACTAGGTGATCTCAAAGGACATAACCACATAACCATTCAAAAGCAGAGCAGAAGATGGCAGAACTGCTGTGATGTTCATATATGCTTTAATGGTTTTAATAAGGAACATACTGTTGCCTGCTTGCAGAGCCAGGTCATCAATTCCCTATTGTGTAAATCTCTACTGAGATTGGGAAGCTTAGTAGAGCTAAGATTCAGCCCCTTGAGCTCATGGGGCTGACTAAAAGTCCACAATATTTTCTGTAACAAAAGATGTCTAAATTCAAAGCAATGGACAATATAAAATTATTTAGATTTTAGAACTTCACTGGGAGTTTAGGTTATCAGAACATACAAGACTGCAGTATTTCTCTTTGCTTACACCTATATACTTTTCTGTGTAAGAATTGCTAGCTTTCAGTTGCCAAGTTATAATCCAGATTAGATTGAATTTTAGTAACAGATAAAATGATTCTTAAACACAGCTTGTGTGTACATCCTTTTGAGACACACCAAGGACTTGTGTCAATGTCTTCAGGAAAGGTAAAGTATTCAGGTCAAGTATGTAGTATGCTCCTGGTGTCTTAAATTTAGGAATTTTCCTACAGTTCAGCACTGCCTCTCTCAGTGAGTCAGGTTTGGAAATGTGACTGATAGCCAACTGGCTTTTCTTTTAAGAAGACTCAGAATGCTTGAACAAACAAGTTGTGAAGGCTTCCAAAGGGAAATTGCCCAGACTGGAGCTTGTCTGAGGAGAGTTTGTCATCCAGGGGAATTCTCTGCCATCTAAGAAATCTTTCACCAGCAGTAGACATCCCTTACATAGAAAACATTGCCAAGCACTTATGGAAATATTTGAACTGGAAATGACTAACTAATTGTTTGACTTGTCCTGCATAGTTGTAACTACCTGACAGCCTTTTTTTTCTTCATCATCTTCTTTTTGTTTGTTTGTTTTCTTTTTCTTTTTAAATCAGGCAGTTAAGAAACCAAGGACATTCCTGGCCAGGACGGTTTCCTCCACTGACTCAATTTTCCCACTTCCTCCCTTGCATCCACTGGCCCCGCTGGGACAGAAAGTTCTGCTGCAGCCTGCTCAAGACTAATCTCCTTTAGCAGCTCACACTGAGAGTTTCACTAGTCATTTGCAGACCCTCGATCCACCACTGGCTGTGAACAGTGAGGCAGGAGGCTAGAAAGCCCTGCATGCTTTCAGTGCCTGAAAGCAGCCAGAGGAACTACTTCACTGAGAGGGACAGAGAGGTTAGTGCAGTCTTCTGGGAACTGAGAGCTGTGGTTTCAAACCTCTTTGTAAATGAATTGTCAGTGTAGGGATGTTGTGTGAAGAGTGTCAGTGGCAGCACTAGTTCTCATACCTCATTGCAAGGTCTGTGACATTGCTTGCTTTTGAAATGAAGTATTTATGCAGCTCTGGAAGAGAATTCTAGGCTGCAAACCGTGAGTGGAGACATACCTCCGTGTGGCCCTGCATTAGGCTCTCATGTTATTGAGGGGCTTAGGGCTCAGCATTTCTCATTGCTTTGTTTCTTGCTCAGTCTGCCAGCTGCTGTGCACCATGCCCTCAGAAGTCTCGCTCACCCTGTGCACAGCAAAGAGGGAGCCTCAGCCTTCAGAAAAGCATCTGAAGGTCCCATGAAAATCCAGTCTTTGAAGTCTCCCAAGTTGTACTTACCACTTTTAATTTGTTCAGACCTCTGTGGAACCTTTGGCTGTTTGAAGCACTCTTCTTTTTTTCTTTTTTAGCACACAACACAATACCTCTCATCAGCATCTTTTCCCTGGAGTGTTGTTTGCATTTGCCTGTTTCTCTCCAGAAATGCAGAGCTTGCTTACTTCTGAAGTACTCAGCTTGCAATATTGGAACAGGTCTCCCCCTCTGGGTCAATTCCAAAATACAGAACTTAAGTCTTTTCTCTTTTTGTTTTCTTAGCTACCTTGTCAGGCTACAGCATTTCCTGCAAGATGACACCTCAGAGTAGACAGGTGCCAGCTCCCCTGACTTCTCAGGGGGTTTCCCTTCAGCTTCCTGAGCCTCAGGAGAGACTGGCTTTTCAATGCTCTTCTCAGCATCCTCTGAGGCTGTGTCAGAATTTTCCTCTACAGCTTGTATTTCTTGCTTCAGTGCTTCAAGCTGTTGGTCATTTCTTCCTCTAGTAAGATCACTTCTTTCTCAGTCATGCTTGACAAGAAGTTTGGAATTGTCTTCTCTTTGATGGAGATATTTAGCTTGCATGAGCCTCAAGTGCTCTGTCTGTCAGGCATTTTAATGCTTAATCCTCTGGTTCCCCCTTAAATGGCACACGTCTCTGTCTGAAAGAGCAGCTGGAGAAGAGAGAAAAATTGCCTTACAGGCATTTTGTGATCTTGCCAATTTGAGAGGCATTGAGGGAATTTGCAGGAGTTGCCTGTGAGAATCTACTAGGACAACATATGACTGCTTTCCATTGCCATAGTGCTTAACACCATCCTTCTCTCTTCCCTCAGCATCTTCAGCCTTGAGGCCGAGGGGAATGCTATAAAGGAGAAATGAACCTACGTGAACATCAGGATGCAGTGTCTGAGCATTATAAGACACTGAACAGGTTACTTTCCTTCATTTGGAAGGAATGTCTTAAGTAAAGTGAGTATTAATATGCATGAAACAGACTAGCAAGATGAACTTTATTGCTATAAAATATTACCAAGGCACCTGCCCTGTAGAATTTTTCTGATGTTAGTGGCAGGTGGTCTCGTGGGAGAGCTTTTTTAAGCTTCTCTGTCTGCAAGGAGGCATATTGAAAGGGCTGCAATAGAGAACTGAGGACAGTTTGGAGTACTTTAAACTTTCAGCTCCAAACTCAAGTATTCTAATGGAAGCTTACTTAAAAGCAGTAGTACCAGTCAGGAAGAATTTTACAAGCTGAACCTTTATTTTTCTGTTGAACTTCCCATGTGTAGGTTGCAGTATTTAATGATGCTCAGTGATGGCCCCAGAGCCCAAATTTGGTTTTTATCACAGAATTTTCATTTCATGGTCACAAAAGGTGGAACTTGGGAGGGAGACTTTTTACAAGGACATGTTGTGACATAACAAGGAGGAGTGACTTCAAACTGAAAGAGGGTGGGTTTCGATTAAATATTAGGGAGAAATTCTTTACTGTGAGAGTGATGAGGCACTGGAATAGGTTGCCCAGAGTTGTTGTGGATTCCTCGTTCCTGGATGTGTTCAAGGCCAGATTGGATTGGATTGAGCAACCTCGTGTACTGAAAGGTGTCCCTGTCCATGGCAGGGAGGTTGGAACTATATAGTCTTTAAGGTCCCTTCCAACCCAAACCATTCTATGATTCTAACTAGACTGGCCACTTTCACTTTCCTTTTTAGGGGTTATTTTTAAAGTGTTTCACTTTCTGGCTCCCCTCCATTTGACCTGTGGTGTAATGTTTGGACTAGAGATGCTTCTGGGGAAACATTAAATCCAAACAAACTCCCTTCCACCCTGTTTTCCATGAAATCTTTCTTGGATGGTCACTAAAGTTCTATTTTTTTTTTCCATTACATTCTCTATTAAACACAGACACGCACTAGAGATGTCATGGTTAGTAACTTTCCCAAACTAAAGCAATTTTAAATGCTTTTTTGATTGTTGTATTTTGGAAAGCAATTAGAAACACTGTGGTGCTTGCTTGTTTTGTTTGTTTAATTTTTCTTTGTTTTGGGAATTTGAGGGAGTGTTGGTTTTTTTAGGCTTTGCTTTGTTTTTCCTGAGGATGAGATGGAAGAAGTGAGGAATTGGAAACGCTGGAAATCCTTGGCAGAATAAATTTTTCCCCTTGGTAGTATGTCTGGAAATGAGGAGAGATGAGTTGTTAAAGGGTTGGTCTGTTATAGTCTGATTTATGGAAACTTTCAGCAGTGACAATGCCTTCAATAATACCTAAGGACATATGAGTTCCTCCTTTCACAGCAGGCTGATGTGTTAGGTGTTCCTGGAGCCATGCAGACCATGCAGATGCCACACAGGCAAGCTCTGGGACCATTTTGAAGAGACATCTTTACTTTTGTAGGGAGTGAAGCAGAAGCAGAATGAAATATTCAGATCCCACTATGAGGAATTTAATAAATTGGTCCTTGATTACTGATTCTTCACTAGATATGTTCCAGTAAAGAAAGAAACGAAGGTCAGATACAGAAGAGGAGAGGGGACCAAATGATCACAGTAGAATTTATGTGAAGGTTTGCTGTGGCTGTGATCTGCCTGAACCTTTGCTGAAGCCTGGCTTCCCAAGACATTGCAGTATTTCTCTATCTTGCTTTATCCATGCTTTATTAATTTATTTCATGTCTCATAAAATCATCAACTCAAGATGCAGTAAAATCTCTGCTTGCTTTGCCTATGTCTAACATATCTATCATCTTCCTCTGCACACTCCACACCTGGGATAACATGACAAGGGGTCTCCTTCTCATGTCTTCACAGGCTGCCTTTGTGTCAGGGTCTTTAAATCAAATTGTTTGCTTTGTATCCTATTGTTGGATAAAATATGCATTTCATATGTTGGTTTGGTACTGCAAGTATCTTATGAGACATTCTTCCTGCTGGACCGTTTTTTCAACAATATCTGGTTTGAGTTGATTAATCTGAGAACTATAATCTGTATTTTTATTATGAGCTTCTTGGCACTGATGTGTAATAAATTTACTTCGTTACCCCATCCAAGAGAAATACTGCTAAGTTGAGGGTCATGAATGTTTCATGTCAATATCCTGTCTTTAATAAATCCTAGTAACTTGGGCAAAAAATCTGTCTGCTTTCTGTTTTGAGATATTCAGGAAGAAAAATATGGAAAAATGAAATATGTTAGTCTGGGACTTCCTTGCTTTTCACTGCCTCTGTCTCCTTTGTCTTCCTGGTAGATATCTCCACGATGTTCTAACTCATCCAGGCTGCAGCTGAGCCCGGAGACGGAATGGGGTTGGTCCATCCATACTTACTGTGACTCACTTTCCAAAATGTTTTAGCTTCTAGCATTTTAAAACTTCTGCCCTCTGAATCCTAAATTCTTTATGTATAATAGCTTCATGCCCAGTCAAATATTTTCTCTCCATGGCAGTGGCAAGCAAAAGGCAGTATGAGACTGGTAGGCTTGTGGAGTAGTGGTATAACCAGAGAAAACCTACGTGATGGGAGCCGTGTGCTGTGCCTGGCATGTGGCACATGAGTGGGGCCTGCAGGCACTGCTGGTGGGAGTAATAAAAACACTTTCTCAGCATAACATTGCCTGGTCCTTAGACTCTGCTAGTGTTCCTGTCTTTCCAACAGGCTGACATCTACACTGGCAGCTTGTTCTGATTTACTTTGTTGGGGATGGACAAACAACCTTCAGGGTGAGCTGATGACTTTGCAGTGTGTTCACCTAAAGAGAAAGAAAGTGGATGAAATAAGAATATATTAAGACTATGATTTTATTCTAGTCAGTTTCAGGACATGATCCATGTGGCCCCTGCTGGTACAAAAACCTGGTACAGGGGAAGATTACATCTTGCTGTACATCATTAGGTGTAACACCACCTGTTATCTACACCTAAAACGCAAGCTATGTTCTCATAACAAATGAAAGGTATGGCATAGTACTTTCCAAAATGAGCTGTGATACCAAGATTTTGGTTTACTTTGGAAGATGCTACCAGGATGTAATTTCGTAGGTGGGTTTTCTGGACTGTTATAACTTGTCAAAACACACTTCAATCAGTCAGATAACTGGAATTCCCTGGGGGAAAGCAGCCTTCAGAGGAATTAAAAACACAGTGTACCAGCACAAATAGTTTTCTTGTCTGTTGCATAATAGGGTGACTTGCTTGGTTATTCTATGGTTGGTCCTTTCCATGCTGAAAGAAGTGTTTGGAAACAAAAGTCCAGACTACATTTAATGGCCTGATCTTTTTTTGGAATCATGTTTTGAAGTGAGGGAAGAAACCAAAGTAAGGTGAGTTTAGGGAATTTCCTAATCTCATACTCTGAGAAAAAAGGTTTGCTCTTTATGTGGAAGACAAGAGGCATGATTTTGCAATTACAGCATATGACAAAGACTCGGGAATCCTGAGTTTTTAGTTCTACCACAGATCTGTCTTCCATTCCCTCCTCTCCCTGCCCTCTCCTTTTTTAAAATTGGTCTAGGAGGATCTTGGAGCCTTGTGAGGAAGGAATCACGTTGTCTGATGTTGCAGAATATCAGGACCCATCGGTTCTGCAACACACCTAGATTTCCTCCGACGAACAACAGCAGGGTGGATCTAGAATCAGACCATTGTGTGGGTGGGGGTGCAGGACACTTCATGTGCTGTATAAATAAAAAGATTATGTGTTAGTATTGCTTCAGACAGAAAATGTCTACAGTGTACATAAACTACCCTTTTGCCTTGGGAAATGGGACTGACACCAGATATTAAAACCTTTGGCCCGAAGCTCATTACTTTATTGCTCATTGTTTGGTTTGCTTTTCAGCTCACAGAACAATACTTTCCTGCTCTAAATACAGCTTATCACACCAAAAATCAGTGGTGCTATTGCAGTTGCTGTGACAGCCCCTGCTCTGAATGAGATATTCCATGTGGAAAGCAGCAATTCCACACAGCACAGCTCAAAGGCTCACTGAAGCTAAGGAGGACTGCTGGCTTGGCTGATGCATGCTTCTTGATGCTTAATTCGGGCTGACACCATAACATCTGACCCAGTGGTGCTTTATTGCTGGTGTAGGGTTGCTGTATTCCAGCTACAGTTGCTGGATCAACATTTGCTGTTGGTCTGCTGAGAAGTGCGTGTGTGTACACGCAGTTGGGTGTTTCTTCCACTATTTCCAGCAGCAAGCAAACTCAGAGGTATGGAGGAAAGAGGATGATGGTTGTTTATGCCCAGAACTCATCACGTTTCCAAGAGCTGTATTTGTGCTGGTTTGTCTGGAACTTACTTGTGCCAACGAGGTCACGGGACTTTCACTAGTTTCATGTTTTGTAGGTAGCTGTTGAGTTTCAGGAGGCCAGCACCCTGCTCCTGGGTCAGGGTGGCATGGAGCTACATCTTGCTGTGCTAGTGAGCCCTGCTGCGCTGTCAGGAGGGATACCCAAAGGAAGCTGTGGTGCCCTGTGGTCACAGCACACACTTGGAGACTCTGCTGGAAGGGTCCCAGTCAGTTAACAACCTAGCCTTATAGGGCATTCCTAGACAAAAATAAATGAAAGAGACCCAGCTGATGAAGGAATAAACTAAATCAGTATGTGTTTCTGTCACTGTCTTTTCTGGAACAGTCCTGTCTTATGTACTTGCTGTTGCAAAAGAGGTTTGGACTTGTTTCTGTGTCACAAGCTTTTTTTTCATGGGAGACATGGCACAGCTAGAGCAATGGGTCTCCTTCTACACCTGGTAGTGCAGGCTCTGCACCCAGTGAGTTTCTGCCTGGGAATTCAAAGTTTCATGGTAGTCTCAAAAAACCCCCAGCAAAACAACAACCCTTCAACACCACCACCACCACCAGTTAGAGCAGGGAGATGGTTGCAGGTAGGTAATTAAAAATTGTGTAATATTAATTATGTAGTCTGGTGAGGTATATGCTCCTGTAATACCAAAAATAATACTTTGAAGGAGGGAATTAGGGAGATGGCTATTTTTGCATTGGTAAAGAGAGCAGCAGTCTATTTTTGAAAACAGCTGGGGGCTAGTTTGGCAGCAAAATCTTTACCCAGCAGCCGTCATGCTTTGCCATCTGCTCAGACAAAGCACATGTTAAACAAGGTTGACTCCTGAGCTGACACCAAGACAGTGTGTGGTGCATACAAATGCTCTGTTCTCATCAGTGACTGAAGGGTCCCAGACCTGCTCAGACCCCTGCCCATCAGTGCCATTGGAAAATCAGTGGCCTCAGTGCCTTTTTCTTCTCCTTTACCAGCTGCACCTATCCGTGATGCTCTCTCCATGCATTGGAAGGCCACAGCAGTTTTTGGCTGCTCTGGTCCTCTCCTTGCTCACCAGTGCTTTTCTCCCTCTTTTTCAAACATGTGGAGGCAGTGGGAATTAACACTGGGAAGTGCAGAGCCAACTGGCAGAAGGAAAGCATGACAAGCTGTGCATCCACACTGGGCTATGGGGTTTGATTTATACAACTGAAACCCTGAAAAGAGGTTTGAAAAGATACAGCTCAAGAGAAAAATTCAAGCTGACCTCTTGCCACACTTACAGCTGGGATCTGTGCTAAGTGAAACAGAGGTACCAGGTCTCTGCTACCTTCTACACCAAATGACAGTATTAACTGGACCCTTATTTAGGAAATTTTAAATTTAAAATATAGCTTCTGAACCTCACTGGGAAAAAAAAAAAACCCAAACAAAACAAACCAGAAAAAATTCACTCTTGGTGGAAAATTTTTGTGGGTTTTTACCAACAGAAGCTGAGGAAATCATTATTCTCCCTGTCACTCTCCTTCCTGCTCAAAAAATGGGGGAAGGAGAGAAAAAGTTGGAGAAGGAAGAGAAAAAGAAAAAAAACAAATGCATTTTTTAAAAGTAGGAGGGGATTTTTGTCATGGAAAAACTTGCAACACACCTTTGACAGACACCTATCCAGTGGGAGTGCTGCATGCCTGCCCAGCATGGGTTGGGCAACAGAACAGTTGCCTTTCTGTGGTGGATGGACATGGTGGTAGCACCTTGTCCCATCTCCAGAGTCCTCCAGCAATTGCAACATGAGGCAGGGAAGAGAAGAGAGATCGAGAAGGTGGCAGAAGGTAGGAATAGACTAAGTCAGTGCTAAGAGTAAGAGACCAAAAGGAATCTACATTGTGAACTGTCCTGGAAAAACTATCACTTTGCGTATGTGCAGACATCAGAAATTGAATCCAAGGTATGTTTTTCTGTATTAAACCCAATGCCTTAAAATTCCATATGAAGCAACCGGGAGAATAGAGGTGAGGTGCAGATATGTGCCTGTTTGTTTCCATAACATTTCAGCCTTTCTAGCTCAAGTAGCAACTGACCCCTTTGGTTGTCTGCTCCCTTTTGTTATCAGTACCTTAGTGGATTTCCATATTCCAGTATGCTCAGTTCCTTACTCAAGATTATTTGGGACAACCTATTATTTACCTTCCTGGGACCTGGTCAATTAGCTTCTCTGATTAAAACTGCAGAGGTGAGGCAATGCTCCATTAGCATCTGAAGATGGGCACCTTTCAAAGCTGTGGTCATAAGGAAGAAATCCAGGATAGATGAGCTGCTGGGCTGTTGGTTCCTCTGGTGCTTTTCCTTTTTCACCTGTGTAGGCCCAGCTCTTTGGAGTTATTTGGACATAGTCATGGCAAACTCTGGGTACATAATCTAATGCATACAAAGCCTTTTTCACAACCCATACCTGGGATTGCAAACTCCCCTCCCTAAATGTTTGTATTTAGCACAGCATCCCCCATCCCAGTCGCAAGGGGAGTGTCCAGACAGTATAGTGTGGAAGCCATAAAATACAGTAGTTCAGATACAAGAAAGGCTAGGAGGCTGTTGGTTCAGAGTTCCTGGAAAGCCTGGAATGGTGTATAAATGAGGTCATATTTAAAACATCTTCAAATATGTTTCTAAAGCAAATGTTGCACAATAAATTAAGGCTTTGGAGAAATAAAAAAATAGAGATGGATTTGTTTTTCTGTTGAACAGGACAAATATGTCATATTTAATGATTCCCATAGAAAATTGTGGACTTTAAAATTAAAGCCACAGCTGTGTTGTCAGTCTAAGAAAGTATATTGGATTGGGACATACAGAGCTGTAGACTACTGTGTAAAACCTGAGGAGTTCTCACCTTCTCTTTCTAGCAGAGATATGTATTTTCCTGGGCTTTCTGGATTGGTCTAATGTGCACATTCATGCAGTAATTATCTTTTTTCTCAGGGTCAGAGACCGATGAGCACAAGAGCTGTGCTGCAGATTGCTTCAGCTGCCTCCTGCTGTCCCTGGATGTAGCTCTGATCTTATTTGATAGATATTCTCAAGCTGTGTTTCTTAATGAAACTGTCTCTAAAATAGCATTCTGTGGGTTTATAGAGCTACAATTTTTTTTTCAACTGTGTATCTGAGACAATTTTCTATGTTGTTTGAAATTCCTTCATCAAGCTTTTGTTCAGCTGTTCCAAACAGACTTTTGCTCCCTGTAAAAGCTGTGCTCCTGCCTTGCTTAAAGGCATATTTGGTTGACTGAGTTTCTCTACTTCCATGTGGAAATACTTGCATGACACAAAGAACCGTATTAAAAACGGCTTCTACTTTCCTTGCTTGGTTTACAGAAGGAGTCTGTTGAGTCTCTTTGTCAAATGCTTTAGACCTGGATTGTTTAAAAAGGAGGTGTGGCTTCTTGAGGTGATCCAAGGATTCTTGTCCCAAGTCTCACAATCTGCCTGCACAGAGCTTCTTGAAAACAGCAAGGCTCTTTGCAGTTTTCAGCTTGGCTATTCTCATTTACTTGGCAATTTTGGAAGTCAAAACCTTTATACATCTATAAATGCCAAGATGCCTCAGGCGAGGATTTTTCATGAGGTGCCTGAAGTTCTCAAATGTTTCAAATACAGTATAAATATCATCAAGTAATGCCTAGTAAATAGCATGTCTTGAAAAGCCTGAGATGTAGCAGTACCTTGATGCTCTTGTCAACCTCTTTAGAGTAAATAAGAAGCCACCATTTTCAATCAACAAAACTGAATAAAGGTACTTAAATAGGTCAGGCTTGTGGCTTTAGCGTACAACTCCTAGGCTCCATAACAGACTTAGAAAGCTCGAATGTCCCAAGATTAGAGAGCACCAAAGAATTGCAGCCAGATTTTCATCTGTCTTCTGCACTTGGTGCTTGTAAACTTGCACATGAACCCTCTGTCATTAGGATATTTCCACACACTAAAGTGCAAGTGGAAGGCCTAGTTAGGTAGGTGGGCACTGTGTGGTTTGTACTCAGCATGGTTGGGTTTTCATACGCTGATATGGTGTGGAACATTTATTTCCACAAAGGGAAATCTGAGGCCACTTCTGCAGAATGTGTTAACCTCAGATCACCAGGTCATTCACCTCTTCTCTGAGGAGCACACACACAAAATTAGGTAACATGTTGAATGTGAAGGTCAAAATACTTCACCCTATCTAACCCCAAAATCAGTTAGAAAGTTCATTTCAAGGTGTGTTTGATTTCTTTATTAAAGTCAAACAATGCATAATGGCTACATCTGAGGAAGGAAGGAAGGAAGGAAGGAAGGAAGGAAGGAAGGAAGGAAGGAAGGAAAAGATGTTGATGTTTACAGTTCTGGTGCTAAAATTTTCAGCATTACAAAAAAAGCCTCTTGATTTCTTTGTTTCTGCATTTGTAGAACTAAAAAGATGTTTGCTTAAGTGAAGAAAAAATCCTTTTTTAAGATTGGTTTTCCATTGTTACCTCTAGGAGGTTGCTGTGATGTCGGGAACAGTTGTCAAGGAAATAACAGCCCTTCTCTCTTGTTTGTAGCAGGGTTTCAGGTTTAGTTCCTTCAGGGACACAAACAATGCTTGTACTTCAGCATCTCTGGGACAGAAGGGATTTGTCTAGTTTTTTGTTTTGCTTCTTGGTTTTGTTTCAGTCTTACTTAGATTAGACATAGCTGTGTAAAAATCCCAAACCAAGTAAAACAAATCTTTTATGGTTTGTTGATCTTCCAGCCTTTTCATTCTGGTGTTAAAACATTTTTATTTCTGATTCGTTAGGTACAAAAGCCAAAATATCTGAAATTTCAATTCTGGATCAAAGTCTGGCAGCTAGTAGACTACAAAACTGTGAGGGAAAACGTTCTTTATGCATGAGACATGAAAATTGATTGTTTAAGCAAAATTTTTTTTCAGATGTTTAGGTTTTGCATATGAATTGTCCGACTAATACTAGCATAAATCTTCTACAAATAGCCTAAGTAATACAAATGTTTGCTGGTAGCTTGTTTGATTTTGAACTTACTTCAGTTGCTTTGGCAAAATGCTGTTCCTGAGTGAGTAGAAGAGTAATTGGGTACTCAAGTGCATGGTTGCAGCTGTGAGTCATCTCCTTACTTTCCGTTCTGTCCTGGGATCGCTAATGACTGCAGCGGATCAGCGTGTCGTGTCACCCGGCCCGGCCATGTCACAGGGCAGCCACGAGCCCCGCCACTGAGCACATGGCGCAGGGAGTTATGGCAGCGCTGACTCAGGGGGGAAAGAAGTGCTCATCCAAGCCGTGCTGCTGTAAAGTACTCTCTGAGTTAGGACCTCGGTTTCGGAAATTACTTCACCCACCCTCCCATTTTCACCCTTTTCCTACCAGAATCAGGTGACAGATCCCTAACCTGAATTTGCAGAAATGAAATTAAAAAAGGGAATGAATTTGACTTGCATACATCTGAGACTTTCATATATTTTAGTTAAGATTTTGAAAATTTATGTGTGTATACACACACACACACACACACACACACAAATACATTCTCACATTTGCTTTACAGATAATTAAAAATCTTGTGGCTGTGACCTTCTAAAATTACTGCCCTATTGGATAGCTAAAATTGCTGTTGGACAGTATGGATCTGTGAAACCAGCCATGAGATTCCAGATTGGTTTCTTGCGTGTCTTCAAGTGACTTAGCACTTGAGGGAGTTGGTTGTGATGCTAAGCCTCCCATTCATTCAAAAATGGAGAGAAGCAGGTGATGCCACCTGAAGCCCTCCTTCCTGACACCTTTGGAAAGCTCTGTCTTCTCACTCATGCTGTTGAATCGCATTTGGCAAGCCAGGCATAGCAACTGATGGTAGCTGAGCAGTGTATTTTAGTACCACTACCTGTTTTTTCCTGTGGATTTTGAAATGTCAACAAGTCTACTAAAGTTCATAAGCGTTTAGAGCACTGATGCAAAAAATGGAAGGAAAAAAGAAGCCAGGAGGTGTCTTAGTCCATGTTGCTTATGGCATTTTGTGAAGTCTTTTACACCTATACAAAATATCTGTAAAGAGACACTAAACTAACCTGTTGCATTTTGTTTACTCATTTTGCATGGATGTGATTAAATAAAGTGCCAAGAAGTGGAGGATTCAGCAGAATGATAGTACTGTTTTAGCTTGCTGTGCGTGGCTTGTTCTATTAGTATATGTTTGTGGTCAGGAAGGAATGCAGTCTCACTTCACTATAATATGTGCAGTATTAATTTTGGTTTGACACCTGCCAGGCAAAGATCCTCACCAGCCAAAGGCATTCTTCACAACTGAGCTCCATCTGTTGTGCAGATCTTTGTTTCTGATATTTCTAATGATTCGAGCCAAACCAAAAAGAAGAGCCAGCTTGAAGAAAAAAAAAACTCCTGAAGAGGAATGAATAGTTCTGTCAAGGCTAAATAGATGGCTTATTGTCGTATTTGGTTTAGGTCCCGCAAGGGAAGCATGTATGATTAGTTTTGGTTTAGAAGAAAACAATCCTTCATACTGGCAGTGTCATTGTTGTTGCATGAAAGGAATATTGATAGCTAAAGTTCGAGCACATGATTTTATTGCTGAAATGCTGCAGCCTTTAGAAAGATTTCTTGATAGGAAAGTTGCTATTTTAAAAAGTTCACTCACTTAGTGTACTCAGCAGATTAGAAGCCTAAGGAGTCTGCTTTGATTCTTGCATGCAAAGGAGCAGCAGGATTAACACTTGTCTCAGCTCTTTGAAAGACAGCTCAGGCTTTTTGAAATAAGCAGTCAAGTAATGTCTGTCAAAAGAAGTTAGCTTCCAATCCCCTGACAAAGTTGCATGATGAGTTTGTCACCTTGCTGACAAAACGATCATTAATTGCTCCAGTTATCTTTGTTTTTCACTTAGAGTGGGTGAATTACTCTGTCAGGGCTGCCCGACCCACATGGGTAAACATTTGCCTCCTATGATACCATGAGAGGTCTATGACAAATATGAATGTGTTTTATGATCATCACAACTTCATACAACCACCCGCTGATCATTTATTATTATTTGTGACAGCGTGGAGAAGAAACTTGACTAAAAGAAATTATGGCTCTGTGGGCTTCAGATCTATAATTAATGGTTGAAAGTGCTGTATTATCAAACACCATTCAATTCACTAGGAACTGCAGAGCATTCAAAAGTATATAGAAATGCAGTGACATACTTCAGAATTAGATTTTTCCAGCATTATTTATAGAGTTGACTGTTGGTGTGATGGCTGGCCTGTAAAACAAAGACTCTCATCTCTACTCTTTCAGACTAGCAGGTGTCTTTGTGCTGTCTAGTAATTTCTAAAAGCTTGAATGTTCCACAGAACCTAACAATTGAGCAGATATTTATTTTTTTCCTTAGTGTCTTGCTGCATGCTGAACCTGTTCATGCATTTGTACCAAAGGTATACTGCAAGGATGGCATCATTAACTGTGGCTTCAGTGCTCATGCATATTGCTCACTTATGCATGGCAATATAGAAATTAATAGGAAATATCAAGCAAATTTTACTTCTACTTCAGTGTCTAGAGCAACATAAAATGCTGCTGAAAATAGAAAAGATATAAAACCACAGCATAATTAAGTCCAATCCTGCCTGTAATGTAGGGTCATCCTGCCTGAAAAGAGAGTAGACATTATAGTATGTTGTGTTTGTGTTTACTTTGCATAGGTGTTCTTTTCCTTGCATGCATCTGCAGCCACCATTTATTTATGAAATTAATTATTTGATCTCGTGGTATGCAGTAGCAGAGAAATACTGTGTGGGATTGTAATTAATTTTTTCTCATGGGAGACAAAATAAGATCCACACTATTAACTGCTGAAACTTCCTCCCTGCTCTTTCCAGTGAAGTGTGAACAAAGACGTGAAAACCCAATCTCTTTCAGTTCCTTAAACACGGACATTGCTCCCTATGGCTTGAAAAGGGTGGAAATTGAAGAGAGAATTAATTCATTTAGAGACTTCTCTGTCAATCTGTTTAACATAGATTAGTACTAAAGACTATCAGTATAGCAGAGATCTGTAGAGGTACAAAACCTGTAGGAGAGATTAAAAAATATTCTAGAAAACTGCATAGCTACTGAAACTGAATAGGGGGAATACAACTGAAAATTTTTGTTATGAAATCTGAATGATTATGTTTCCAGTTGCCTGCTTCCACATCTGCAGCTACTAGGCAGTCATTAGCAAGTGATAAAGAATATATGAATTAGCTGCTGGTATTGAGCCAAAATAGAAATGTTTGTGTTCTTGAATTGCCTGTAGATTTACAAAATCTTATGCTTTTTTTTCTTACCCTAATACCCAAAATGTACTTAATGTCACAAAGTGTGATGTTTTAGAGCTCACAGAGGAGAAGAGCTGCCAACAAATGAAGATATATGTACTTTTTAATTACACCACTAATGCAGAGTCCCAGCAAGCTTTTGGCAGGAAGAAGCTGAATTTGGTACCTTGGGTGGATTGTGCTTCACTTCAGGGAGATTGTTTAAAGTTGCCATAGATTTGATTATCAAAGGATCATGGTGACAATTTATTCTGCATATTGGCTGTCATATGTATGGCAGATTCCAATTTGTTAAAAATAAGGCAGAGAACTTCGTACCTTTTCGTGCAAGTCATAAAAAGCAGCACAATGTGGAAGAATGCAGCCAGTCTTAAAAATGTATTTCATATTTGCTTTCATTTTGATTAGTGCCTTTCGTAATTTAATTAAGATACTTGGAATGTAAATTACCATGACAGAAGTATGCTCACAAGTAAGTGTTTTGTGAACACTAATTGACAGAAGTTGGTTTTATTCAAGCAAATTCTGTATATAATGTTTGCATTCATCAGATCAGAAGTTACCAAGTTACAGAAACTGTGAAGCATAACTACTCAAACATAGAATTCTCTGTCAGATTTGTTTTACTGTAACATGGTCAGCTGAAAAAAATATACTGCTTTCTAAAGCTCGATTTTGGGTGTTTTTCTTTCAATGTGCTTACTGTACAGATTCCATTCTGTAGTTTACTCTGGATATTTAACTGACCAAGATTTGAATTGATTGCTTTAGGGAAGATGGTATATATTCTTAAGAAGGCATTGGACCTATTGTTCCTACAAAGGTGCAGGTTTTCCATCATTGGCATATCCCCATGCTGAGTCAACCCTGTGGGAGGAAGAATCTGGATTTCCCAAGCAGAGAACAGAGATCAGCTCTTGCTTGGTAGTCATCATCAAATGGTGTCCTCCAGTAGCCTGAAATGGGATGAAGGAGGTGGGCATCTCTTTGGTAGTCAGCAGCAGGAGCCTTCAGAAGAGGCAACCAGCATGAACAAGTGAAACAGCTATCACAGCCTCCCACCTCGCAGCCACCCATGTAACTCACTGCTCACCTTTGGCAGGAGAGACAGGGAAACAGCCATGCACATGCTAAAAGCAGGACAAGGCTTTACAACTTCTCCAAGTTATTTTACTCTTCATCTGTAAGTGAATTTAAGCTGGGTGTATTAACTTTTTATACGTAAAGATATCTCTAATGAGGTCAGTTATCTGTCTGCAAATAGTACAGTTCAATTCTTCTTGCTCCTTGGTCAAACACTCTTTAAAACCCACTGAAACCAGGAGGTAGACCTGGTGGGTTTGAGTAGACTTTGGATGGGCTGAGTGATCCACGCTGTTTGCAGATGCGTAGAAGATATGTATGTGCTGATACCTAGAAGAGAAATATTTTTCCATGTTCTCTGGAGCATGATTATTTGGAGCTGTTGCAAAATACTGGTGTTCCCTTCTCAGCCTTTGAATCAGTCTGCTGTTTAATTAGCAACAATGACAACAAGATTGAAAAATAACACCCAAATTATATAGCAGGGGTTGGTTTCTGGATAGTCTGTTTTACTCTTTTTCACTGATTTGCAATTTGAACTTGTTTCTTGTGTTTAAACAGATCCCAAATTAGATCCTAAAGTTCACTGCAATGAAATAACCTTATAGTGCTTCATGATAATTTTTAACTTGCACAGGAGGGACTAAGTGCTGCACACTCCATGAGGACCTACCAAGTGTTGTGTATCCAGTGTGATAATTTCCTGTCTGGCACTCCAGTCATTTATGACTGCAGGTTGGTTTATAAATTCGAATGTGATGTAGGAAGAGGACAGGCATTTGCCTGCAATTTCACCTGTTAGGACAGTGTTAGGAGAGAACAGCTGAACAAGAAAGCAGCAGAGCAGCTGTACAAATGGAGACCTACTGTAACCTCCCATCTTCTATTCTAACAAATCAAGCCAAGCCATCTCCTGCAGTTACCCAACAACTTCTTGTTTATTCCATCCTTCTCACCAAGATCTCCACCATAATCTTGTGTTTGACTTCAGTGATCTGTAGCACTTACTGTGATCCCTCAAAATGCTTCTTCTCTGCAGTCCCTTTCATCCAGCATCTCTGGCTGCTCAGGGGGGGTTGCAGCTACTAGAAATCTCCAGTCCCTCCATTAGTGGGAGCGTTATGCACTGTCCTTCAGTTCGGGTTCTGCAACCCCACCTCGCTGCTCATGAAAGCCTGTCTCAACCTGATCTGCCAAGTGTTTTTCTTCATGACACACTCTCACCATTGTGCTCACGCCAAGGGGATTTTACTCTAAAGCAAATACACCTGTTTATGTGCAAGTTGTTTACTATTGTGACATTCAGTCAGTAAATAATTTCTGAAACATAGCACAGCTGCCAAAACACACAGCACACAGCCTTGCCAACCATGCCCATTCTGTACCCAGTGCTGGATCTGTGGCTCAGGCTAGCTGAATGAGTGCACTGCGCTCTGAGGGGGCTGGAGGGAAGCAGAACGTCGCACTAGACTCACTATGTGTGTATGTTTGTATTATGCGTGTTTTCCTTTAGCTGAAGTGCCCCCACGTGCGCCTGATGGCGTGTTAGCTACAGTGGTTCTGAGGAGCTTCAGAGTCCCTTTTAGCTTTATTTCCTCTAGTTACCAGGGCCATGCACTCCTCTGCTGTGGGGTGTTGTGTGTATGTGCACACCCCTGGTAGCTTCTGAACCTCTTGTCCAACTTCAAGAAGCCTGCTTATTTGCTAATGAGAAAAGGAGCAGTTTCATGAGTGTCTTGGGAACAGGTAAGCAGCTGGAGAAGACCTGAAGTCAGCTGTAGATTCACATCCTGGGGCGAAGTGAAGCTTCTTTGGTTTGCTGCTTGTAGAACCTCTTTATCTAACTTTAGCACTTCTCAGGGAAGAACTGTTCTCCAGATGCCAGAAAAGATGATTAAAGAAGACTCTGAAATGTTTGCTTTGAACTCTTCAGAAATCATGACTAGGATCTGATAAGAGGGTTAAGTGAACAACAGTTACTGACTTGAGTCCAGATTGCTGAAGGACTCCATACACCTAGCAGGAGGAGATGCTGAGGCCAGATGCATGCCCAAGAAGTTACTCCTCTTTGCAGTGCCATTCCAGTTATGCAGGTCCGAAGACCAGACTCATCAACATATTTCTGATGTGATTATATAAAAATTAGAGCATTTTCCTGGCATTGTTTCTGCCAAGGGCTCTTGCATGCTTGATTTCAGCATACTGCTTGATTCCCAGGAGAGTTTTCTCTCAAGCAGGTGCTGTTCTGTTCTAGGAACCATTCTTGATCCTTCCCAGGGAAATCTTTATATTTTTTGCTATAATGATTTACTAGGAGAAGTATGTCTGTGCAGCTCAGCATTAGAATGTGCAGCTCAGAGATACCTGGATTCCTGTTTCCTCTTCCAGGGCTCCTTCTGTACAACAAGTATGTACATGGTCCTTTAAGCAGATAAAATACAGAGGCAGTGCTGGAAGCAGAGACCAGTCTGCAGAAACACCTTTCCCAACAGACAGATTTATTAGTTATTAGACAAAAGATGGGCCATTATATATCCCTGACTCCTCAAATGTCTCCTGAACTGCCTGTGGCATTGTTCTTGTAGGATTAGGCAGCAACTGATTGTGACTTTTTCAGCACTT
Organism: Edolisoma coerulescens; assembly: GCA_013397115.1. NCBI lineage: Eukaryota > Metazoa > Chordata > Aves > Passeriformes > Campephagidae > Edolisoma > Edolisoma coerulescens. The sequence continues at coordinate 316,154 of VWZW01002957.1, read as the reverse complement.
TGGATTCAGGTGCAATTTCCATCAAAGTCCCTTTTACACAGAAGGAAGCAAAAGCCAGAAAGTTGGGTTTGTGTTAAAATGTATTGACTTCACAGGGGAGAAGTCTTTCTGAAACTCCAACAAATGCTTTTGGTCATGCACAAAGAAGTCACACTTACATGGAGAAGGGTCCTTTAGACAAAACTTTAAGGCACTTTGGGCCCCAGCAGTTCTGAGGAATCAGCTGGGTACTTTGCAGGTCACCCAGAAATGCTTCAGCCCTTTTTGCTGCTGTCTCCTGTGTGGACTTTATCTTACATCCTCCCATTTGTGCCAAGTGTGACACAGCTGAGGTGAGTTTATTTTCCATCCCCCTGATTTTTCCAATATCTTCTTGGAGTCTCCTACTTAAAGCTAGAGAGGTTCCAATGAAAAAGAAATGCAAAAGCGATGACTGACTGTCTTTGCCCCATGTAGTTTTTGTATTTTTGTTATCTGGGTGACTCTGTTTTGTCTGGTCTCTATCTGTGATACTATTTATATCCAGCTCTGTTTCCTGTCCACACTCACCAGCACCATTGTAACTCCTGGTTTGTGCAGTGGTCTGGAAGTACATATCTACACACAGTCCAGAAACTGTCAACATCTCCTGGTTTTTAACTGGAACAAAAAGGATAAAGGCTTAGTGTGGATGAGCTTCCTTCACCAGCAAGAGCTGGAGATAGGGAGAAGCACATTCCCTTGTGCTACAGCTTTGAATAGAAGGAGCCACAGGTCTTTCTCTGGGTCACTTTCAGCTTACCAACCAGAGTGGAGAGTGTCCGTCCTTCCCATCTCCAGCCCTATGGAAGGGGATTCTCATGGTCCCAAGAACCATGCCAGCCAGCTGGCTGGTGGTCCTAGGAGAGAAGCTCTGCACCAGGCTGGCTGTCTCCCCAGCACAAAGCTGTTGGCTCTTCGTTCCTCAGGGCCATAGTGGCTTCAGCATGAGCAGTGAGCCTTCAGCCTCTAAATCTGTGCAGTGTGTGGCCCTGGCACCTTGCAGCCTAGATCATGTCCACAGCTGGACAGTGTTTCACATGGTGCTCTCGCTGGGGGTGAGAGCAGCACAAATTGCCTTCTCCAGAGAAACCCTCAACACCCTCTGGTGGTGCTCCAAGCCCCACTTCTTCCCATTTTTAACAGTGCAGTCCTCGTTTTGCTAAGCAGAAGCATATGCTTAACATAAGCACGTACACCTACGCATCGGACCCACCTAGAGCAAGAAAAGCTTCACCTTTTTTTTTTCAAAAATGAGGTCTCAGTATCCTAAAAGTACCTTTCAAATGCAACTGCAGGATCTGCATAATTGAAACTTTTTCTCTAATCTCATTACCTCCCTCAGGCAGTTCCTGACAAGTGAAGATTATAAATGAGAGTTTGTAGTAAGCACAGTTAAAAAAAAGGTATCTTTAATGTTTTTGCAATGTATTCAAAGCAGTTTGGGCATGAGCACAGAGAACTCATTTCTATTTCACCTGAAATTCCATTGTGTTTATTAAATTAAAGTGGCATTAATTCTAGAACATATCCAAATCTTTTTGTGGTTTTGCATTTGTCATAACTGAAAGATCTCACTATGTATTTCTCTATACCTCAACATTGGCTATCATGTAATATTTATCTCAGATTTTGCTCAGTTACTTTGTATCAGAGCTGAAAATGAGCTATCACAGAAAATAAAATGGGACTGAAATAATAGACCTTTGTATTAAATTTAACATTTGGCTTCTGTCCCAGAGTTTTCCACATCTATATTAGAATCAGATGGTAGCATAAGATGAAAAGATCTCCTGGATAGGTTTTATTCTGATCCTTATTAAAGGGCTGATAACAGTCTGAAGGCAAGATACTTGTTGTAGTAAAAAAGCCTGCCTAATATCAAAGGCTGGATGGACAAGCTGACATGTATTATTGTTAGGCCTTCCTGCTTGATCACATTTCAGTATCATGAAATCATTCTGCTAGTGGACATGACATATAAAAACACCAACATGAGAGCAAAAAGCCCAGGCTGGCAGGTATCACTGCTGTGGGCACACGCTTTATAGCTGACCATAAGCCAAGAAAAGGGTTTAATATCAAAAAGTATTGTTGGTGACAGCACAGTGTAGTTATATTTATTTTATTCTCAACTATTTGCATTCATGAAAGACACTGCCTTGTCCTGACTTATGAATGAAACTGGTATCACATGTGATGTGACAACATAGGGCGGCCCCACTGGTATCACTCAGCCTTCTTCAGAAGTTGCGCATCCTCTGCCCTATCCACAAACCAGCACTTGCTCCAGGTTCCTTTGGCAGTCTGGAGACAGAAAGATCAAAGAGACCTAAATAGTCTTCAGAAAGCAATTTTCTCCTTACTCAAAGGAGCTTTGTATAGTTCTTATGTATTATTTGGCTGAAATTGTACAAACGTTTGCAGACGCTGGGTGTTCTGTGCAAAAACAATTATTTTTGATAAAATGAAGGAATGGAGCTTTCTGCTGTTGCTGTTCTGCTGTAGTGGAGACTGTGAGCATGATATTGGAGCTATAAATTAGATTTTGCAAAGCAGCATTTCTGTAGGGAGTCTGCTGCTTCAGACCAAGAGGCTATAATCAGCATTTTTCAAGGGGATGTTTTGCCCGTGTTTTGTCGCAGTATCTTCAGCAACAGAAGTAGAGCAGCAATTGCAGACTGCACTGACTCTTCGTTTCAGCTTTTGATCACAAAGGCTATCGAAGAACAAATATGCTTTGTAGATATTTGATGCTGCTTTTCTAAATGCACCTTTTTAAAGGCTGGTATGTGGTTTGAACTTACAGGCAGAGAATTGTTTCACTGGCACTGGCTGTTGACAGCATCAACATCTGAGCTTATACCCAGTGCTCCTTTTACAATCAATGGTGAGAAATGTGCACATTTAGAGGAGTAATTAATCTGATTATTTTAGACATCTTCTTTCCAGTGAGAGGGTTTGTGTTTTAGAAGAGCCTATTTCTCTTCTTAGCAATAATTAATCCTAGCATATTTCGTTCAGGGGGTGTTATCTGTAGTTAAGTGAGCTGGATCCCATGCAGCATGTTTCTGAATAGCACTGTATTCTCAGCTACTAACACTGTTTGTATGAATACTTTTGTTTTTTTTTTTAATTATCAGATTATCCTAGGGAACACATAAAGAGATCAGTTGTGTATGTAAGAAATGCTTGGTTCAGTCCCTACAAGATTTTTACTCTGATAAGTACAGCTACCTTAATGCTTCCTGTGAAAGCTGTTTTTGGTAGTTGTATTGATCCTGTCCTCCTCAGGTACCAGTTCGATGTTAAACTACTTTTTGGATGATGAGTGTGTTCTATTGGGTACTTGGACAATGCCAATGGACTAAACATCTGGCATAAATGTCTGAGAAAAAATGGGACCTCCTTGCACTCTCCTGAAAACATCTTCAGGGAGCTCAGATGAATGGAGCTCTGGCACATATATGCCTGTTTTCCGGAGTGTTACAGAACTTGCCTGAGGGATAAGGAAGCATAATTTGTATTGGTGAACAGTGGTGATGCCCTGTTCATTTAAGTTCACCTTAACCATGCTTATGGATTAATTCAAACAGAGGAAAAGCCCCCAAGGCTGGTCTCCTCAAGATGAGTTTGCCGTATATGACAGGGCACAAAGGGTAAGTAGCATCTTAGGAGACAGAAGAATTTCCTATGAACAACCCTCAGAAAAAAAAAATAGGGTAATACCTAGTAACTAAAGAATCAAAGTTATTTCTGAAGTGTATAAATGGAGTCATAGAATAGAAGTAATGAGGTATTATTGGTCCCATATTTGTCATTTGTCACTATATCATACTGGTGCAAGCACATTGATTTTCAGAGGATGATGGCTGCTGGAAATGGGTTCCCCGAAAACCTTTCTTGTTCACTACCCCGAAATCTATAGTTACTTTTGGAAGTCTTTGCTTTGGTATACAGTTCTGATGTCTGGATTACTGACATCCAAAACCACAAGGCTCCCTAGTATGGTCCACTGAGCAGTAGTTTTCCTCTGATTAATCTTCTGGTTGATTATGTAATTAATTTATCTAGGTAAATATGTATTCTATTTCTTTAATTCATTAATTCTTTCGCCTCAGCTTTGCTCATGTTTAGTCCCTCCTTTGTCAAGGTCTCACAGTAATATTTGCAGCATTGCCTAGTGACACACATGCTTTTTCTTTCTCTTTTTTGTTTTTCTCTTTTACAGATTTAACTGAAATTGCACCGTGCATTTTGAAGATGTCACCAACAGATCAGCAGTTGAACAAGCTGGCGAGGAGGCTGGGACCTGAATGGGAGCATGTGGTTCTGTGCTTGGGTTTGTCCCATACTGACATCTATCGATGTAAAGTCAATCACCCTCACAACCTGCAGTCACAGATCGTAGCTGCGTTTGTCCTGTGGAAACAGCGTTTGGGGAAAAAAGCAACGATCCAAAGTCTGCACGCCAGTCTGATGGCAGAGGAAGTGGATCCTTCTGTGATACAGTACATGTTTGAGTGAAGCCATTCAGAGCTTCCATGTACTTTGTTAAATTAAGTAAAGAGGATGGAAATGTATGTTGAAGATCAGACACCTCAAACTGGAAAAAAATGGGATTGGGAACTGTGATTTTATTAAGCTTAAACATTCCAGTTTTCTGTGGCATCTTGTGACCTCTAATTCTTTTCGTGCCAGATTAATTTTTAGCAGGCATTAAAAAATGGATCACTCTTTCCTGTTCGCTTTTGTGCTATTTCAGTGGGGATATAGAGTGACAAAGTTCTTGCAAGCAGGCGGGCCTGCAGTAAGTTCAGCAAGGTTTTAGATTTCACTGAGGGAGGAAGACTTGGTTTAACTAACTTTCTGGACTATCTAGGAGCCTTTTTACTGCTGTTTCATGCTAGTTCCCTGATATCCCAACAAGAAATGAGACTAATCACTGTTACTAATTTAACAATTTTACAACAGTTATTGCAGGTGGCTAATTTCACATTTATGAGAAGTCTCAGCACATACGATTTCTTGCTAGGATAGGTGGTTGCCACCTTGGTCTGCCTTTGAAAAAGACCCTAAGTGGAAGTAGCAGGAACATATGTGCCATTATTATTTAATGGGTGTAGGTTTCTGCAGATAGGCCCTGTGCGCATATGCCATGTCACGGGTGGGGAGTTCTCAGGGAAGACGCTCAGTAGAAAAGTGGCCAGAAGTAGGCAAAACCAGGCAAACTGAGCAAGAAGCAGCCTAAAAAAGGAGACAGCTCCTAAGTTGTTCATGTTTGTCCCTGCTGATAAACTGGGAGACAGTCTGCTGCCTGCTGAGTCTTTGAACTGTGCTCTGTATCCAGGCAATCTTGTTTCATAGAGAGGTCAAGCATCCATAGCCACATTGCTCTGACCACAGCATACCCAACAGAGTAGTGAATTTTGCAGGTCCTTTCTGGTCAAGATGAACTTCCCACTGCTCTCCCTCCAGCTTCCCTCCAGCCATCCACCAGGCTCGTTTGCTTTCTACCAGCTTTTCTGCACCTAGTGGGGGCAGATTTGACACTACTGTCCTCAGTTCTTTGCCAGTGTAATTGTACCACTAATGAAGATAAGATTTTATGCAGAAGAACAGTAAAACCTGTGCTCTTCTCCTCCTTTGCTTCTGTCATGGAGACTTTATTCCTGCTGGAAAAAAAATACTGAGGTTTTTGCTGATCAGGCAAGTGGGGATCAGTCTGCAGGATACCCAAGGGCAATGGAAGTGACCAGCTGCTCTCTGAGGCCTGATGATAAAAGGCAGAATAGATTTTAATGCTCTCCGAGCAGTTTGCTGTACAGTAAATGAAGAACAGAGTTTCAATGCTGAGTTTCTAGGTCTTTTTATGAACAAGTTACTTTAGACTTTTTCATCTATGGAGTCATTGCCAAAGAACTTCCCATCCCACAAAATTTGCTCTGTTTAATTTAACACCTTAACAGCCTTGTTTGAGGTCTTTATTGGGGCAAGAATGATTTTTACTGCTTTTTATTTTTTAAAATTTGTTGGTTTTATACCCAAATTTTTAAAGACATGGGAAATTAGAAAAGACAAAGAGATTTTAAAGAAATCCTATATACCTTGGTTTTTAGAAGCCTGGAAACAGAAAACGTATCGTGGTAGGATCTGGCTCCTGCAGGTTCTGAAGCAATCTGGTAATATTTTGTTCTTAATCTTTTGTATAAAGTTCTGACTTTCAGTAAATTGTGATACTGTTATACCTCACTCAGATCTTAACTAATGATATTCAGATCTTAACTATTCATGTCCTACTTCCAGAGTTTAACTCTATCAACAAATTCCAGATAAACAAGGTAAATCAATTTAGGGTTGGGGATTTATTTATTTTTTCTGTTTCACAATGCTTTAATGCCAACATGTTCTTTTTTAGGTGGAAACCATCCCAAAGCAAGTGTACAGACATTTGGCAAATTGATATGAGCACAACCCAGCACAGGGAGTGGGATGAGGACTCCGAAGCAATTCTGACAGTGAGATTGACAGGAGCATGGTTTGCATATTACAGAAGAGAGGCAAAGCAGTCTCCCTGGCAGCAGTTTGGAGGGAAAAAAGGTAGAGATGGTTGACAGGAGAAACTACTGAAAATGTGATTTAGAGGAAGAAGTTGACTCCCAGTGTCATAAATACAAGTACCTTATCTTGTTCTGAAGCAACACAGACCAAGTCTGAACACAGATTGGTCTTCGAGGCAGTTATCCCCAGTAAACCCAGAATGAGCACAGTGCTCCAAGGAGGAAACCAGTCTGAGCAGTAAAGCAATGTAATGGGCACACTCACAAGACCCTGGTACCTTCTTCTCTGGGTGAGCTTTGCATTTCATGTTCTTCATTTCATGAAATCATAGAATGGTTTGGGTTGAAAAGGACCTCCAAGATCATCTAGATCCAACACCCCTGCCATGGGCACCTTTCAGTACACGAGTTTGCTTGAAGCCCCATCCAACCTGGCCTTGCACACTTCCAGGAATGAGACATCCAAACATGTCTGGGCAATCTGTTCCAGTGCCTCATCACCCTCACAGTTTCTCCCTAATATTTAATCTAAACCTACCCTCTTTCAGTTTGAAGCCACTCCTTCTTGTCCTATCACTACATGCCTTTGTAAAAAGTCCCTCTCCAGCTTTCTTTTAGGCCGCTTTTAGGTACTGGAAGGTGCTATAAGGTCTCCCCATAGCTTTCTCTTCTCCAGGCTGAACAGCCCCAACTGTCGCAGCCTTTCCTCATAGGAGAGGTGCTCCAACCCTCTGGTCCTCTTGATGGCCCTTCTCTGACTCACTCCAGCACTTCTGTGTCCTTCCTGTGTGAGGATTCCAGAGCTGTCAGCAGCACTCCAGGTGGGTCTTGCAGGAGGGGAGAAGAGATAGAGAATCACCTCCCTGGACTTGCTGGCCACGCTTCTTCTGATGCAGCCCAGGATATGGTTGGCCAATGTCAGGTTATCCATAAATAATATACTTGGAGTCTTTTTAATGGTTAAGAAAACAACTTTCAGTAGATATGAAGTTTCATGCCAAGTAAGACTTCCTTTCAAGCCGGGTATCCGTCTGAGTATCTACTATGGGCCACTGGAAACCTGATGGGTGAGTATCATATCTGGTAATTTCTCCCCCTTCTTTAGGTGGGTTAACTGCTACAACCCTTGTACCTGGTACTGAAATTACAGGAGCCAAAGCTAGACAAGGATTATAAAACCTGGCCTCTTTCATTGTAGAGCAAAGCATATAATTCATAATTTATAGTTGTTTTCACATTCCCAAGGCCTAAATGAATCCTGTAATACTTGAGTTGCAAATATTGAAGGGAGAGGTTTACTTGTTTTATGAGATTGTTTCCATTGCTGTTATTTTTAAATTCATGGAAATGTTCCTATTAGACTCTTCATTTTTATTAAACTTGTTTTTGCACTACACAAATGCAGGGATACATTTAACTAACAGTAGTCTTCCTTTAAACCAGTGGATTTTTCCATCCACTTAAAAATATTTTTCTTCTGTATGTAATGCTTTATTTTGCACAAGGGTGCAATTAAGACAATTTAATTCTTCAGATGTATAGCAAGGCCTCTTATTCTCTCTTAGAACACTCAAAATATCTTAAAATGTTTATTCTTTTCTGCTAATTTAGGAGCAAATGTTATTTATTTAAATCTCGTAGACAAGCCTGTGACTTGAGTTCTGTTCAGGACTGAGGCAACTCAGTGAGTTTCCCCATCTCTCCCCTTGCCTCAAACTCCCTTGTGCCAAAGTTTGGGTGGTGACAGGGGACTTGTACAGGGGCTCCTGTCCTCTCTGCCCACTGCTCTCTCAGGACTGGTGCAGGGGGCAGGCTGACTTCCAGGGGAGCCCCAGTTCCACCGCTTGCAGTGAGGTGTGCGGCCACTTCGGGCTTTGGGCTAGAGCGTGAGTTTGGCAAAGGTGAGCCAGCAGAAACTTCTCTCTGGTGTGTTTAGGTTTCTTAACCAATGTCAAAAAATCCTCACTAGTGAAACTGGTATTATTGGTATCTGCTTATTTGTGGCAGAGTTTAGGAGCTCCGAGATAGAAAAGCATAAACGTGGCCACTGCTGGACCTTCCACTGAAACAGATGGCATAACTCCCAGTCCTTGGAAGAAGTCATCATTGATTTTCTTCCTTGGTCTCCAGAGGAGACCCTGGCATCCCATTTAACTCTCCTAAGTGTTAAATAAGCTCTATAAAAGCTGGTTTGTACTCTGCAAGTACAGGTGGACCCTTAGCATGGCAATAGGCAAGGCCTAAGAGCGCTACTTCTCACCTGCATAAGTTGTATGAATGAGCACAAAGGAAGGATCTTCTTAGGGTAAAATCATGTCAGACTGCCAGCATTTGAGAATGGCTGGAGTGTAAAATGAAAATGCAGTCATCTGTGAGTCCCTTCTCCCAGCTGCAGTGGGGGAAATTTCCATCTGGAGTCATATTTTATGACAGTCATTGATCTATGGAATAAAACACTTTGCAAAAATCTGGAAAAATAAACAATGTCATATTATATTCAAAGAAAATAAAGGCATGCTCATCTCATGCTAAACGTGGTCATGCTGCCAATTTTGTTTCTTATTGGAAATGAAAACAGTCTCTGAGAGCTAATCTGTTTATAAGCTTCCATATTCTCCATAGATATAGACCAATGTCAAGATGTAAATAGAAGTAGAGCTAAAAGGACAGTGAATAAAACCTATGTCTGTTTACAGTGAATATTCAAAAGCTTTGTCCAAATTTCACTGAATGAAAAGAATTTTAACTTTCAAGATGTCTTCCTGTCACCTAAGATCTAAAGGTCTAAAAATAAATCTAGCAATTTGGCTTTTTTTTCCCCCTGAATGCAGTGCCTTTTTAAACTGATTACCTGAGAAAAATTAACATCTGCCAGAAACAAAAATAAGCAGATTAAAAAATTAGTATGTGTTTTAGCAGAATTCACTTCTGAACCTAGCATTTTACTTGTGAAAAAAGATTAATTGAAATTTCCCTTTGAAACTGGTGGGTAGAGCTGATGATGGCACAGGAATATTCCTGTGTCTTCTGCAGGAAGAGACTGCATTAAAACATCTGTATGTGTTACAGGTACCACTTCTGACATTGATGTCTGGTCCAAGCCCCAACAGGAAAGAGACAAAAAGTCTCTTATTAACTCCAATGTGCTCTGGATTAGGCCTTCTTTAATTGGAACCCTGCTCAAGCATGGTACTTTTACTACCTCCTTTTGAAAAAAACAGTCTTTTTGGATTTGAGGCAGTTAAAAGGAAAGGGGTTTTTGTGGATGTAGTAAGCATTCTAGGGTATGGGGTCCTCTTTTCACTGCTGCAAGTGCTACTTTGCGCTATTCACTTCAAAGTAAGCATCATGAAAAAGGAAAGAAAACAGAAGAGCAGAGCCATTCAGCAAAAGATATTGGTAAGTCTCCGAAACCAAGATAATTTTGAGTTTTGGAATGAGAATAGTCCCATAAAACCTGGGATTTGATGGAAGATCATTAATACATTTGTGGAGTTTTCCACCTTGAGATCGAGGTTGCAAAGCCACTGTTGACCCAAAAGAAGCACAATGTAATAGAAGTCTGTGGGTTTTCTTTCTTCTTTCTTTACAACTTTCACATCTGACTCACACAGAACCAGCCCTTGCTATCAGGGCAGGCAGGATCAAATGAGCCAAGTACTTGAACTGGCCTCAGGCCATGAGAGGGACAAAGCCATTAAACCCTGGGGCAGAGTATGTACTGTGCTTTGCTATGGCTGCTGAGATTTGTGCAGAGAGGCCACGGGGTTCTCAGGATGACAGCCAGACCTTCACCACACCAACAGCAAGCTCATTCACACGGAGAGGCTGCACAGAGACCTCCTTAACAGCTCCTTGCAGCATATGCTCCTGGCTGGAGAGTTATTTCTCTCTCTTGTGAGGGCTGTCCTGAGGAATATGTGCCTTGGCTTAACATTTATCTGCCCAAGGTCCTGTTTCTGCATGACAGAGTCACCTCCATGAACAGGCTCAGGGCACGTTAGGACAACACCTTGTCTGGAAGCACTGCTCAAGCGCAGCTCCCATCAGCAGTGTTCCTAGTTGAAGATGTATTTCCAGAGGCAGCCTTAATTTTTGGTTCACAGTATCTCACTTCTTAAATTCAGAATTGGTCCAGCACTTCCTCTCTGGTTTGGGTTCTGTGCTGGTAGAGGGAATTTTTCCCTGCAGTTGGGATACTTGCACTTGGTCATTTGGCAACTTTAAGTAAGCCTGCCCAGTGGCATGCAGCTCAGGTGTGGGCCTCAAATATTAGCCCTTCTGACTCTGAAAATGTGCAATCATTCTACTACCTGTGACTTCTGCATGTCACTGTTCACTGTGATTTCAATCATTAGCTATTTTATTGTTATATATTATACTTGTCTATCTTTGCACCACTAATTTTGGATTATCCTGGAGACAATCATTCAGTCATCCTTGCAAACTAGAGTGGGGTGTTTTGGGGTTTTTTTTGCATGCACATTGAACACCATTCTCTAGGAAGCAGGCACACAGAGACTCTTACACTCCTTCGATGTTTATTTTGATTTTCTAGTGATGCTTTCTTCATCAGGAGGGTGAAGCTTCCCAGCTTCACGCTGTGAACTCCAGAAAGGGGCTGGGAGTGTTTCCACTTGGTTAATACCAGTCAGGATGAGCCAACAACTACGTTTGCCTCCATAGTACCTTAACAAGAATACTGCTGGAGACTCATGGCACAGTCATTGCCCTTGAAAGCCCAACAGGCACACAGCAGCCCTGTTAAAAAAAAGGATATAAAGACATACTAGCAGGAAAATATAGGATTTAATTTAATTATCTAGAACAGGCACACTTTGGTGAAACTGCCTTTTATGAGGTACTTTTATTTTTATGGACATATTTTATAGGCTTTATTTAAATAAGAAAGCAATTGAGAAACTAGAGCATGTGGAGACTTCTGATAAGGATCTGTCTTTCAGGTTATTAAACAAACTGCTTAGCAAATGCTCAATTATTCTTCGAAATGCTTAAGCAACACCTTTTGTTCGGATTCCCAACTAGAATTACCTCCCAGTAAGTTGCCTCCCAGTAATTTCCAAGAAGCAGCATGCGAACAGCACACACCCCTGTTCTGGATAATACAGACTTCTGAGAAAAATCTCAGGATTAATAAACAAGCCACGAAGAGACCTGGGAAACCAAACCTTCTGAAGGAATTTTACTTGCCTCTCGCTGGGCTCTCTGTGGCATTGGGTCTGATGTCTGCATGTGAAATGGGCCCAAATAATTACATATTTTTGCTCTCCATTGCTGGTCCTGATTTTGTGACATTTGAGAAACAATTTCAGACTGCAGCTTGTAGAGCGACACAGACTTTTGGTGAGCAAAGTTCGATGAAGGCGTAGTGAGCCCGAGATTGTGCACACTCACGGTTGCTGTCGAAGCAAGCAGCCATTGCACGGCAAGCAGGGGGAGCCCCAAAATCCTCTGCAGAGCAGAGAGAGCTCTGAGGAGCATGGGTGTGCTTCTCAGTCATGGCACAAAGCATGTCAACACGGGCCTTGAAGAGGCAACAAGAGGTTTGCCTCCTTGTGATACACTTAAGTTTTCTCATCCACCACCAAATATGTGGGTCCCACAGAACTCGAAAAAAAGAAATCCACTAGACCCCTGAAACTAGTAGTCTAAAGCAACAGCCACATAATCTCAGCAGGCAAGAGTAATAACAAACATCTGGAGAAAATCACACTGGAAATGAAGTCCTGAGTCTAGCTGACCAGTTGGCTGTGAATTTGAGGTCTGTGATTTCTCTGTTTCAGCTGCAGACTGGACTCCCTGTGATGGGTTGTTGGTTTCCCTGCTTCCATGTCAGCTTGGGCCTCTGGTGAGTCAGCTGTTGTGCATCTGGTACAGCCAGGGAATAGCAAGCAGGTCAGAGAGGGACGTGTGTGCATAAGCATGTAGAGGACCAGAATAAAGGGGTCAAGAGAGGAGGGAATATGCTTCAGAGCTCCCAGAGGGCTCTCTCCCAGTGCTGCCCCAGGTCCCTGCCTGCTGGTCCCCTGTCCTTGGACACGAGCACGTGCCACAGAAAGCAGGATTTTTCTTTCCCTTTTTTTCTCTTCCTAGGCAGACACTACCAGCACATCAGATTTCATTCTGAAATCCAGCTGACAGGATGGCTCCGGGTTTAACGTGCTTTCCTAGAAGGGACATTGCTCACAGGGCACCCAGCTGCGATTTCCAAAAGCTAATCCCACAAGGCGTGCATCCTGGCAAGGTGACAAGCCATGCGTGGCTGAAGCAGAGCCATCACCCGAGAGAAGCACTAGCAGGCACCTGGCCAAGCACAGCAGACATCAAATGCTTCTGACCACGGCCGCCGCTCACCCAGCAGTGGCCAAGGGGTGCAGGGCCACCACTGCCCCACCACAGAGGGGACAGGAGTGCTCTGCCAGTGTCAGGACATGCATCGTGCTGGACTGAATGATGAGGCTTGGCCATCCCCTCCAAGTCCTCCTGATGGCTTTCAGGCCATGGGTAGGGGCCAGGTTTAAATGCCCAAGCTATTTGGCCCATTTCTGGTGGAGCTGGAGGGTGTCACAGGAAGGTCAGGTTCCATTGGCTGGAGAAACCTGCTTCCTGGTCTGAGGCTCTGAGGGGCTTGCCCAGCTCTGGTACAGGCCTGTGAGTCAAAGCACAGCCTTGCTTCAAGACACTGGCAACCAAAATAGTTGGTTCCTTGGGAACCAAATTAACAGAAGTATCAGCTTCTTCAAAACCTCTCTCAACTGTCCCATCTTAGAAATGCAGGTTGTTCTCTGAAGTTTTATAAAATCATAGAATCATGGAATTGTTTAGGTTGAAGAGACCTTTAAAGGCCATCTAGTCCAGCCTGTGGCAATGAGCAGGGAAACAACTAGACCATCTTGCTCAGAGACCTGTCCAACCTGGCCTTGAATGTTTTGGGGCATCTACCATCTCCCTGGGAAACCTGTTCCAAACTTGGAAGGGAGTAAGGGGGAGTGCTGGGCCCAGCACAGAGGCCTGTGCTCCTGCTCATTCCTCATGGTGCCTCTTTGCTGTATGCCCAAGCTGGCCCTGATGCATGCCCATGGCCAGTACCACTGTGCCTCCCCCACCATGGACAGTGTGGGCTCGTGTAGACCCTCAGGGTGAGCCACAGTGGCTCATACTTCTGACAAGCCCAGGAGAAATCCAGCAACAGCTGAGTTTAAGCCATCCATGCAGTGGTGAATGCCACTTCCCCTGGCAGACATTTCTCAAATAATGCCATTGTGTTCCCCTACATGAGCATGTTGGCAAACACTTACGCTTTTTAGGGGCAATTACAGCAACAAAGTAGGAGTGCTGCACAATAGCAAGCCAGAAGTGCAGCTGATCAGAAGAGGCAACTGCAGAGTTGCCACATTCACTGCTGTGACCTCTCCTGGGATCATAAGATTGGTAGGAGAAAGAGGAAAAGAAGAATGACACTGTTTGACAGTGGCTATAACTAACATGGTAGGAAAAATCCAGACCTAATGTATAAGAGATGATCATATGGCATAACAGAATTGCTCATCTGTTAGGCATTAGTAAATGCTTACTATACTAAGCATTGCTGATCTCCAGGAAATGTACCTAGGTGAAGCTGAAGATTTTTAAATCTAAAACTGATGGCATAAATCAAACTCTCTTTAGGCTCCTGCAATAAGAGGAGAAAAGGAAATTGCTTTTCAGCCCAGAAAGCATGCTCCTGGTAACTGATAAACTGGCTGTGACTCTCCACAGAAGGCATGATGAATAGTGAAAAAGCAAATATCAGAACTATAACAAGCCTCCAAAATGACACAGGGAATGACAGCAGGTGTTGCTGGAGAGATTTGGGGCCACAGGAGATCTCTGCGGGGTGGAGGGTGGGCAGCAGGTGGGAGGGGGAACTGCACCCTATATGTAAGGGACTGGAGAGTACCCAGTTTGGAACTGGAACTTATCATCCATGGGTTTTCCTGTGTCACTGTAGCTGCTTAATCATGGAGCCAGAAAAGAATCACAAGGAAACGCGAAGGTACCGACACATTTGCACCATGCCAGCCAAAAGATGAGCTGAGGTTTTACTGAGATCATGAATGAGGAGGATGTGAGCCTGGAGAAAAGAAACCCTACAAGATAGAGACCTGACATCATCCCTGCTGACTTGCATCCCAGCTAATGATCAGGCATGTCTCCTACACTTCTCCTATGGACAGCAGAATGAAGATGGGCAAGCAGTTCATACCTGTCATGTAGAAGTGGGTGATACGTTCTAGAAGGATCTCTTTTCCACCAGCTGTTGAAAGAGTATAGGTAACTAGCTTTGGCCAAACATTTAGTGTTAGAAAGCCAAAGGATTAATCTAATTTTAGACATCTCCCATAGTGGCACCTACATCAGAGCCGACCCCTACGACATCCTTTTATAGTCAAGGGAGAGAAGGCGGCACCTTTTGGGTGCTATTCATTTACCTTTTCTCATGCTTTTTTTCTAGGATGAGATGAATTCACACCCCAGGGACTATAATTGATGCCCAGATCAGCTGTAGGTGTGTACATTAGTTGAGATGGATCCCATCCCTTATGTCAAATTCAATAAATCTGCGCCCAAAGTCCCAATTTTTGAGACAAGGTGTTTTCAGCTCCTGATGCTTCTGGCTGCCAATGCTGATGGCTGCTGCAGTAATGCTGCCATCTCACCAGCTGTGGACGTCCTGACAAGGTGACTTTCAGGGAGACCTTTCTGGGGGTAATAAAGGGTTCATGTATCCAATAAAAGGAAATTGAAACTTGGTAGACAAGCTTCCTTGGAAAAATACCTACTTTGTTTGTCTAAACAGTTCATGCACAGCAAGAGGGATTCTGGAACAAAATGCAGCCTTGTAATTGAGTTCTAGTCCCAGCTGTGTAAAAACACAGAGTGGATCCCTGCTACAAAAATAGATCTTTTGGAGGAAACCAGCAAAGATGAGGGTGCCCAACAAAGGTGATAAATTTCCCAGCAGTAGATCGTATATGTTACCTTGACCAAGATACTTGACTGTCTGCTTTGCAGCACTCCCGAGCAAATATGTTCCATTTTGTGCCTTGTGAGAGGTTCAGTGTCTTGGCTTTCCCCCCCCCCGCAGCCCCTCTATGCCCTTTGTTGCTAGAATTTTAAAAGTTTGAATTTGGAATATGCTTGCTTTTCCTCGTGTCTGTGTGTCTCACCTCAGTGCCATTAAAAGTCATGACACGTAATAGAGAAACAGCTGTGCAGGAAACTTCAGGCATCTGTTTAATATTAATTGCATGTATTCCTAAAAAGTCATAGCATGTTTTTAAAATTTCACTGCACATCTGGTGCGTCACTGCTCAGGGTTTTTTTTTTTTTAATAGGTTTTATCTGTGAGTCACTGAGAACTATCAGCTACAAGCTGGCCAGACACAGGAGATGCACAGGCAAGTAAAATGGAAGAAATGTTTCTAAATAGCTTCTAAAAAACCACAGCTCTGAACAAAATGACAAAGCAACACTGACTTAGCTGCCCATCAGCAGACACCAAGCTATAGGGAATCTAGGTTTAGGGAAGGATATTCTGTTAATAAACACTGTATGGTTTAAAAGATATGTCTTCCACGTGAATCCTGTCCCAGACTGTAGGCTAGGATTTCTTTTTCGGCTAGAGGACAATGAGTTCTCCTGCAGTTACTCAAAAACCCACAACTTGTCCCCTTCTGCTATACCCCTTCCCAGCTCTTACCCTGACCTACTTGCATTTAGCCATAAATGGCTTTCCTGCTGACTCAGCAAGTCTTGCATAAAGAAAAGTGGTCTCTAGAGGATCAGGTGAAAGATGTTCTTCAGCTGGACACAGCTCTACAAAGCCTCCTCTTCTAGGAAGCCCTCTCACTGCTCAACACTGTACTAGAATGGAGGAGCACGGAATCACAGCCTCCACTGCCAGGGTGGGAACCCCAGACCCCGAGGAAAGCATGGCAGCTGGTCCTGCTGGCATCCATGAGCTCCTGAAAATTACACAGTCTTTGAGAAACCTTTTAAGAATGAATGAATGAATGAATGCATGCTGGATAAAATACTTCTGCACATTTTTCTGTATGTCCACCCCCTAGGAAGCAAGGACCCCAAAAAGCGTCACTTTGAATGACTCCTCCTTTATCTCAGAGATCTTTTTCTTTTTTCAAGAGCTCCTCTTGCATACTGCTCATGACAGGGTGTTTGTCACTGTCAGCTGTTTGAAATACTTACTGAGTGGTGACAACCAGTAATTAAGTCAGTAACAAATGATGAATTGAGATGTTTATGAAGGCCTCTAAAAAAGCACTAGAAGGCATAGATTTGGAAAAACACAGCTTTGCCAGTGTGGCAGAGCAGGTGCACCCCACAGTGAGCTCAGTTTAGAGAAATACAGCAATAGGTCTACAGTGTGTGCATGCCTGTGGTTCCAATCAGTGGATGAGAAGACCCACGGGAGATGGGGTAAAGGAAGTGGGGGAGGGAAGACGCGGGCATGGCTCCAATCCCAATGGACATGCTGCAGCAGGCAATTGCACCCACGCATAAGAGGGTGTTTATGGGAGAAGTGTTCCCCGGTCCCACGCTTTGGAGGTAGAGAGCAAAACCTAAAGAGTAAAGGCGTATTCCCCTTCTCTACTCAGAAGGGTTACATTATCCCTTTGAAAGAGTTTCTCTAAAATGAACCTTTCATTTCACACCTTCCCTCAGCTCTGGGGAAAGTCCTTGTTTTGGGCTACACTTCAGGGTTCGTTCCTGTGTTGGCAATGGAGTGACCAGCCTCGAGTGTTATGGTTCTCTTTCATGGGCTTCTAGTTGGAAGTCAGTGGCCTGGGTGCCCTGGTGCCTGTGAGCTCAGGGTAGCCGCCCTTGCACTGCTCACCAGTAAACAGGGGCAGTGGCTTTACTGTCTGCTTGAAAAAATTCTTTGGATTTTTCAAACAGGGAAGACTTGTAGCATCTAAGAATGAGCAGGAGGGTGTGAAGTGAGGTTGCTCCAGAGGCACAGGGAACAAGTGTCCACTGCATGTTCACCCCTGTTTGCATTGCTACCACAAAGGAGTACCTTCAAATCCTCAATTTTTTTTGTCTTAAAATACCTCTGCAGTTGTATGCTAAACTACTTTTAGAAACCCCCAGGCTAGAGGAGATGAGCTCTGGGCCACTGGGGATCAAGGAGGGGGCAATAAGGAGGAAATCAAGCAGCAGTGCAATGTATCCACGATGTGAAAGCAGGAAAGGAATAACTTCTCTGAGCGTCTGCCTGAGGACTCAGTGGATCTGCTCTGGCAACTGTTTAGACTGAGTGTGTTTTGCCTTGATGTTTTTACAGATACAGATGAAATTTAACTCCTGGCAGAATGGAAGTACGTTATTTGTGGATGACATTGAAGTGGGACAACATAGAAACTGCAAAGCATTGTTTAAAAATAATTTTAGTGAACAGCTGTATTCACAGACTGCAGAAGAGAAAGAAAACCAGTATTTAATCTGCACGATCACCACAGCCCAAATGCAGAGGCAAGGGCAGCTCTTTGTGCCACATCCTCGTTAAACACCTAGGCTGTCCTTCCAGGGCTTTATCCATCTCAAAGTATTGAGGATGGACATGAAGACAAGCCCTGCTCTTGCTCCTCTGATGGGACAGGGACAGGGAGCATTACATGGCTGCTGTTGATGGTATCAGCACATACCTTCTGGGTTGTGCCGTTGCAGAAGCAAAGATCCTTCAGCAAGACAAGGAGCTATCTAGGCCAAAATTTAGCATGGCTGCATGCTTTTAATTTAGCATCCAGCCATGCTAAATCTCTCTGAACATGGATATAAAATACCTATTGTGGGCAGAAGGGCAACCCTGACCCTGAAGCTCAGATGCAGTGGGTCCTGAACTCTCCCTCATCTGCAGCCAGGCTGGCTGGGACACTGCAGAGCCAGGCTATGGCACCTTGCAAGGGGCAAACTTAAGTGCTTTTCTGAAATGAAGCAACTTTCCTCCCTGATTGGTGCCTTGAGGGCACAATCCTTGGCAGTCTTTACATGCCAAGAGTGGTAAACAGAGGTTGGGGAGGTTGAATGATTGTCCTTGCTCCCAGACCCTCCCCATTGCCGCTGGCGGGGCTCTCCTGGCACATGGCAGCACTTCTTCACCCTGGGTGGGAGTGCCAGCAAGACATCCTGACCTGCCCTGGCTCAGGTTGGGCCATGATCTCTGTCCAAGACCTTTTCCTCAGTTAGCAAGAGATGCCAGGATCCGCCCCCAAAACAGCGAAGGGAATAGAACTTTCTTGGCAATTATCATCAAAAACAGGTTAAACACAGGAGAAGCTCAGAAGAAATCACCCAACATGGATCTTGGGCTTTTCCCTTTCCAGAGTGCCTCACCCTAAGCAACTTTCTCCTAGCATGACTTCACCCTGAGCTTCCTCACTGCTGGCAAACGACAACATGATGCAAAAGCTAAAAGCCTATCTCTGGCATATGCCTCAGCCAGGGACAAGCAGGGACAGCAGAGTCGGACAGCCCATGTCCCCATGCTCCCGACTGCCAAGCACATGCCTGTCTCTGTACGTGCCCAGGATTTCATGGCACCGGTGTCTGTGTGCAAGGGGGTAGCTCTGTAATTTGCAGTCTGGGGACATTTGCCTTCACGCAGCAATTGTTCCGGCAGCACAAGACAACCACGGCAGTGCTGCCAGGAGGGAAATACGGTTGCCAGCACACTGAATCCTGCGGCCACTTCGGTGCAGAGCAGGTTGGGCACAGGCTGGTGCGCCCCTGAAGCTGGTGAGTGGGGAGGTCGTGGCAGTGGGGGGCCCGGGCACAGAGCAAAGGCAAATGCCAAGACATCGTGAGAGAGGGAGCGAGCGGCGCACGACACGCAGAACAAGATCTGTTCAATTCCATCAGTCAGCACTCTCTTCCAGAAGATGACCTATTGAACATTTCCAGGAATAGCTGTGCCAAGCCTGTCAACTGTTTCTTGGAAATACACTCAAGAAAAATGGCTTCCTTCCAGTAGGGATCTGCAGAAAGTCTGGACTGGATCAAGGCTGCAGTCAGTTGCTGAGGTGGTGATGCTGTTGCATCAGCTCATTTGGGAGCGGAGGATGCAGGGGGCCTGAGGGAAAGGCTGCCTTTTCTCCCACTTCTCCTTCTCCTTTCACATCAGATGGGACCGATGTGGGGGGAAGGGGTAATATTTTTTTTGCAGATCGTCTCAGCGTACTTGTATGCCTATCCATACTTGCAGTCTCCAGCAGTAAGCAGACAGGAAAACCTGCAGTGCTGCACGTGACCAGGCTGCCAGCCCTCCACGCAACCTACCTGGGCTATTTCATAGGCAATCACTAGCATCAAGCTGCCAAGACTGGCACATGGCCCCACAATCAGAACTCGCTCCCAGTGCAGTGTTCTTGGTATTCCCTTATCCCTTTATTGTTTGAATTAAAACAATAACAGAAAGTTATCACTGTGGTACCAAAGTTTCACTCCCTGCACCAACAGTTGTGTAGGTGATAGGATAGGGAGCTAGGTTGAAACACACCATGGGATGGTCCTGTTGTGATGGCCCTGTGCCAGCTGAAGGGCCCTACTGGCTCAAATTGGCCTGCAGGGAGAGGAGTTGCAAGTCACAGGCGATGGGGTGTACCCACTTGGACCTGTCCCCACAGGGCACACCAGGGTCTGCACCCCTGCCATTGCCAAACCCACCCCTCTTTTGCCAGCTGCAACCAGCAAAGTACAAAACAAGGTCATGCACTGACCAGAGCTGAAATTGAAAGTAATTGTCTTGTATTTACACCTTGCAGCTCTGGTGCAGCACGTGGCTTTTGCAAAGTGGGGGTCCAAGTCCCTCTTCGTGTCTCCCCAGCCGCTTTCCATCATTGCCCTCCAACATGCATCTGTGTGAACAAATGACCATGGAAATGAGTGTTTCCCCACTGCTGGGTGAATCCGGGCAGCCACTGCTTTGCCCTGTGAGAGAGATTGTAGGGATGCCTTTTGGAGTTTCTCTGGATTGACTCCAGATCTGGATTTGCATTGGGTCCTTCCTGATGGGTTACAAATAAAGCAAAGTAATGGGCTTTGGCATTGCTTGGCAGACTGCTAATAGGATATAGAGTCTTTCATTTCTGGATCATTAATTCAAACCAGCCCAGATCAGTAGTGGTCACATTTTGTTGCAGTGTAATAGCTGTATAATAACCTCTCTGAACAGAATTAGGGAGTCCATCACCACAATTTATATTAATGATAATAACTTTTGTTGGCTCTCTCAGCAAAGGAACCCAGGACTGATTATGCCCTGAAGCTGGGGCTCCCTGGAGGAGCGGGGGCAGGTGGTAGCTGTTTCTCCATCAGCCCAGAGCAGTCCCAGGGGCTGTTCCTCTCTTCTGTTTACAAGGCGAACCTCCCCAGCATGCAGAGAGACCACCTGAGCGGTAAGCATCTCTGTGGCTATTAAAAATCAGGCTCCAGATGTAGCCTCCAGCTTAGAAGGTCCCCGTAGTGCCTGCTTGACTGTGGAAGTGTAGGATGCTCTGTATTTGCTTGCTTTCTTATATTCTTTACAAAGCATCCGTTAGGTGACTCTCTGAGTCAGGACACAGGGCTGCCCAAGTCTGTACCAGGCCTGTGTTTGACCTAAGAGGGATGTTTTTTCTTTCTTTCTTTTCTTTACCTTCTGATATTCTGAAACCCTCAAAGGGGATATTAATGATATGCAATGTGCTTGTCTAGAATCTCTGCATACTTTTACCTCTAAATTCACACATGGATTTGTATGTCTTGCACACATCCAGCATTTGTCTGCATTTTTGTAGTAGCCCAATAATTAAAAAACTCTTTGAATGATTTATAATTCATTTCTGAGGAAGGAGGGCTATACTGCTTTCTTTTTCTCTTTCTTGTCAAATCCAGTTAGCTGGCTACCATCTCATTTCAAAAATTACCTAAAATAAGCTTTCTGTTTTCCTGGGAGGAATATTTTCATGTTTCTTTCTGGGTGTGGTCAGAATTTTTGGCAGCACTTTGCTGAACTGAAGCATGTGTCTGACTAATGCAGCAAACAGGCTAGTACATCACGCCGTTTGCGGAGATTATTCATTTCATACCATCAGTTCACATCATTTGTAATTTGTTGTGGTGATTCCAGAGAGCCCCAGAGCTTGATGATCAGTCCACTTTACATGTAGATGTTTTCAACACAAGACAGAGGGGACTGGGAGGGAAGAGAAGAATGCTATGGAAAGATGTATAAAATGGGATGGGGAGGGGGGAAGCCTCTACATGAGTGTCAGGGGTCGATAAAGGAATTTATCTACAAGGAGAGCTGTTCATCAATGGGCTGTCTGCAGCAGAATTTGTCATAGCTGCTGGTTTTCTCTTCATTGCATCACTAGCTGTGCCACTCCAAATCTCGTTTAAAAAAATATTATTATCAAATTTATTGCTCCTTTTAAAAAGGAGCTGAGGTCCTTTCTTTATGAAATGTATGAACAGGACTATGGGCACCTGCTGGTTGACTTGCCAATGTCCTTCTGGGTGACCATAACTCACCCACCATGATGTCTGCCAGCAAGGGCTGCATTTAGCCCTTGTTCTTCAAGTTTTCCTGGTATGGAGGCTTCATTTTGGGTATCAGTTTGCACCATTATATATGAGTGTTCCCAAAGTCTTGCCCTGACCTCTTTCTCCTGCATTCTGCAGTTGCTGACTATCCATTGTGGACCCAGCCTTGAGCTTTAGCACCTGCAAGTGAGAATCAGAGAGCTGCAATGTGATGGAGGATCAGGATTTGAGCCATGGGGACCCTCTTTTGAATAGAGGGAGATTTTGAGACCACTTGTTTCCTGTAGGGCTCCATTTTCAGTGCATTAACAATGCAAAGGTGTTAATGAACAGCCTGGCAGCACAGGGGACTGTTTTGAAGGCCAGATTTCCCAGACAGAGACAGTAGGAAACTCTTTTAGTTGCTATGTGCAAGCAGTTTAAACTGGACACAGAATAAATAACATCACTTGCAAACACTTCAAGCACTGAGTGAAACACTTCAAGCACTGAGTGCTTGAGGAGCGATTGAAGTAGCAACCACAAATTGCTACATTTAAACAATTAAATTAAAACAATTATTTTGGGTAATACAAGGGCTTATGTGTGGCACCATCAACTGGAATAAATTTTGGAAAAGCATACCCAGGAGCTTAGAGGATTTTGGAAACCAGAGGTAGTAAATAAAGTAAACAACTGGAAACCCAAGTCCCTATTAAAGCATGAATTCTGTAAGGTGTATAGATAGATCTCAGCTCTATTTAGAAATCATCCACATGTGGTGACAAAGAAAATAAGCCCTTTGATGGACAAAAGCTGGGTTGCAAAGTTACCGTGATCTGTTTTGGAGGCTGCCATTCATGTGCCACAGTCAGGAGTATGAAATTAGGCTGATAGGAAGCTTTCCTTGGCAGTAACAGCAAAATTCTTTTGCAAAACCATGAACAAAGTTAGATCAGTAGCTTAACCCATGAGTATATAAAGAGTCCTGTGCTTTCATATTTTTGGGAAGACCATGCTGAGTCCAACTGCCTACAACCTCTTTCACTGCCACTGGAAGTAGCTGTTGGGTGCCTGTGGGGTACTGGGTCATGTAGGGCAGGAGCACTGGTAGCTAAAGGCTGAGGGTGGGGATTGTGCTGGAGCATGAGCCTTGCCTTGGGGCATCCCTGCTCCGTGTCTGCCTGCAGTTCTGCAGGGCAGGTGTGACAGAGGAGGCAGGGCCTGATCCCAGCATGGGTCCCAGCCAGGCAAAATGGCAGCCCTGCACTAGGCAGGTACCAGGGGCCTCGGGGTGGGCCAGCATGAGGCAGAAGGTAGCAGTGAGGGTCACACACAGAGACCATGATGTGTGAGTGCTCAGATACGGCTGGAGCAATGCTGAGGTTGGATGTTGAAAATCAGCATTGGTGGCTGCCTGTCATTGCACTTCCAAATTCTTTCAGCAGCCGTTTCTTAAGGGTACAGGAACAACACCCTCCATGACTCTCCAAGTTTTGGTCTGGCTTACTTTTAAACCATGAGATTTTAAGTGGGAAAAGGCTCAACACAACCCTTGGGCTAATTTCTGAAGCAACCAGCAAGAAAGCTAATTGTACTGACCTTGGTGACAGTGTTGGTAATTTGATCGCTTATTCTCTGAGAAGTGCACTGACATCAGCAACTTGTGTCCCATGGGTGATGAAACAGCCATCCTGGGAGACAAACTTCTGGTCACCACCACTAAATCCTAGCTTTCAGACCTCAATTCTGCCATCTGGTGACATGACATTGCCAAATCCGCATGGGCGCCATGGGATTGCTCTGTACACAGTCTAAGTGATGTGTAGGCATATCTAGCTAGGTCAAGAGAGGTAACACACAAAGGGTAACACCCGCGTCCCAAGCCTGTCTCTTGACTGTACAAAACATCACCTTTGGCATATTGATCCATCCCCATTTAGGAAAGATGCAATATGGATGTCTTCCACATTTCCTGCCAGCTCTTGTGCAAAGCAGCTGTTGCGTATCTCTCCAAAGATGCCGCATTTTAAGCGGAGGTAGGAGTGCTCGACGAGCTCCAAGGCACTTTGAGATCCTCAGCTGATGCATACTACAAGAATGGACTGTATCATTTTTATTTGAGCACAGATATGAAAATTGTTTCCTTGTACAAGTCTGCTGGGCTAATCAGTTTGATGTTTCCCATCAGTTAAAGGAGGAGACTAATTCTTTTATTCTGCCTACACCCCTGCTTGGAATTCAGACCTTTATCAGTCTCCCCTGCAGAAAACCACAAAAGCCAGATTGCAAATTCTTTGCAAATGAAACCAGTTTCGTCATTTTACGACTAGCGGTAAGCTCTTTTGTAGATGGATTTTGTAGGGTAATTTCATTTATGGAACTGTGCTATCCCTATGTGTCTATCACCCCTTCTTTATAGAATTGTTCAGGTTGATTGAATTCCACCAAATTTGACAGTGAGGTAGAAATCTCAAAGATCTTACAAGTCTTGGGATAACAGGCAGCTGTGGAGAAGAAGTAGGCCCAAATTAGTGGTCTTTTTGAGAGGAGAACTTCTATTGCTACAGTGGAGCAATACTTTTAATTAAATTATTTTAAATAGCTCTAAACAGCATAGTATCTTCTGCTTTCTGTCCAGGTCACAATGGAGGGACATTGAAAGCAGCTGGTACAGGAGAGGATAAGGGTGTGAGAGGAGCAAGGTATCTGGGAGCTGTTGGAGGAACTGAAAGTCTTGTAGCAGGGCGTAGTCACCGGCACTTGAAGATGGGTGCTGGATTTGCTGTGATGCAAGGGACAAAGATGGAGGGAGGAAGGAAGAAATAGAGAATGCGAATCCCCAAGGAAGTGGCATGTCCTCCATTTTGCTGCATCTGGGAAAACACGTACCTCTGACGCCCTTTACACTAATCTTCCACTCCTCATCTTCTCCCCACCAAGCAGCAACTGCCCATAGGCCCTGATGGTGACTCAGAGGATTGTCTATTCATCTCCTGTTAGCACAGTTTGCTATTTTCCAGACACCCCTGCCTAGCTACCATTGACAACAAATCGCCTCTACACTGCTCTGTAGACCACAGAAATAACTTTATTACCCTCCTTCCTGCAGACTGTGACATTCATGAAGTCCTCTAGGTCCACATGCCTGAAAGAGGCCCTATTTGTGCATGCCAGCTGTTTACCTTGCTCCTGTTAAAGAGGACTCTTCTCTCTGCACTGCTGCTCCTTTCTGGGCCATCAATATTATGTCTGCATTGATGGTGCGAGCTGCTGCAGGGCTTCTCTCAGACTTGCTTGTGCTTCATGTGAGACAGCAAGAACAGCAGCATATGTGGTCAGGACTCCTTCACCAAAGGGCTCCTGCCTGCATGGCAGACCAGGGGACCTCCAGCTGATGATGCTTCAGAGATCAGGCTCCTCTCAGGAGCTAGTCCACTACACAGCTCATGTTCCCAGTGCCCTTCACTGTTCCTAGTAAGGAAGTGCCTTAATTAAAATCCCTTAGTTTAGTCTGCTAGGCTACTTTTTAAGGAGCAGCCACATAATTCAAGCTTCCTAATCAAATAACACTTGGGTCGACAGTGCTGCTGGGACATACTGGGCTCACAGAAGAGCCATGAACTGCAGCATAAACGGCAACTTCATGCCTGTTCATGTGACAAGGCCTCATTTTTGTCTTCTCTTTCTGCTTTTTTTTCTGTGGTTGGCATGAAGGGTAATTTTGAAAATCAGTTGTCTTCTGCCACACTCACATAAGAAATTTCTGTTTGAACTCTCTCAAAAAGAATTGCGGAGATGTATTTATAATAAAAAGGATTAAAAAAAACCACAAGGAAACAACTATAAAAACTTGGCCTAAAACCAGAGAGATTTGAATGCTGTCAACACGAAAAAGATGAGCTTCAGATCTGAGACTCATTTCAATGTTTGTCATCTCACATGTGACTAGGTCTGAGTCTGGAATGAGAGTTTGATTTCCCAGGAGGCTTTAGGGATAAAACCCTGGGAGACGGCTTCAAGCTTTCTGTGCCCTTTATAGCCTGTGGTGTTTTGGAGCAGTGTAAGGATGTGAGCAGATGCTGTGTTATGATGTCACACCCTGGCCACCCACTCACCCTTTACACAAGTGTTGGAGGTGGGTGGCATGGGAAGCACACATGCTGCCTGGGGCCCGTTCAGGCACATTGCTGGGACTCGAGCACTTCCGCCTGCCTCCGTCATCTCCTGTTTGATGCAGAAGATGCTGTGCTGAAATGGCTGCTGGAGGCAGTCCTGAGCCTCCTGAAGCTCTTGCTGCCTGGTTTTGGGAAAACACACTACCAGAGCGGTTTTCTTGTGAAATTTTATTATTGAGGGTGGTGTGCATATGCACACACGTTACCACAAAGGGCTACAGAAAATCACAGACGCCTTATCTGAAAAATATATGGGCTTTTTTAGAGTTTCCCATTCCTTGAGATTTTTATGTTTTGTGGCCCAAAGAAGATGGCATCTTCCCATTTCAAACTATGGACAGCAAGAATACCTGTTTGTCCCCTTCTCTCAAGCTCAAGTTCTCACCAACAGGTTTCTTGTGTCTCTCTCTTCCACTGCTCACACTGCTTACTTATCCCAGAATTACAAAATCTTTACTCACTGAAGCAGATACGTAGAACAGTAAACACAGCACAATGAAGTCTTTCTTCGCTATGTTATGGATAAAGAGAAATTAAAACAAGATTGACAGAGACAACACACAAGGACAAGGCAATAACCACTCCCTCAGCAAACATAACACACACTCAGGGAATGTGGGAAGTTTTCACAAACTTTCTCTCAGATGGGTCTGCTTATCTCACTTGCTCACAGCCTTTCCTCCTGTCAAGCGTGGGATGCACCTTCTCTCCCCACAGCCCTACGTATGGATGGACCCCACAGAACCACACAACCATGCGGGCGATCACACTGGACTCCTGGTGCTTACCCAGGTAACCTGAAGCCTGCAGCAACTTCACAGAGCCAAAAATATTGCCCAGAGGTCTTTACAATTCCAAGGGTCCTGCATCACCTTTGCAGGCACCTGTAGAGATAAAAATTCAGAACAGCATTTATTCACGCTGCTGAAGTTGCAAAGCTACCATGCAGAAAGGCTTTTTATAGCACATATTGCTTGTTCCCCCATGCCCTTGGCAAGGAGCCTTATGCTCCTTTTTACCAGGAAGGGAACACAGCAGTTTTGATAGCCTTATCAAGCAACAAGACAAAAGTTCACACTCCCATTCAGCTTTTACAAAGACACAAGGAAGAAAGCTACCTTGTGGAAAAAGTAGCAATCAGGTGAGCCAGTCTGGCAAGCTGGCTGCCCCTGCCCACGGCTGCAGGCAACAAAGAGAAATCTGCAGTAATTCCGTGAAAACCACCGGCACACAATGACAAGAGAAAACGAATCCTTAGAAAAGCAAAGTTCACCCCACAGAGTGCAACCCACCACCACCAAACACCACCATGTCTTCACAGTCAGGAACAAACACACAAGTGAGTCCTTGTCCCATATTCTGCAGTCCTAAAGCCCATTCTACCACCGCTATGATGGTGTGTCACTGTGCTCCCACCAGCTTAATATGTTGTGGGCAGCACGGTGCTTGCACAGCTGTCTCACACCCATGGCACACAGGCAGAGGAGTGGGAATCTCCTGCTTATCTGACAAACTTGAAGCAGGTGTGGAACCTAACACACACTGGGACTGCTAGTGCATAGGCCTGTTCTCTTATTCCACCACTGCCTTTTATTTCCGTTCTGTCCTGACACAGCTTTCACCCAGGCAAGGCTGGTTTTGGAATGGGCATGGTGGTGGCAAAGTGCCACTCCTTGGTTGTGCCTATGGAGGTAGCAAGGGCTGAAAGAGGGCTCAAAGGGCCACATGAGTGTTCGGAAAAAAGCCCATGTTTGACTGTCTTGTAGCTCACACCTAGGGTGGTCTCCAGACTTTTCTACACAGTGGTCCTCACCACAATTAATTAAATAATCCATATTGGTTAAAAAAAAGCCACAAGAGAGCAAGGATCACAACTGCTGCCTTGTGGGCTTGCTGATCTTTGGGACAGTCTTGAAACGTGGGCTGCGTTTGAGAGATACAGGAGTCCCAAGATGGTGCAGTGAGTTGTGTCTCAGGGGAGAAGCTGGAACCCATCAGGGATAACTGCTCAAACAAGAATTCCCTATTCATTCCCAAAACCTGCTGGCTGTGTGGAGAACAGGAATGTTTGCTATCACACCCAACAATTATCTTCTCAGATAACAATGTCAGTTATGCAAAATCACAATAGACATTTTTTCTTTTAGGAAGTCTGTAAAAACTGATACTTTCATCAGACAAGTTCCTCTATTTAAAGCAAATGCTAGTGAGGCAAAGCAGACAGCAGCATCAAGTAGCAGTCTGCCCCTGGCCCTAAACAGTCCTGCTACCTCTTTCCCATCAAAGAGGGGGTGTGAGTTTCCAATGTGAGCTTTTTTCAAGCCTTGGGTGTCATCCTGCCTTTGTCCTGCACAAAGGCTGCCAGGCAGCTGACTGTGGTGGGCAGCAGGAGCATTCCCATCCCTCCCACGAAGCCTGATATCCATCCCCTCTTAAGGCTCCAACAGCTCCAAACCCATCTGCATC
Organism: Edolisoma coerulescens; assembly: GCA_013397115.1. NCBI lineage: Eukaryota > Metazoa > Chordata > Aves > Passeriformes > Campephagidae > Edolisoma > Edolisoma coerulescens. The sequence goes on along the minus strand of VWZW01002957.1, from coordinate 287,347 downwards.
CACAGGGATGCTCAAGTGTCCACCACCCATTTCTTAGCAGCTAAAGCTCCCTCCAGTACCATACACAGCATAAATTATAATCTCTGCCCATTCGTCAGGGAAGCTGTGCACTTCTCCTGGTTGCATGTGTGGTTTTCCACTGAGCAGCTCTCCCTACCCTCCTCGGCAGGGCTGCAAGCCAGCAGCTCTAAGGTGGGTTTGGCGCTATAAACATGTCATGTGTAATCATTCAGACCCGTGTGGGGGTCATCTTTACAGTCTATCCCCATCTTGTACAATATGATGAGAAGTGTTTAACTGCCTCCCAGTCCAGCTGCAGCCTTAAATTGGGGTTGCTATGTGAGGAAGCGCAGCATGGAGCAGTCTTCTCTGAAGTGCAGTGTTCTGCCTGCACAGAATTTATTTGGAGAAGTACAGGAGCTGCTATTAATACACTTTCCAAAAAGTCACCCTTGTCCTATGGGATGCAGAGGAGGCAGCAGCCCAAGACATGTAGCAGAAGGGTCCCTGCAAGTTCTGGCAGGTGCTTGGGGTGGTTGCCCCTGCATGGAGCCACTCTTCACACATGGCATGGGGCATTGGTCTGTGTAGAGGAGTCACCCCAAAAACGGCCACGTGGCACCTGGGGCATTTCTGGACAGCCACCCTGCAAGGGTTCACGTGCTAAGGTTCAGCTGGAGACACTGGGTGTGGGGACATGGGTGTGACAGGATGCTTTGTCCCTTTTCCATCTGGGCAAGTTCTCCCAGTGGGACTGGGAATGGCACTGAACGTGTCCCCTGGTGCACTCTCTGTGATAGTAATTTAAAAAAACACTCAGATGTCTGAATGAGGTTGAAACTGAATCTCTTCCTGAAGATTTCCTCTTTCTAGTTCATACTGACTGTGAGTGTTCAGCTTTTTCCAACACAATGAACTAGGTAGCACTGATGACTGCAACCCTAACAATGTTTTCAGTCCAAGGCCAGATGCCAGAAATAGCATGCAGCTTTTCACCATCCAGCAGAGAGGCTACAGCAAAATCCTCAGCACCACTTCAGTCGTGTTGTCTTTAAAAGAAAGCAAGAAGAGACAAAAAATAATCCTAGAACAAGCTCCTCAAAGGTATGAAAACCTCTCATAGGATTTTTAATCTGTAAATGGCAGGCATCTAAATTTACCTTTAATTTTCATTTGTTTATTTGTTTCTAAAGATATTACACACCTGAAATTCCTTAGGATGCCATGCTTCTCTGATATAATTTCATCTTGTATGGTTTTGATTTCTATTTTCTTATATAAGTTTGTGTCACTAAAAGCTTTCACTGGAGTGATAGCAGAGTCCAGTTGGTAGTACAGTGAATCAGTCCCTTTTTATCACTGATATTAGTATAATTATACTCAGCCTTTAGAGGGTTTGCTGCAATTACCAGCAGATTAAGATTCAATATTGAAAATCTCCTGAGATGCAACTCCGAATCTTGAGCTTGGATGTTCCTCCTGTCTTGACAAGCGGATGCAAAAGTTGAAAATTCATCAAGAGTACATAGAGATAAAAATAGTAAAACCATGAGTAGAGGTAAGTTCTCTGGTTCCCAAGTCCTGAAGTGATTTTTGAAAATTCTTATATAGCATTATACTTACAATAGCTTAGCAGTGGATTTGAAGTTAAGCTGAAAGGTCTAATGCAACCTGAAAGTGGAAACACTGCAGCCCACAGAGGGAAAGCTGCAAGGCTGCAACACTGATGGCCTGAAGCTGGCGTGGGTCAAGAAGGGCAGCTTGCCCTTAGCTATGACAAATCCCTAGGGCAGGTGTTCTAGTAAAAACATTGCCCTCAAATAATAACTTATGTCTGATGCAGTTACTGCATGACCCTGTTATAAAAGATTCTGTGAAGCAAAAGAAAAGATTTTGGATCTGATTTGGATTTGGATAGATTAAAAGAAAGGGTCTTAATTTTTGTTGTAAGAACAGTGTGTGATAACGCCTCCCAGCAGGAGACTGCAAAGGAGGGGACCAGAGGAAGGACAAGTAATTGCAAGGGGAGGTGGAAGAAGAGCTTTGGGCAGTGTGGGCTTTGCCCATTCTTATCAACCTCTGGTCTGACAGGTGGGGCAGGTGCTAGATAACTACTGTGTGGGCTTTTAAAACAAACTTAGCAAAAAATAACCCAAGAAGCCCACCTCACATCAGTCAAAGCAGTAAAGGCCTCTGTAATTTACTGCTCCCTTCGGGTTACCAGGTCAGCCAAACCTGGAAGAGAGTTAAGTGACACTAATGGCTTTTCATAATCAAGCTCTCTGAGCACCTGAACAGCAGAACCCTTTCCAGAGCTGCAAGGCAGGGAAGGCATGGCCAAGGTGCAGAGACAGATAAACTGAGACAGAAAGGCAAACTACTACCTAGAGGACCTTGTGACACACAGCTGTGGACCAATGTTTCAGTTTTGGGGAGATGGAGAAGTTAACTGTGCTTTGCAAAACATACGATAATAAATTTTTAAGAATCCCTGGCTTGCGTACGATGGAAAGGTTATGAACACACAGCTGTGTGTCAGCATGCTTGTAAGAAAATGAAAATTAATAGTATTCAGCATTTTCTTGAAAGTGGATTTAGCAAAACTGAGTGATACAAAGACTGGGCAGACTGAATGCATAGCTTGAGTATGCTTCAAAAGCTGTCTTCTAACTCCTGCAGGAAACACTGCGGGTGTCATTAATATTTTAATTGTTAGAATAAAGCTAAAGTTAAAACTGGACAGAAGTATCTGAACTTTAGCTTTTTAATTGTGACAAGGCATGTGTCCAGCATGTTTAGCCCTGAAGCAGACCTGTCCTGGATTGGTCTGCCAAGGGAAGGGTCCCATCAATGTTTACACCTGGGGAAAGGACATCTTTTAGTGGTGGGTGACAGTAGTACTCCTGTGCCTCCGCAGGGTGGAATAACAGACTGTAGTCAATGCCTAGCTCTAAAAGGGAACAGTCTGATGGCTTTCAATTATCCTGTTTGGCGGAGAAGGGAGTGAATGGCACATCTCACAGGGAATCTCAGTACTGATTTTAGCCCAGACGCTGTTACATGGCCACTGTCACAGGGTATGTCCATTGGTACTGGAACATTAAATTTTAGGATGCTTTGATGATCAGCACCCTCACAGGCTCCGGGGCTGCTGGCAGGGGAGCCAGAGCAGCCTCCTGGCCCTGGCAAGGTGGGTTTATGTCCATGTGCCCAGAGGAAAGGCTTATGATCTTTGCCAGATGCAAAGAAGGTGTCAGGTTTATAGCTGTGAAATCTTTCCAGTGAACCAAGGAAGTTTCCTAAACACTAAAATAATCCTTTATTTTCCTTTGAGTCCTTGGGAACTGATATTTTCTCTCTTTTCCTCTGAGGGGAAATGCCACCTATTAGACAAATAAGACTGCAGCAAACCCTCTTCCTCTCCATTGGATGCCAGCAATTGTGTACCTCTCATCGCATGTCAGACATGCATATCACGAAACTGGAGCTGCAAAGCCAAAGCTGGGAACAAGAGTATCTGTATCGGTTGCTCTAGATTTTGCCTGGTTCCTGAAGGAAAATATGGTCTTGAAGCTGCATGCACAGCTCCCTTCCCAGGACCCATGCCAGCATGAGCAAACCTCATGTGTGTTATTGCTGGTCTGTAGGACAAGTATTTGAATAATTTGAATAATTATTTGTCTTGTATGTTTAAATTATTAATAAATAACATCCTTTTCTCTCAAACCCATGCCCAAGTATAAGTGAAGAAACTTTTCTTCCCTTAAGAGCTTCCAGTTTTCCTGTGATGGCTTCATATTAGAGTTTCAACCCACTAGATTGAACGCTGCCTCCATGAAGCCCGGAAGAGAAGAAACTATTGACATGTGTCATAGCCTGTGTAAAATCAAAGAGAAAACAGGATACATAGCTCCAAACTTAATTTCAGCTTCTGTTACATCAGAATGGCCCCACTGTGCAATTACTTGATGATATTTGACTACAGTGCTTTAACATAACTTCCCAGTGTCATCTGTTACAGTTCTAACACTCAGGCAATTTTTGAACAATAGCGATGGGGTGTGATTTGGCAGTGAGAACCTCAGGAAGCCATATATTTTCCCCTGACACAGTATTATCTAATATACTAGCTATCTCAGGTTGCAGCAGCTCTGAAACCTAGCATAGGGGTTATGACTTAACAGAAATAATAAAATTCATTTATTGCTTATTAGATATGACGCAATAACATTTTTGGCATGCCACCTCCCTGCTCCCACTACGGTCTCTCCTGAAGAAGGGGGGACATTTGAGTTTAAGGCTCTTTGCTGGTGCTTTTAGGAGCTCACCTTACGCCGCTGGCCCTGCTCAGTGCAGTTGGCTCCCCACACGCCATGGCTTGGCAAACAGTCTTCTGCCCAAATGCAGCTCCAATATTCCTCTGTCTGCTGTGGCAATGGGAGGTGCTGCACAATGCTCCCCAAACTCAGCCAAGCAGGAGGCAGTGGGGAGGGCCCATGGGGCTGTGCACAGTCCGGACAGGGGTACAGCCTGCCCTGGGGAGCTGTGGGGCGGGGGAGGTGGGTGGTGGGCAGCTGGTGGCTCACTGGCTGGCTTGCCTGCAAGAGAACATCTTCTGAGACGTGATGTTTGGGGCACAATGTAGCTGTCAGGACTGGCGTAGACAGCAACTACAGTGTGGTCTGCAAGGCACAACCACTTCTGGCAGAAAGCTCATGTTAGGGACAGACACAGCCTGTGGTGTTCATGCACTTTCTGTTCTCAGTAATTTAATTACGGTTGTTATTTACTGTAGAAAACCTTCAGGCATGTCCTATGACTGCTTTTAGAAATTAATCGAGGGCTTTAAAATCCTGTTTTTGAAGCTTTTTCTTTCTCATTGCCCGTTTTCCTTCCTCTATTTCTGAAGAAGTCTTTCCATTTCATTTCCTCTCATTTCATCACCTCTTCCTTAATGGATGTTATGTACCTGTTGCACAAAGCCAGATGATTTCCGCAAATTTGGCATTAGATTGTTTCTAATGTTGAGAAAGAACCTGAGCGTGAGACAGCAGACCAGCTACCACACTCTGTCATGTGGGTGCTGCTGCAGGACAGATTCTGCTTTCATTTACACTGACATAAATCAAGTTGGTTTATGACCTGTAGTCTTGCTATTCTGTATTTACATCAGATGTGAGGTCTGTTCTCCTCTGAATTCCATCATAATGTCAAAGAAATATGCTTTCGAAGAAAATATAAATTTTTCCCAATTAGAAAGTATTTTGAAAATCATATCGGAATTAAAAAATATTTTATGTACTTGACAGCACTGTGACTTTTTTCTTCAATATTTGTAATGTTCATATGTTATCTGCCAGCACTGCCTCTTGCTTGTTACCACAACCTTCACCCAGCACAGAAACTGTTCACAATTGGATTTTCCTTTGACTTTAACCCCTCAGATTTCCATTCACATTGCCACACACAGTGCACATTTAAAATGCTATAAAATATATTAATAATGCCTGAATCTACAAAGCAGAACACAGAAAGGATAGAAAAGCAAAACATAATTCTCCCTGTTGAAATTTAAGCAGCACAACGAGATTAATTCTCCAGCTCTCTCCAAAAGCGTCATGGGATCTTTAAAGACCACAAGACGAACTGGGCCAAGGTCTTTAAGTCCCTTCAAGAGTAATGCTCTCTTCACACCATATAAACCATATAAAAGAACCACCAAGGGAAAGCCTCCCAACAATTCAAACAGCTGTGTAACACATAACCTCACGTGGGAGGGTTTATGTGTCCATGCCCCCAGCACATCCTCCCGATTAGTGCCGAGCGGTGTGCGACGTGTTCCTGCCAAGGACAGATGGACCTGTGTCCCCGGCAGCGCCTGACGGACAATGCGCCATGCTGCGGCCACGCCGGGGGGAAGCTGAGCAGGGAGAAGGCTTTGCCTCATTATGGCAGTCTCTTGAGCAGTCATTTGTGACTGCCCAGGCTGCTGCAGATGGGTTTAATGAGATTAACTCTCCAAATGAGAACTCTTCAAAAGAAGTATGTTAGCAATCGCCTGTATTCTCCTCTTAATGAGACACATCATCTGCTTGGGACTGAAATAGAGGCACACCAGCCCTGCCAGCCCCAGCACCACCGACACAGGGAGCTGCTTCCCTGAAGAACTCTTTGTTTTCCGACTAAATGCTGTGAGTTGAGCTGTTGGCCTTCCTCACTCCTGTGCCAGAGCAGGACACTACCATAACGGTCCTCATGGAGCGTAGGGTCTCCTCACTTCTGCAAGGCTGAGGTGGGAAGTGAAAGCTTTTCTAGAGCTTACAGGGAAAGCAGGGGTTTAATCCTGCCCAGCAGCATACCATGGCCAGAGAGCCCTTGCTGCCCAAGGTCTATGGGCCCCCTCAGCCAGGAGGGGAATTAGTGGTTGTGGGTGATGCAGACGCAACTCAATAGTGTTGCTGACAAAATGCCAGCCTGAGCAAAACCCTGATATGCACAGCCTTTGGAGAGAAAGAGGAAGCTTATGTCATCATGAATGCCAAGAAAAGTGACATTGCCAGATTGATGGCAAGATCATGGCAAAAATACACATCTGCAGATGAAAAGGAAGAAAAGTGAGTACAGAGAGAAAAGAGCCCAGCAGCAGGAAAGAGGGAGTGGCAGGGGAGTCCAGCAGCCTACCCATAGCTTGGACAGCTTACACCAGCCCCAGAGAGAGACAGTTTCTTGGATGCAGGTGTTGGGTCTCGGAGTAACTAGGCTACGAGCTTGCACATCAGAGGGAAAGCTAGTCTCCATTCAGTCTTAATTAACACACAGCAGTTAATTCAAAGAAAATGACGGTAGCTGAGTATTAAATAATTAGGGACAACCACATAATTGGACTCACGGAGGAAGAAACAAAACACTGGAAAATGACAGTGTTCTGGTAAGCATTAAAAAATAGGACAAACAGGTTAGTTTAAAAGGCTTTAAAATTAAAATAAAATCCCTAGAAAGTCACCTACTCAAAACAGTTACACAGTGTCAGAAGATATGCATAGGATTGAGTAAGAGGGAACCAGGCACAGCAGAGGAATGCCAAGTCCCAAGATTTAAGAGGTAATTTGAGCCAGTCCTTCGGCATTTAGAAATCTGACTCTACTGAGGGCAATAAACAGGATTATAAATTATGGTAGGTGATAAATTACCAGGAAATCAGAAGGATCAACAAAGGCTTCAAAGGGATATAACTAAAAAAAACCACACTGCAGATAAAAAGAGGTTTTCTTAAGTCTGTCAGAAATGATAGTCATAAGAAAGAATCCATAGGACTGTGGGGGCACCAGGGTCTGAAGGAATCAACTGAAGAAACACAAGGCAAGTTATATTTCAGTGTAAGTCTTCACCTGTGTTGATTTTGAATCTGTTCCCAAAGATGAGATGAAGCTGCTGGGGAAATACCACAACTGAGATGTTGGAGAAAACTAAATTGGTGGGAGTTGCTACATTGAGATAGTCTATCCACTCCTCAGCCAGGCTGATGGGCTGAAAGAAAGTAAGTTTACTGTGTGCCTGAGGACTTCAGATGGAAAGCTTACCCAGTATTTACACATACACAAGTTAAGATATGGCAACGAGCAGTAACTGCTGCATTCATGTCTCAGAACTGGTTGAAACTATCATTGAAGCTAGAGCAATACAACATCTGAAGGAAGAATAAGTTGTTTGAATTTCTACACGGATCTAGTCAGGTATCACCCTTGCAGATAAATAGTGAGAAGGTAAGAGTCAGAGCATTATCACAAGCCAGACACTCTGCAGGAGGCAGAAAGCAGTGGGTAGGACTACAGGTTCATTTTCATTACAAATATATGGTGAAATGCAGAAGATCCTGAACTGGTGGCTGTTATTCACAATGTTTATGACTAATTTGGGAATCAGTGTGAGCTGTAAGATAACGAAATTATGGGTGATTCAAAGAAGTAAGTAGACAGAGATTAGTTAAATACAGAATATTCTTGGCAGGTGTTTACTTGATCTGTTTTCAAAAGCCTTGATAATGGAGATTTCACTGTTCCCCATTTCCAGTCTGCTTCAGTGCTGCACAGTCCTTGCTTTGCTGAAATTTTCCTGGTGAGCAGTAACCTCTCTTCTTTGCTGTGATGTCTGACATTACTCTTCATCCAGCCCTTTTCAGATATTGAGAAGAGTTTATTCCTTTCCTATGACTTAGCTTTTGTGTATTCAAAGAATTATTTTTATGTTTAGTAACTTCAGTGTGTCATTTTGAGATATTTAAGGACTTGTCATCTTTCACAGGAGCCTCCTCCAAACTATCCCAAATTCCTCCACCCCTTCTCCCTACCAACCCCTAGAGGAAAAATCCTTTTTGAGTCACTGTGACCTAAGTGGAACGCTACCTTACCAACACCACATATAACAAAATAATTACATCATATTTCATGGACTGGTCATTTGTATCCATCATAACACAGCTGTTGCTTATTTTGTGTCTGAATTTTTCACTAGCAGTGAATTTGCAGACTATTATACCCCCAAGCTGCATTACCGTGCATTAATTGGGCATTCTCTTCCTATGTTTCTAGAGTTTGCTATAACTATTTAATTATTAAAACCTTTAATTTAGCCTTTTCCCGTTGCATCCTATTTCTTCCAAATCGTTTCTTCAATTTGTCAAGATCATTCTACCTTCCCATCTTGTCGTCTGTCATCACTGCAGCTTCTCCCAGTTTAGTCATTCATATAATTAAAAAGCATATGCCTCCTCTCTCATGGAAGTGTTGAAAATCTGGACTAGTGCTGGATGCAGTACAGACATTGCTGAACCTCAGCTGATACTTCTTGTGAATTTGAGAATGAAGTGATGAGCACTAATCTCTGATTACATGGTTTTAACCAGTAACAGTTCTTCCTAACATTTATCTTCTCCCTTTTTTCTGGGCTTGTTTATGGGAATGTCATGCAAGGTGTGTTGAAAACCTTAATAAAATAAAGGTATGTGCCATTAACTTCCTCCTTCTAAGTCACAAGACCTGTTGCCCTGACACAGAGAGTAAATTATATTAGTTTGACATGACAGATCCTTGTTAGGTGTCATTCATCTGTTTTTTACCTTCCAGGTGCCCCAAATTCTCTGATTTCTTGTTCCAGCATTTTTTTATGAACTGAAGAAAAGTTAATTGCCTTGTAATTCCCCTGTTCCCTTATCATGATAGGAAATATGCTGACCTTTTTTTAGCCCTGTGATTTATCCACATTTTCCTCTGACACTCAATTCTAGACATCCTCCTCGCTAGGATAGATCAGACTTTTAATCTTACTGTAACATTCAGGGACTCTCTACCTTCCCTCAGTCCTTCCTCTCTTACATTTGTTTTCTGTATTGACCTTGCCTGCTGGATGTCTGAGTAATTTAAGGATTGCTTTCTTAAATCCATTCTCTTTATTATGGTCTTTCCTCATTTCAGTTTTATAAGAGTTATAGGATATGTCATATCATGGTCACACTTGTACAGGTTCTCTTCTCTTCCGTGTTCTTATGCTGAAGCAAATGAAGAAGATCCTCTCTTCTAGTTGCTGTCTTCATCCTCTGCATTAACAATGCAATGCTATTTGTGGAACAGCCCAAAATCTTGAGGACTGTCTCTGTCCTGTGATTTTTCTCTTCTAGCAAATTTCCGTGTGGGAGTTAATCTCATTAACACCATGTCTTGTATTTTGAGTGGTTCTATTAGTTGGTAAGAAGAAGTTGCATTCATCTGATCTTCCTGCTATTGCAAAATCCTGCTGTGGTCATGCCTCTGTCAAACTTCTCCTTTTCTATTTACTCTGCAACTTGATGTCTGTGAAAGTACAATTGAGATCTGGATTATTTACATTAGGTAGAAGATGTGAGTAGTTCTTTCTCCCTTCTAATAATAGGTCACTGACATGTAAAAAGCAGGAAATTTGAGATGGATAAAAGGAAACCTTTTCTTCCACAGACTTATTATTAGACCATTCATTGCCATGGGAACTCTTTTTAGCTGAGATGTAAGATTCAAAAAGCCACATGGGGCGTGGATGTGGGTAGAGTACATTTCCAGAGAGTATGTATACTGAAAACAGCTTTAAATTGAGCAACTATATCTTATTCTCCAAAACTCCTGTCAGTCTCTAACAACAGAGTGCCAGGGTGACTCATGTGGTGCTGAAGTGGCTTAGCCTTCCAAGGTGAGCATTTCTTATGCAGGAGCTAAGGAAGCTTTCTGAGCCCCCTAAATCAACTCTGCCACATGTGGGGCAACGCAATGGGCTGTTCCTCCCAACCTGTGCACAGCTGCTTTTGCCTCTGCACCCATTTACAGCTCTTATGCCTTCCCCTGAAGCATTTGCTGCCAGAATTTATGGAGGACATGACAAGATTTTCAGACTGAAACAGAGCAGGAGCTACTCTCCTGTTCCTAAGCTTCAATAATGTTTTGGCAGCAGTTTCCAAACCTTTTTACTTACAGTCCCATTTCCCGTGTCACGTATCTACTTCTGTTTGCCCTTCGGGACTCAAGAGCCTTTCTGCCGAAACTGCTGTTTTATGGCATCGTGCTCTCCACATTCCCTCCCTCCACGTCCACATCTTCCCTGCACTCCTACCTCACCCTGCCACTTCTGTCCCTCCCTCTCCACAGCTCCCCATCTACTCCTTTTATCTGTTCTTCTCCTGTGCCTCCACCCTGCAGATGCTGCCATGCTTTCTTAATTTCTGTTTGATTCAGGTACCGCATTTCCCCTCCAAAACTCTGTGAAAGTCTTGCTGCGTTTTCAGAGTCCCTCTGGATTTCCCTTTGCCCCAGTCCCATATCCCTTAGTGTGTACTCCCAAACTGTCCAACTCTGCTTTGGCATTGCGCTGTATCATGAATGACAAAACTTGCTTGTGACAGTCCTCAGATTTCAAGAGGTGAAGAAGTCCCTGTCAAAGGAAACTGGGATTTTCCTAGATTGTTAGTTGGAGAAAATCACAGGGAATGAAGAAGCTGGGGGGGGGGGATGGAGAGTTAAATTGATCATTTGTTGGGAATTTTGCTGTAATGACTCATATCTGTAGGACTGGATCTAAATGTGAGGGGTTTCTTCCCAAGTGGGACAATGATAGGCATGGGGGCAGGAATGGTGCCTATAAATCCTCTTGCTCCTGTCCCCTCACTAGGTCCACCTCTGCAAAGAGCAAAACTTTGGTTTCAGAGAAAGGAAGGAATGGGATTATTTAGAAAATACTGTAGAGAAAGAAAGCTTACAATGCATTAAAAATGCTTTTTCTGGCTCTGTTCATGAAGAAGAGAATTTTTTATGGCTTAGAAACACCTACAATGGCAATGAAGACAAATCTCCCAGAAAATTACTGGAAAAAATACATAAAGAAGACACTGATTAATTTCCAAAGTAATTTTCTGGGAGATTTGTCTTCATTGTCATTGAAGGTGTTTTTAATAAAGAGCCTGATTAATTTCCAGAGTTAAGACTGCCCTTGTTTAGACAGAAAATCATGTTTGCCATGTTTCCACTGTAGTGATTTACATTTTTCACTTTGGGCATAGGCCAGAAGGATTTACAGCTTGAGAAAGGATCTTCCATCTTCATAGGAAGTTAAATCATTGGCACTGCTTCAGCTTTTCTGTATAAAGGAGATTAACATCATATTGACGTATAAGGTTGGACGAACCACAAAACAGATGTTTGGATAGTCAACTGAACCCAATGGAAAAATTCCATTTTGATCAGTTTGAGGTAGGCCTAGTCGTCTTGTGGCTGTGCAGGATACTAAAATCTGGACTTTATAAATGAAACACTCATTAAAAAAAAAAAAAATTCCTGGAGAAATACAACTGCCTCAGACTTCTCGTTTTATTTTTTTTAAACTGCAATTATCTCTGACATGGCTGGTCTAGCCCAAGTGGAAGACATTAACATTAGTTATTCTAATAATCACAGATTTTCAGATGATACCCATCTCCTAATCACAACTGGTGCCCATTTAAAATACTCCTGATGCCACGATGTTACCCTTTTTGTGACTTTTCACAGAGGTTACTCTGGGAACAAGGGTGGAGAGCCACTTTGAAGAGGTGTTTCATTGTTGAATGTTTCCTTCATTCCCAAAGAGCGCTGTGAGTGACCTCAGTTAGAGCAGGGAATAAGGACTGGGATTAGCCATGGCCAGTCTTTACCAATCATACACACAACGAGCCATAACACAGGCCTGGGCTGCTCATCCCCCCAGCACAGTGATGCCTTCAGCTCATTACAGCCAAGCAGCAGTAATTAGCTGCTGCTGCTGCACATGTGATTGCCCTTTCTTATGTTTGCTGTGCTTTATTGGCATCTGCAGTCAGGTATTTGAATACTTACCATCTCAATGGCACACAGCAAATTTCCTTCCTTTCCAGGCTAGTCTGTTTACCAAGGCAACTTCACTGGCTCTTTCTTACCTGAAAAGGGCATTACAGCACTGACATTTTTTAATGTCACCTATGGGGTGAAGGGGAAAGTATGGCCCCTCTACCACGTTATTAAGGCCTTTGTTTTAAGCACACATTATTGTTCATTTTCCCTAACACAAGGAGTGCATTTGTCAGAGCAGCAAGAGCAGCAGGGAGGCAAACAGACCTGTAGTGTGCCTTGATCCTCCTGTGTTGTAGGTGTTGGACACTTGGGTCCAGCCCTTGCTCACATCCTGCATAGTCAAGGATGGTTCTGCATCTGCCACTGTTTTGGGAAGATTTGGTCAGGTAAGTGGTGAGAAAGAGAGAACCAGCAAGCATTACCTTTTTTTACCAAGAATTTTTTGAATATGCAGTACTACATATACCAGTGTGTCTCTGATTACATCACAGAGAGATTGTGTTTGTTAAAGGAAACCTGAAGGTGAATCTGATCTTTAACCATTACTAACCTGGATAGTGCAAAAAGCCTAAATTAAGACTCTTAAGTGGAGCAAGTGAAGCGGGATTTTTTTGGCAATTTGATCTGGCAATATCTGTATAAGCAGAGGAAACACATGATACAAGTTGCAATTTTTTATTAAACCTCAGAGTTGTAGCACCACCATAAAAAGAAATGGTGACTTTGAAGTATCTCAATAGACTGAGATACTTATTTAGACAAGGAATGTGGTCTGCGAGATGGGGAGATGGTCAGAAGTGAGTCTGCCTCTTCCAACAGTGCTACCTTTGAATTCTGCTTTAATCAAGGACATTAATTTGAGGCCTTTCATTATCTACAAAATTTGCAGATATGTTGACCCTCACTGATGACTGAGATACTCCTCGGCTTACACCGGAGAGGAAGGTGGATCTGGTGTGTGCAGAATCCTCTCTGAACTGTTTACTGTCCTTCCTTCTGTTACTCCCTTTGAGATTCATCTCCCCTGACTTCACGTGATTTAGATCAAAAGAAGGAAAGACACACCAACCACAGGGTGTAATTCATGTCACTTACGCTAAATTTCCTTTCTCACCACCCTAAATGCAGCTTCTGGGAGTGACTTGCCCTCTTCACTGGCTTCAGACAGTGGGTCTGATTAGGTGCTTAAGATAAATTTGATCAATGATCATGCTAATGTCCATGATCACTCTAGACTTTCTTTTCCCAAAAAGTCAGAGAGCAGAAAAGGAGACAAAAGCTGCCAGTGGTATCCAAGGTACCCAAAGCATAGCTCGGACTGCAAGCCCCATAAAGGGAATTAATTTTTGCTTTTTCTCCTCCTTCTGTACTCTTCTTCCTTGAACTCTGCCAAATTTTACTCTTTAAATTTCATGTTCCTCTTCATTTTTTGAAATAAAGACCTGACCCTGGGCTGGAGATCTGCCATGGTTTCCTGATAAATGGGTCCTGCTTAAACAACTAGTTTCATCATCATCTAATTTTGGTTTCTACTGTCCTTTTTGTCTCTCTCCACTTCAAACACTTTATCAAGTATGCTTGTTAGCCCAGCAAATATTTATTTTAGGTCCTAACTGGAAAAGTTCCTTTCCATTCCAGGGATATTTTGAAAGTCTGGTGGTGAGTTTGGGCATGCCTCCATGGATGAGCCCAGACAAGTACACACATCTGCCATGATCTGAGTTGATCAAATGGGAGCTGGTTCTGATCTGGAAGTCATTGAGCCATTTTCCTGCAGCTCTGTGCCCAAGCTAACATGCCCTGCAGAGGAGCCCACATCTGTCTGCACTGATCTGTGTAAACACACCTTATGCATCATATGCCTTATGTATCACATATACAGCACTTAATTCTGGTTCTCTCCCTCCTGTTGGTTGTTTCTCCTGATGCACACACGTATGTGCACACTCCCATTTTGTATACCTGTCACAATCCGCAGGAACTCAAGTGGCACAAAAATACCACACGGATCATTTTTTGTATATAACAAATGCTCCCTTCTAACTGGGCAAGCAAATGAAAAGCAGCCTATATCCTCTCTTTCTGGAATGGTATACTGGCAGATAAAATAGATGACCTGGCCACATGTTCCATCTCTAATTTGTGAATTGTGATGTAAGTGGAATTAATTGAAAACCTGGCATTTGGAAATGCTTTACTCCAGGCAATACACTCCAGAAGGAATCAACGAAAGAGAAGTTTTATTTCAAAAGGCAATCTTTTCCAGCTACATCTGAATTTAATGTTCACTCTGCGAACTCACAGACTGTATTGAAATGAGCAAAGGGAATACAGATCCTGAATTTACCCATGTGCAAACAGCAGCTTGCTATGCAGATGCAGACCGTGGCCTGAAACCAAGTAACACGTTTTTTTACAGCCCTCACTGCCCCTGAATCCTTGGGGAACTTCTGGCTGGTGCAGACTTCCTGCTGGAGTATTAGCAAAAGCAGGCTGGAGCAGCAGTCTCACGCCGTGCTCAAAGAGCGCTCCCCTGGTGCCGTGCCCGGAACCGGTGCTGCTGCCACTGGTGTTGGCACGCCTCTCCACCCCGAGCAGCTGGCACGAATGCCCCAGGTGTTCTGGGGGCCTGCTGCTTATGACTGGGGACAGCTGCTTTGTGGAACACAACTAGGATACAAAAAGACTGGTATCCTTTTCCCCCTTTTCTCACATTAGTGGAAGAAGAGCCTTCAGTGGTGCTTGAGAAAGTATTTCTGCACACAGCGCTCTCGCAGACTGCGGAGAGCACACACTGATACATGAAGTGGATTCCTATGGATTTATTTCTGTGTTTTTTGGATAAACAATCCAAATGTAATGGATGCTTTAATTACTAAATTAAGTAATCTACTCCAACAGTCAGCGGTGCATTTACCCACTTTTGTTTGCAGTGACCATGAATCGCTTCCTGATCTTGCAGCATTTAAATAAGCAGTACTGCACTCATACTGGAGGAGGTACTTCTGCTTCTAAGGGCTTGTCTGCAAAGGGGAGGCTACTGTGCATTGAGTTAGGGTATGAATTTACAGTGCTCCTGGGGTATCCACACGTGATAGAAAAGCTATAAGGATGGAAAATGTCAAATTATGCCTAGTGGAATGGTTTGTTTAGCTAAACCTGGTCTAACTGGGGATAATGCCTTATTCAGATGGCAATTTTGGTCACCTGGCAGATGTACACAGGAGTTCTCATAGCTTTTCAATAATTCCACAGCTTCTCATCCCAGTTTTGAGGCATGATTTCCACTCTCTCCAGTCACTCTTTTTCTTGGCCTTTTTCCAGATGTGAGTGATTTGATAAAATCCTTGTTCAAATGCAGAGTTTCTGCAGCTGTAATCACTTTTGGCAGCTGCCCAATAAGATAAGCTGATCTCCAAATATTAAAGCGATTGAACTGATATGAAGCTTTACTCCATAATCCTTGAAAAACCAACAATACTCACCACTCCATGAAAGGCTGTTCTTGGAAAAATAAGACCTGATTTTTGATACAGAATCTGAGGGCAGTAATAGAAACCTTTCATTTCTCTTTGAACATCAGTGATGCCATGACTCTGTATTTTTAAACCAAAATATTCATTTAACCTATTGGTAGGTCTTATAACTACTTCTATACAAAGACAGAGAATTAGTAGCTGTATATTCGCATTTGTACATCACTCCAGCATTCTTTGGCAGTGTTATTGGTATCTGCAACATCCAGACTTTCCAAAGCTGCTGCCTTCCTGAATGTGCACATAAAAAGGCTAAAAAGAGAGCCTTAGACTCACACTTACTCAGCGTGTTATGATGGAAATTCACTTGGCTTCAGTGATCACAATGACACAGATGATAAAGAACCAGGTAGTCTTACTGAGTTAACTCTTTCACGTGATGACAGGATCATGCAGGCTGCAAGGGACCTCAGAAAGCCTCCAGTCTAACCCTCTGTTCAAAACAGGGCTTGGTCTAAGACTGAATCAGCTTGCTTAGGAATTCAGCCACTTGAGGCCTTAAAACTTTCATGGCTGCACAGCCTCTCTGGGCAGCCACTGCTTGACTATCCTGATGAAAAAGGAGTTTCTTCCTACATCTTTGCATTGTAGCTCAGTAATGAGTTTTCTGATGAGTCAAGTCAGTTTCCTGTTATACCTGTTTGTTTTTCTGCACACCAGGGACTATTTTGTGCTTAGAAGAGTTTGTCAGTAAAGACCTGCCAGTTTTCCTGAGTTTTTTTGTCTGCAGAGCTGGTTTCTACATGATACAGCCTTCAGTGATTTGAAGAAACTGGAGTCTGTCCTCTCCTGAAGTCCATGGTCTTTAATCTGCTACTTGTCTTCCTCATTTCCTTCAGTATCTTTAAGTCAACTGTTTCAGTGTCTCCATGACCAAACCTGACATCAATTTTCATTCCCCTGGCCAGTGTGATGCCAGACAACCCTTGCTCATCTCTGCTGAGTCCCAAGAATGCAATGCAAGAATGGATGAGGTTGGCAGGCAGAGACTTCTGCATCCTGCAGCAGGATGTCTCCAGCAATGACTGATCTCCTGTTCCGCTCCATGCAGATGCTTGGATGAGAGCTAGCCAGGCAATGAAACTTTCCTGAAGGGAAGTCATCTCCCCCAGTCCCAGGGAAATGCACTGGGTCTGTACCTGCAGAACCACAGGACAAAGAGGACCCTTACATAGGATGCCTGAAATGATGCAAACTTACAGCCCTCCTTTCCAAATGCAGTGTTTGGGCTCTTGGCTCTGCAGGTTTCTGCAAAGACTCTTTTCCTGCTCACCCTCATGGACGATGTTTATCCATTCACCTCCTCTGGCACTTTTCCTCAGAGACCCGTGAGGCACATGACCCATTCCCTCACCCAATACTGACTTTGTATCAAGAGATTCTAAGAAACATCCTTTTCTTCTGCAAGAAAATCTTGTCCAGATGGGAAAAGATAAATCTGGCCAAATATAAAACAGCTCAGTCAGAGCAGAAACATCATTCCATGCATATGCAATAAGCTGGATGTATCCAAGAAAGGTAAAAAATCCAAAAAGCCTTTTCTATCCCTCAACATGAAGCATGGAGAAGCCTTGGGCTCCCCAGCACCACAAACACTGTAGGTGGTAAACTTGGCCCAGAACAATCTGACCAATGGACCCTAGCTGGAAGAGGGACTGTGGCCACTCAGTGCAGCAGAAGTGAGGCACAGCCCCTCTACAGGGAGAGGGGAGAGCTGTTTATGGGCATCTTGCTCTCAGTACACCAGCCCAGACAGAGATATTGGGATGGGGGTGCACATGGTGTGCTGTAGCAGCAGCATGGTGGACCAGCCCACAAGCTGTGACACACTTCATGGTGATGAGAAAACAACAACAGCACTTCTGCACACCAGCACCCTGGCAGCTAAAGGATCCTTGATTTCCCCATCACAGCAGGCCCCCTCTTATTGGAGTCTTCTACTGCTTTTACACGATCTTGTCTTCATGCCAGAAGCACTGGTGTGAGGTTTTCCACGTGTGAATTTGTCTGCCTACAAGAGCATGGAGATAAGGAGGGCTGGTGCAGCAGATGGGACAGGCAGGAAAGTGGTGGCACTCACCCTCAGGGGAGCAGGGACCCGAAATCTCCACAGTGCAAACCTGGAGATCCCTAAAGCAGGGGTAGCTCACCCTTGTCAGACCAACAGGCGCTGGTAGGACCCCAGACTGGGGGTGCCCAGGGGGACATAAGGTCTCCTCCAGACCCTAGGACATGCACAGAGCCCATCTAGTCTGGTGATGTCTTCCAAAGCTCTAGGGAAGGGTATCAGCAGGGCTAAAGCTAGTGAAGAGATACAGTCAAAAGCTCAGGCTTCCTTTGAAGTGGAGCAATACAAGTTATTCACCACCAAGAGCTGCATTTGCAAATCTGAAGGGATTTCTACCTGACAAAGTAAACACATGAGATCAATTCAAACCAGTGGGATAGAAAGGGAGAAAATTATTATATATAATGCCATTCATGTGTGATTTATTTATTTTACGCACTTCTCCATCAGCAATGGAAATGCCATCTATGCCTTCAAGCAATGTGGAATTTCCTTCTCATGAACCCCCTCCCTGACCTCTGTCTCCAGAGAGACAAAATGTCATGGCCTGAAATCAAGCAAACAATTCTCATAATTATCTGCCACTTATAGTGCCTCTTTCTTGCACAGCCTAGCGGCACCCCATCAGCTTCATGTGACAGCTAGGGAAACCAGAGGAGAGTGAGTTAAGCAATTGCTCTGGGTCTCACCAGAACTGGAGGGTAAAAATCCTGCCCCTCTGTCCAGCCCTTGTCCTTTGGGCCATGCTGCTTCCATCGGTGATTTGGTAGTGAAATCACAGCACTGGTATGCCTAAATCCTCTATGGTTTTCACTTTTTTTAGCAATTGTAAACACCAAATCGTTATCCTGGTTATCTTAGCTGAGATGGTAGACAAAGACAAGCTCAGAGGGAAAGAAAATAACAGGGGTGCAGAGTGTGGCTTCAAGAAATCACTTAATGACAGGATGTGGAGAAACTCAAAGACGAAAATATCAGAAGGAATGACGAGAATGGTGCCACAGTAAAGAGCCGCTAAAATTCAGGGAGGAGAGAGAAGCCCTAAAAAGGCAGGCTTGGAGACAGCTAATATAGCATCACAGAGGACATTGTTGCATGCCACACACCAGAGAGATTAAATGAACTCGGTATTACCCTGACGTCAGAAGAAAAGCAGGATGAAGGACAGGCAGGAATGTGAGGGAGTGAGAAAACAAGAGCACATGTACCTCACCTTTATTCCTTGCTGCAAGTGCTTTTTCACAGTTTGTGGCAATGTGCTACCAAAGATATCAACAGAACTTGCACAATGGAATGTGTTACAGACACACACGATGAATGCCAAAGGATTGGGAGCTGCCCTTTGCATTCACCCATACTATGCACATTACTACCTTCTTCAAGTAAACAAGCTGTGAATCAGAGGAAGCAGATTGCATGGGGGAATCTCAACCCCTATTATCACCACATCTCTGGTCCAAAACTCAGAAGAATCCTGGGGCCCACAGTGGGGACTAAAATTAGAAAACTCATTACAAAAATAGAAAAGTGTTTCTTTTAATAGCCCAGTTTTATTTTGAGATACTCTTTAGGGAACGCCCCACTGAAATGTGCTCCAAAGCCAACTCTTTGACTACATAAAACTTGACTTATTTGTGCAGCTGATTTGGTGACCTATTTTTTGTTTTTATGCAATGGATGGTCATTTAAAAACACACAAAAATAAGCTGCCGTGTTCTGAAGAGGCTGTCAAAGTGGGATTCTTGTGCTATTAGCAGTGAAGGAGAAGGCGATTTCCCTCCTCCCCAGTGCACACAGTGGCAGCAGGCCCCACCACATCCACACAGTGCTGAACTGGGATTACATGCCATGTGCAAAATGTCCACAAAGGTGTTTCAAGGAAATCTTGGGAGGGGATAATGCCACACTGAAACCCTGGTAGATTGTTGACTGCTGCGGATTTATTTCGCATGTTCTTACTAGAACAAGTGTAAGGGTTAAATAACAACGCTCTTTGTTTAAGTGAGCTTGATATGTTTTAGTGGAGTTTTTCCAGCTCTTTTGTTATTGAAGTCACAGCATATTACCAAGCCTTCAAGTCCCAAATTTACACAGATGCAATTCTGGCCATGAGCCAAGTCATAAGATGGCAAAACATAAGCCTCAAGAGCAGCAGGCTTATGAAAATATACCATTTACAACCCCTGCCATGAAGTACTTTCAAAAGCCTAATTTTAGATGTGGACACTGGAATCAAATAGCAAAGGGATCGGTGGGGTGAGGAATGGAGAATTTTTTATTCAAATGTCAATTAGAATTAACCTAGAGCACAATATTCTTCTGTCCCAGAGCAATCATGGTGACATGTAACACCATTCTTGGAAGCTGGCAGGACATCCTGAGAAAGACGTTCCTTGCCTCAGGAAACAAAACCACCAAACATTTCTGCCAGTGTTTGTCCCTGAGGCTTGCTTTGGTGTCTGTGCATCAAGGGCTGCCCTTGGGCACCAAGCGGCTTCCCTTGGCCCTTGCCTTCCCACCATGCTCTTCATTGCTGCCAGGCCACCTCAAGGGTGCGTTCCTGCACCACTGTCCGTGCCATCATCTGCCTTTTTCGTATTGCATAATTGCAAATCCTCTGTGCCCAGGGAGGAGCAATCGCTCTCGGGATGTGAGGGGAGCAGAAGCTCCCAGTGCTTGGGCTCCAGGAGACTCTGAGAAAGCAGGAGGCAATGTCAGTCATCTCCCATGGGAATGGCCTTGCCACCCACATCCCTGGTCCTCCCAGGGACTGGCTGTGCAACACCAAGTACTAATGCTGTGGTCACACCTGGGACTGTTGTGCTCATCCTTGCTTTCATGTTTTCTTTTTCTCCTCTCTTCCCCTTACTTTGGATGGGGGCTGGCAGCCATCTGTGAGAAAAGTTGAGCCCCTTCAGCAGCAAGGGGAGCTGTCAGGCGCACTGCGTGGGTTTTTCTGTCTACTTGTGCTGTAATCTCTTCCCAGAATCAAATTAATCTGCTGCTTTCCCAGTATACCACCTAGTAAGACAGCATCAAACCTACAGCTGTGCTGCAGCAACACATACACAAAGCCTAAGGCCAAGAGCTTCAGAATCTGAAACCCACACTTTGGCTTGTGGCATAACTGTATGCATAAAAATGGGAGGATCCCAATTCCTCACTCCACTCCAGCGGTTTTGTGCTAGTTTAACGCTCAATTTCCGTGTAACGAGGCTGTAATAAAAGAAGCATAACAGAGTAGAATGGTGCGCAAGAGGCTGAGGTCTCATTTACAGGGAGCCCCAGAAAACCACCAGGTCACTGTAGAGAGTGATAAGGTCGCCCCTAAGTCTTCTTTTCTCCAGACTAAACAACCCCCGGCTCCCTCAGCTGCTCCACACCAGATTTGTGCTCCAGACCCTTCACCAGCTTTGTTTCCCTTCTCTGGACACGCTCCAGCACCTCAGAATCTTTTTTACAGTGAGGAGCCCAGAACTGGACACAGAACTTGAGGTGTGGCCTCACCAGTGCTGAGTATGCAGGGCTGATCTCTTCCCAAGTCCTGCTGGCCACACTATTGCTGACACAGGCCTCTCGGCCACCTGGGCACACACTGGCTCATGTTCAGCTGCTGTTGACCAGCACCTCCAAGTCCTTTTCTTCTGAGCACCTTTCTAGCAACTCTGCCCCCAGCACATGGCACTGCAGGGGGCTGTTGTGACCCAAGTGTAGGACCCTGCACTTGGCCTTGTTGAGTCTCGCGCAGTTGTATTCCCTGGAAGAGCCATCTTGGAAATGGTAAGCAAGGAAACTGCCACATATTTGTTTTTACTGCATTTACAGAAATGTGAATTTTACTGTATTTTACACAGGTTTTGTGTAAAATATTGCATTTTTTGTTAATAATCAGTAAAATACCAAAGAAATAGTAACTGACTTCTGCAAGCAATTCTCCTTGCAAACCCTGAACATTGGCTAGCATGTCCTTCCAAGAGGCATTTATATGTTGTCCAGGAGCCTGAGTAATTAAGGACACTGGATAAGGTAGATTTCTGTGGCTCGCACTGAAAAACTGTCAGTACCTAGATAATGCAGTGACATGGGCAACATTTTATTTGGTGACTCAATGTTGAAAGTTCTGTATGCTTCTCATCCCTCTGCTTAGTTTGGACAGACTGTGCTCTAGCAATGCTACAAAATCACTGTTATAGATAAGATTGTAGACTTGGCTAGAACCAAGGAGATGCTGCAGGGAACTAAAAAACAGTAATTTGAAAGTTCATGGCATGAGGAGTACCCTATTCATTTTCAAGCAGTTAGCTATCCGTAAGGAAAATTAAAAAACATCTATGGCAGATATCAAAGAAAGTGTATTGAGACGCTTCCTTCTTATTAGATTTGTAAACATTTCCCATGCCAAAAGAGCTGATGGATTCAGAAAAGGGCAATTTAAATGGGTAAAGTGGTTTATTGTGCAGTCATAAAGCAGCACCAAAGGTAATAACGAGGCAGGGAGGTACCCTGTAGTAGCCTCAGTAGTATCCCGCAACTAGGGATGGTAGGGAGTACAGACCACTGAGGACTGTACACTCTCCCCAAAGAGCGTCTCCATTGCCACTGTCCATCCTATTTCCCTCAGGGAAAGGAAAAAAAAAAAGGAATCAAATTATTATGGAGTACGAGAATAAGAGAGGATTCCCTGGAGAATGAAAAACAGATAAATGTGGTACCAGAGGGAAACCCTGAAAAGAGTACCCAGCAATGCCCTGGCAGGAGGCCAGGCACCAGCGGGCCCTACAATGACAACACCAGAATCATTCTTCCTGCACTTTTAAGACATTTAAAAACAGCCCTTCAACTGAACAGAAACAAAAGAGGTCAAATTCTGGGACACTAATGCATGTCCTTTCCTGCTTCAAAGCAGGACTCCTGACTCTCCCTCAGACAGGACATCTGAACAAGGCATGTGAGAACCCGAGTTGTGATTGTTTCCAGCGGGGAATGCAGAGCCTTCAGTGAAAGGCAAGAGGCCACCATTTCCAGCATCCAGCACCATGTTGGGGCCAGCATGGATCTCTCCTTCTTCTCCACTGCTTCTCTCACATCTTGGTTTCCTATCCAGTAGTGTCTCCCCCTGATCCCTTGGTGCCCTAAAATGTGCTTTCCTAAAAGGCTGCAATGCCAGGCAGTGTGCATGCTCGGGGCTAGTTCAGGTGGCTTTGTAGAGAGATTTACACTCTGGGCAACAGAGCAACCAAACCACCCCAAACTAAACCAATGTGCAGACTGGAGAGACAAGGGCTGCCTGGGTTATTCCCTGTGATATGCAGGGCAATGACTGAGATCCCATAGGAGCCGTTCAAACTCAAAAAATACCCTTCAATCACAGCTGAGCTGTGAAAGGTCAAAGTGTTTGACTGACGAACCAGCAGAGGTTTGCTATGAAGTGCCTCTTTGTTTGAAGAGATTAAAAGGGGGAAGTTCAGTAAAGTACCATAAATAAACTCCGGCAATCCACTTTGAACAAGTTTCTTATCTATGATTTCAGAAAAAAGAGGGAAAGCAGCAAGTATGGGGCTTAGGCAGTAGCAACATGTGTCCAGGGAGCTTTACCTTCCCTGGTAGTGCCTGGGCTCCTCTCGTTGATTTATCCTTCCATTTGAGTACAGAAAGTAACAATAAAAAGTTGTGCTCTTTAATATAGTGAAGACTGGTTCTTTTATCAAGAACAACAGTCTGGTATCTCATCTACATGTGTGAGCATGGGGTTTGCATTGCCATCCAAGGTAAGAACGTATTGATGTCTGTCCTGACTGCTGTAACAGAAGTCTTATTAGCAAGAAACAATTAGGCAGGAAAGCGTGCATAAATAATTTATTGTAGCATATAAATTCTTTCAGGAGATGGAAATAATAGCTACAAAAGTGCTCTATGCTCAACTGGGAAAAGGCACAAATTCAGTGGCTGGAAGCCAAAGCCATATAAACTCACATGAGATATAAAATTTAGATTTTGATCAATGAGGTTGTTTAACAGTGGACAGGCATGGTGAAGTTCTCATCTCTTGATGTCTTCATATCAGAAGTGCAAAGCTTTGCAGAAGGCATGTTTTAATCAAGTGCTAACTGAAGAAACTCCCAAAAAATGATAGGCAGGCCAGAATGGAACGGTTTGAGATGGACTGGGGGATAAAGTTAGGCAGCTGCTTTCAAGTCACTCTGTGATCCTGCCAAGCTACCTGTCTCACCAACTCACTCTTTTGAAATCAATATAAAATCCAATAACCCCATAAAATACAATTTGTTTCTTTGTGTTTGTAGTAAAATTAAGTCCCAAACCAACTTTTCCAATACCTAATGGTCTTTGAAGGCTACAGAATCTTTAACTCAGTTCTGTGTATCTTCTGGTTATTTCAGGACCAGCAGACATTATACAGAAAAAGTCAGAAGCTTTGCTGGCCACCATGTCAAGCACGGAAACCGCACTCCCAGACAGGCTCCCCAGTGCTCAGCCCATTACAGGGCTCACCAGTTTCTCTCTGAACCTGTCCTGGGGATGAGTTCTTGGCCGACAAGAGACCTCCTGTGCCAGGACAACACAAGATGATTTGAAATAATTTCATTTTAGCCATAAATAAAATGCTTGTCTTTGATTTTGACTTTCTAGTCGTATTTGGATTTCAGATTTTTTTCCTACACATAGGCTTATTCTCATTGGTTGGTAGCTATTAAAGTATGCTGGTTTGCTACTAAAAGTAGCCCATAACTATAACTGGTATTTCCTTTTTGGTAGCCAAGATGATATACTATATACACTCTAGATACATAGCTTAAAAATGCAATTCTTGTGCTGAATGAAGAAGAAAAGTTTTAATTGGAACAGGTTACACATTTATAACAAATGATACCTTAGATATATAACAAATCATACTTAGAAAAGCATTATTCATCGACATTTAATCAGACTAATGGTTTCTGATCAGCATGTTTTTCAGTGTTTTGAAACTAATAGATGTCACCCTCTCACACCTCATATTTATAAGTTGGAAGAGGAAGCTTGACTTTTTTCAAATCTCAACTGGTTTCTCAAGTTCTATTACATTATTGAAGTAGCTATTGGATTGAACACATCTGATAGGAAGAAAATATCCTTCCAGCAGAAGAGACAACGGATGGCCAAAAAGAAATTTCATGCTGTAGCAAATTCCATTTCCAGAGTTCAGATAGTGATTTCACAAGTAAATTGACTTTCATGTAGATTTCATTTAAGCAGATATATGCTGGATAAATGGTGTTCCTTATATAACCCAAAGTTTTTTAGTAGTATAATATCAGGGGTTATTATAGGTCATGATGATTCTTTAAATGCATTGAAACTATTTTTAATAAGGAAAATAACAACTTTTTTTTTAAATTTAGACTTTTTTCAGCTCATTTCCTGTTGTTATATTCAAAGACCCTTAGAGAAGATTTTTGCTGACGATGATCCTATGCAAACTACTCAGCCTTATCACAACCTTGTGACTCACTTCTGCACTTGGATCAGGTAAGGACAACTAAACAAATGCAGTTGAGCAAGAAAGGAATCTCTCTGGGACTTCAAAGCACCTAAGAGTTTAATTTCACAGATTCAGGGAGTTATACTTCCCCTTTTTCAGTCCTGTGCTGGTTTTTTTAATAGCTTTTTCTGCTCCTTACCATGCTAGATCTTCTTTCATGGATAATTTTAGAGCATTTCTTTCCTTCCTGACATATGCAGAATTATCCTCACACTCCACAAGCTTCAACATTTTTGTATAAGGTATTGCCCTGAAAAATACCTCTTGTCTTTAAAAGAAAACAAGTCTGTCAGTTCCCTAAATATATGCAAGGTTTTATTTACCTTTGTGTTATAAAGGCATATTGCCTGTGAAAAAGTGTGGAGCCCAAAGATACATAGATAAATGAGCATATATATGTAGTTAGATATTTATCAAAAATACATATATATGTACATATAGATATACACAATTTGTGCAAGATTAGCCAAAAATGAGCTAAATCCAGGAAGAGATTAAATAAATTGCTATAAGAAAATTGACATCTGGAGACTTTTCTTCAGACTTAGTATGAAGCGCCTGGAAAATGTTTATTCCTTTTTCTATTCTCCTTCTCAAAGGTATAATTAGTGGTTTTCTGTGCGTGAGGGCCAGCACATGTATATATGTGTGTTCATGTATGCTTTACATCCACAAATGTATGTGTGGGGGTATATAAATGTATACACACAAAGATATTTTAAATATTGTTTGTCATTAAAAATACTTCGCAATTGAAAGTAAACAGTGAAACTGAAATAGTAATTATGTGTATTATTTCTATTTCTGAACTGAGGAACTCTGACAAGAACACGAAAAATTATTCCCATTGGGAAAATTAACAGCACAGAGATGCGCTCTTACTGGCACCCCCGCATGACCCCAGCTCCAGCAAGGAGCCCACCTTCTCCCAGGACCCCAGGGCCAAGTAGGACTTCAGACTGGTACAGAATCTGTGTACTCTGAACCAGATCAGTTGACAGGATCAAGGCCAGAAGAAAAAACTACTCTGCTGAAGGCAATGAAGTTCTCAAAGCAATCTTTTAAAAGAAAAGTTCCACTAGGTAGCATGCTTCTCTGGGGTGCAAAAAAGATAAGAAAGGGACTGTGGTGTCCAAATGAAAGCAGTATCAGGTATAATTCACATTAGCTTGTGCCACTGTGATGTGGCCACTTCCATTGATCTTTCCTAAAATTTCTAAAAGGTGCATCATGCATTTTAATGGCATTCAGCTCTGTTATTGCTGCTGATTGGGTTGCCTTATATATGCAGTTCAGATTTTATTAAAGAAGGTCATACACTGGTCATTGGAGAACATTTGAATTTTTACTAGATAAGTGTCAGCAATCAAATAAATCAGAAAAGAACAAGGATATTTCATCACAAAGGACTATTTCTACCTTCAGTTTAACAGACCAGTTTCTTAGTGGAGTGTCATTAGTATCAGCCTAATGTAATTCTTACTTTGTTTTGCAAGTGAAAAGAAGTTTCATAAACTTCACTTTAAAAGGTTATACATGTGTAAAAACGAAAGAAAGGTGAAAAATCAACAATCACACCCAATCCAGGATGATTCATCTTCCACAGAGGAAGAGATAAAACCTCCCTTTTCTGGGAAAGGAATATGCAAAAGAAGTCTGTAAAACCTTTGAGCAATATTGAAAAAGAAATAAAGTTGCAATCAAATAGAACACACAATGAGAATAAGATAAAAAATGTACAATGCCTGTAGGCAAAAGGTAATGGTCAAAAAACAGTCAGATGAATGGAAATACTTGAGTCTAAATGAAGATACTGTTACAGGATATTGTAATGCAAACTAGGAGAAAGGAAAGAAAATTAGTGTAGCACGAAGGTAAAAATCAGATCAGAAATCATAGCTGTCTGTTGGTGGAGAAACTGTATCTGTGTTAAAGAAATCCTTGGCACTCAAATAATATGACTAAGTCATCCACATCAACAAGTCCTAGGGTATCACTCTGGATTGAAATTGTGAGTTATAGGTTCATACTGGGGCAACATCAGTGGAGCACAGTGGTGACTACGGCCTCCAAGATCAGAAACAGAGAACAGTGATGGAAAATTCCAGTCATCACTTATCCCCCTGACAGTGGGGAAATGTCATTGCGGGCATCACACAGAGACAGAAGTTGAAGACATCACAAATGACTGCGTTTTCTCAAGAAAAGTGAAAAGAAAAAGTCCCCAAACTGGTCTCGGTGAACACTATAACAAAAAAAGCATTGTACAAGATACAGTTCAAGATAGAATCATAGAGAATATACTCTGAAGTGTCTAAACTACCAAAGTTTAATGCTCTAAAAGGAGAAAAATGTTAGAAAGTCAATTGTATTATCACAGCACTTTAATAAGAGTGGTTAACAAAATCAGAGAAGCTTGTGAAGAAAAATAAAAAGAAAAAGAAAAAAAGAAAAAGAAAAAAAGAAAAAGAAAAAGAAAAAGAAAAAGAAAAAGAAAAAGAAAAAGAAAAAGAAAAAGAAAAAGAAAAAGAAAAAGATAAAGAAAAAAAGGAGGGAAAAGAAAAGAGAAAGAAAGAAAAAGGAAAAAGAGCAAAAAAGCAAAAGGATTCTTTGTGTCAGAATTCAGCACAGAGAGGCTTAAGGAAGTTTGCACAACAAGTCTTTATTTACAAGGGTGAGGCTGAGGGGTTATGTCAAATTGAACTGTCAGTAGAGAGGTTTTAGAGCAAATCAATAAAGTGAGTAGCAACACATTGCCAGGAACAGGTAACAATCACTCGAGGGATCTAAGGGAATTCAAATATAAAATTGCTGAACTTTTCACAGTAGTGTGTAACCTATAGCTTACATTGGCCCAGGTTCCAGAGTAATGGAAGGTGGCAAATGTGGCCTCAATTTTTAAAATAATCTCCGGAGGGGAGCCAGGAAACCAGAGAATGGTAAATTTGACTTCCTGCTGAGGCAGACTGATGGAAGTTATAATAATGAGCAGAATTAGTAGACATGAATGTATACAGCTTACTGGAGATAGTGGACAGGGTTCATAAATAAAGAAATTATGCCTCACAAATCCTGTACAGTTCTTTGAAAGGATCATTGCCCTTGTAGAAAAGGGCAACTTGAGAAAAAAAATTACCTTTGGATTCCTAAACCTTTCTAAAATATCCCTTCCTAAACAATCTTACAGAAACCTAATGTCAAGGGGAGATTGCTGTGCATTAATAACTGCTCAAAGGAGATGGAGCAGCAGGCAGGAATAAATGGTTGCTATTCTTCCTGGAGCAGTTACTCGGGGAATCCCAGGGGGATCTGGCTGGGAATGGCCACAAATCACCTAGAAAAGTTGAAGAACATTGAGACGGGAAAGTTTGCTGGTGGTTTGGAAGCAGTCAGAACAATTGAAACCAAAGCATACTGAAGAATTTCAAAAGTTTGCATCACGCTGAATGAGTGATAAAATGGAAGATAAAATTAATCCTTGATAAATGCAAAGTAACACACACTTGGGAACGCAGTCCTAAGCACGCTTTGGCAATTACCAGATCCAAATTTAGCTGGTTTTGTTTTGGAGATGAGGGACAACTCAGGACAGTTCTCCAAACACATCTGCTTGACAACCTTTCATTGTCAAAAAATTGAATAATATTAGGGATGGACTAAGAGAAAACAGCATTATTTTAATAATGCTGTCACAGCTTAGAGACGGGGTTGGCTTGTGCCTCAGCCCCTGTCTCATAAAGGAGGTGGAAGTTAGAAAACTTCAGAAAGAAAGGTAGCAAAAATGAGCAGAGGCTTCTGTGCAAAGCGGAGCTTTATATACAAAGACTGCTAACACTGGAAAAAGGTCCAAACAGGACACAGCTAAGGCATATAAAAATCTTGAATGATATGGAGAACAGGAGGATCGAACAATTCTGCTTTTCCCAATACAAGAGCTAGGATCATTCAGCAGAAAGCTTTGACAGCACACCTAAACCAAACAAAAATAGTTTTCCACATAGCACACATAAAATTGTGGAAGTGCCAAAGGATGCCATGGAGGTTTAGCATATGAAGAGTTTTAAAATAAAATCAGGTGTATACACAGAGTGAGATCTTTGAGTGTTAAACAGCAACTCTCCTCAGCAAGTCCCTAATCCCTGATTTCTAGATACTGGGAAAATATAACAATGTGAGAATTATAATCAGTCCCTTTCTCATGGAGTCTCCCTGCAGCTTGCTGTGGCCAGATGGATAGATGGACCCTTGTTCTGACCCAGCATATCGTCTTTAAATTCTTTGTGTGCTTTTGTTCACTTGAGCAATCTGTTATCTGGCTGTGCTGAGACCAGAGAGAGGGGGCCTGATGGTTGTGGTGAAGCTCAGCTGCACAAAAAGGATTGGAGGAAAAGAGCAAGATTCTCTCACACTTCCAAACAGCTCAAAATAGCTGATAATCCTCCAAGACTGAAGTCTGTCATGTTAAAAGGTAGTAATCCCTCACCCCAAAATGTTGTACAGGTAGCAGGTGCGGGTAGAAAAGAGGAGTATGCTGTAATTGAAGGGAGGAAAATTAATAACATAAGCCTGAGCTGTGAAGTTCTAATGACACTGAAAGCTGAGTGACAGGGACACTCACCGGGTACTTTGGGATTCTCCTGCACCGTATCTGGATTAGCATTTTCCCTTTCAAACTTTGAAAATTCACAGACATAGAAATCCCTGAAATAGGAATAGGGGGAAGCCGTGATGAGCTAGGTCTAGCACACATAAAAAATACTCTTCTCTAAAATAATCACAGTCACTTTTAAAAACACAAAATCTCATTTTTAAACTAAATGAGCTTGTTAGAGGAACACAAGTTGCAGCTTCTTAAACACAAGCTGCAGCTT
Source organism: Edolisoma coerulescens (assembly GCA_013397115.1). Classification (NCBI taxonomy): domain Eukaryota; kingdom Metazoa; phylum Chordata; class Aves; order Passeriformes; family Campephagidae; genus Edolisoma; species Edolisoma coerulescens. The sequence goes on along the minus strand of VWZW01002957.1, from coordinate 256,952 downwards.
TGTTTCATACAACAAATACTGAGTACAGAGGAAGCTGCTCTGCTGGCTGACAGCTCTCCAACTCCTGGGAACTGCTGCTCTCTGGTGCTCATCTTCCAAACAGAAATCTGGGACAGTTTCTCTTTCATTCACTTCACTCTGCTTTCAATGTTGCTACTGAACTGCCTCATCAAGAGAAGAATCAAGACGGAGTAACTCATGTTCAGACACACATCCTTTCTAATTAAATGTTGGGAAATAATATGCATTTGAACTATATGATGGGCCTATGCAATATGTAAATGAGATTGAGTCAATTTGCAAATTGGGCTTTGTACAGCATGGTGTGTTCTATGCATGTGACATAAACAGCAAAGAAAATTCTAATTTTGGTAGTGGTGGTAGCCTAGTTTAAACATTTTCAACAGAGCATGTCTGCACTCCTCATTTCAAAATTATTTTCATTTTCAAATTGATGGAGGCATCTTGAAAATGGGGCTAAATAACCTGAAAATGAAACAAAGCACTCCTTTTTGCAGCTGGATGGTTGATTCACCATTTCTCAAAGAGACTGTTTGCTTTAAAAGGAGTATAAATCCTGTGCTGGGTCCCTACAGTCCCAAGGACCTTTGATGCATTTTGCAAGTGATGGCTTAATTTCTGTTTTGATTTTATAGTACAGAAACTGCATGGCTGAAATAATGAATGATTTGGTAATATATCTTTCACTATTTATTGCGTTTTTTCATCACAGTTCTGCCATTTTTATTCCCTCTGCAAGCCAGTACATCTTCCTCGATGCGAGAGGCTAGTGAACTAAATAAATATAAAGCAGAAACTGTCTGCAGAAAAATGTCTATTAGAAGTTCTCTGCTTTCCGTTTTAGATAATTATGTCCTATAAACTGCACAAAGGAAATAACAAAGTCAGCCAGTAAATCAGAGGCAGTAAGTAGAAAAAAGGACTGTTGATGGTGTCTTTAACTGCTGAAAATGGATATATGCATGAAGTAGCAATACTTTACAAAATCGTAGTTATTTCTGACTTTACTGAAATGCCTGCTGCTCATTACAAAGATTTAAGAGGTTGATGCTAGGAAAGGTAACAGTTACATTTAATGAAAGTTGCAGCACTCATGCTTTCTGGGCTACCACAATTATATTTGACAGAAACTGTAGAAGCATTTAGTTCACCTTTAACTGATCATCAAAACACCCTGTGTTGTTATTCGCAGTGATTTCAACATCCATTGCTTTTTATAACTCTAGAGATGTTTTCCTAATACTTCTATTTCCTACTTGTTCTGCTTCTGTTAAAAATGCTTGTCTTTTAAATATTACATGCACCAATTTCACCTACAGAAATATCGTGCAAACCTTCCTGCCTATACAATAAGAAAGGTAGGGAGTTAAGAGGAAGAAGGCAAGAAGAGGTGTTTGTGCTGGCAAAATCTATTCATACTTCTAAAATTTAAAAAGTACACTTGTCATGTGAGTATTTACTGATTGTATAATGTCAGCACAGGAGTATCCTGTTTTATTTGAGGAGTTTTTTTGAATGTACGGACACTTCATATAAGTAATGCTTCTCCAAACCATCCTTACACAATCATTTTTATTGTTTCTTTGCATCATATGTTCTGAGATACCTATCTCCAAAAAGATTGTTATTTTCATACAATTTGCCACTTATAAATGTGGGTTACGTTTTAGCTGCCAACAACTCAGGAATCATCTGTATTATAGGTTCCAGCTGAATTCTTCCAAGCCATTTATGTGTTTTAATCGAATTGTTCTTCAGATCACCCCACAAAATTAGGAAACTGTGAGGTAATTTCCAATAAACAATTACCATATAATTTACTGAGTGATTGGGGGTGGGGGGAAAGTGGATGCAAGGAAGCTGTTCTTTCTTGCTTATTGTGTATCCTTTAAATGACCACAAGGTAAACATTGGTGAAATAGGTAAAAAAGCATGGCTTGCAACTAACCCTGAAATACAAGACAGAGATACAGAGACAGTGTCTATTAGGAAGGAGAAATTAAGAGTTAGATCAATGGAAATTGAAGTTTGAAAGGGTGCTGAGGGCAACAGAAGTTCAAACTCATTAAGGTTCACTGGTGGTGCCCTGCTGATGAAGAAGTTATTGTACTAGATACATAACTTCCAACAGTTGTTTTGGGCTCATGGACTCATATAAATCCTTTCATGTGTATCTCCACATTCAGATTTCCAGCTTGAGGGTTTATAAGGAGGAGAGGGCCATTGATACCTTGACCTGGTCAGTCCTGCACCATGTCTGGCTCCACAGTGCGGAGACGTGCCGTGACATGATGAGTGAGGTTTGGCTTCATTTTGTATTCTTCTTTTCCAGGTCACAATTTTTTCTCATGTGGTGTGGGCCTGTGTAAGCAATGGAAACAGAGGATCTGACCTGGATACATAATATGGGAAAGGTAAGGAGCAAGGAGAGGAAAGAGAAGGGGAGAGAGGTTAAGGCCTGAGAAACCCTAAGACATGCTCCAGAAGGCAAGGAATATTGCCTAATGGTGCCTCCTCTGTCTCCCCCTGGGCATTCCTTCAAGGGACCCCCGCCGTTACACATTTTTTTGTTGCAGGTGGGGACAGGTACTGGAAAAGATGGAGTTATGCCAAGATCAAATGGTCTTGAAAATCCTTTTGCTTCTGATCAAATCCAAGAAAACTGGTGGCATAAAAGATTCCCACTGAACATCCATGGCATTTGGATCAAGGCGTTCTTGACTGCTGTCTATCATATTCTGCTACTCCAAAAATGTGGTGGGACTGGCCTGGAGAAAAGTGGACTGCTGTTTGCACAGAGCCAGCAGAAGTGTGACCACTAACTGATCGAAAACATTTCTTGTGTAAAATGCTCAGCTTTGAGAAGTAAGGCCTTATGTACTTGTGTAGTTTAGATGGTTCTGGATTTGGCTGAAGCTCAGAAGCTTGCTTTCTGTCTGTACAAATAAGCCACTGAATGTCCAGTCAAGACGTTCCTAAAACAGAGCTTCTTACAGTTTAAAATTAATTGCTAGTAATAAGTCATTATGATTTTATGTAATAAACTTTTTATAGTTCTTGGTATAATTCTTATAGTTGCAGCAAATTCTTAAACTTCCAGGAACTGTGCTGTGGGATGCAATGTTTCTATAGAGATTTTTTGTTGTGCCACAAAATAGGTCTACAAATGTGCAGTGGGGTGTTCCCTCTTCTGCAATCCATATATCTCTCGGCCGTATATTACAATGGTGTTTCACGCAAAAAGAGCACGTCTTCCCATAATTTTCTTTCCTGAAGACGTCTTCATGCCTTCCCAAAAGATGTAGAGCAGAGACAGAAAAATAAGTGGAAGTTTTCAGTTTTCAGAGAAATAAAATCTTGGTTCTACTGTTGCTGCTTTTGTTTCTCTATACTATTACTTGTGTTCTGCCCTTTTGCTCCTGCACACACAGCTTGACTGTATTTTATGTTCCTATTCAACTTTTTGTTAGAAATAATCTGAGATTTAGGAATGAGAGTTTATTAGAAAATAGTAATATAGTACTGTTCATTCAGTTTTAAAACAAATAGCAAGTTACTATAACATATTGAAATGGAAATAGGCTCTTATTTTTTTAAAATAAACCATTTTTTGTTGGAAGCTCAGGGAACTTGGAGGACCTAATAAGTAAAACTAATTTCTTTAAAAAGTAAAGAAAAATGGAAGGAAAATTACATATGGAATAGGATTATTGATATACAATAAATATATAATGAGCTATTTCTTCAAGCTGCTAAAACCAATATGAGAAGCTGTGAGAATAGAATATTCCTAATGACTAAATTTCTTTACTCAATTTATTTTAGTGGATTTCTGTAGATGTTATGCATATTCTGTATTAAAGTAAAAGAAACTGTAAAAATAATTTTGTTGGAGTGAATTGTTTGAGCACTGCAATTCCCACTGAAACTGCAAAACATTTTTCAAAATAACCTTAGAGGCATAAACATCAAGCCTTGTTTGAAAATCTGGCTCAAAGGATTAAGTGGATTGCGACTACGACATTTTTATTCTGACTTTTTTGACTAGATGCAGTTAACGAAAACAACGAATTTTTAAATTAACAACTTAAAACATCCTTATCATTTTCTACAGAGCAAGAATTTTTCTGCATATTATAATAAAAAGAGAAACGAAATAGGTTCCACAACTTCCAGAACAATGCCTTCACAAATTAAAGATTTAGAATCCGTCCAAAGAGTATTCGTTTGTTTTTTTTCTTTTTCCAACTGTACTGGGGTATATTGTTTCTGCAAAGAAGAAAAAAACAGTTTCTGAACACAAGAACTGCTGAATAAAAGAAGCTAATCTTGCAACATGTTTGTTGAGAAGCCATTAATATACTTCCCTGTTTAAGACCAGCTGGCACATCCTAGAAGACTTTTATGGATTTTCTGATTTTAATTAATCCCTCAGGGTTCTCCATTGACCTCAGGATAGTTACACAAGGATGAGATTTGTCTTCTTGTTAGAAACAATTCTGTTTATAAATATGTCCTTAATTTTGGTAGGAGCTGGGTGGATTCTTTACTCTTTCTCAGTAGAGCACTATGAGTACAAAGCTATTTGTCCTTTGTTTGGCTGCTGCTTAATTAGACTTTTCAATTCTAACCAAGCTTGTTACAGAGCTCACCTGATGCTGGGCTTTTGTCATAAACCCAGCTTTCAACACAGGCTCATATGCTCCTGCTTGCATCTGCCACATGCTTTCTAGGGTTTTCTAGGGAAAAGAGGCCAAATTTGTGCCTTTCAAGACATGGGTAACCTAAGGGCAGAGTCGTCTGTGACTTCTCTGTTTTCAGCTGTGATTTCTGAGTTCACAGAACTGGGAGCTCGGAGAGAGTTGGAGCTGGGTCTCCATGCAAAATTAACTGGGAACAAACCAGCACAGGATAAGATCTCAGTTAACCCTCCCATTAAAACTACCCATCTTTGCCTTGGCCATAAATCTGCACGTGTGTCAGCCTAATCTTTGATCGTGTTCACAGCAAGTAGCTGTGGTGTTACAAAGAGTCTCCTCAGTCACTTGAGGAACAAGTAATGAGAGCTGCTGAACTTGTGTAGTTACGCAAATTCCTATCTCTGTGTCAAGAAGCTTGTAAATGTATCAGTAGGGAAAGGTGGGGAAAAGAAGGTACATAGGACAAAAGCTACACACGTCAGCACTACACCTTCTCCTTCAGGGGAGAGTGAATCAGAAATTTTTGCCTTCCATACATCCTTGCTTTGAAGTGGTTCATTTTGGCTTGATTTGACTGCGCAGGAGACATTGCAAACCAGCCTTTGTGCTGATACTGTCAGCCCTCCGGTAGGTAATGAATCTGGTGTAGACAGCCACAACAGCACTGCCTAAAACGTGTTCAGAAACATCAGTCATGGGGATTACACAATGCATTTCGTTACTATTTACATGCAGAAATCTCACCATCTGAGTTAATCTTGTAGAAGCAAGTACAATTGGGTGATATTTTGTATGTATGACAAAACCTGAAGCACAGGGCTCTGTGCCAGGCTCCATTCTCATAAACATCAGTGTAAATCCAGAGCAACTCCCCTAACTTCGGTGAAGATTACATCAAAGATGAGCCAGGATTCATATTCTAGGTTCTCACTGCCTACACACAGCCTACAACGTTGCCTAAACTGATCCCTGGCTGCCTTATTTCTGGCACCTTAAAGGAACAGTTAACAAATATGTACATATATATGGAGGGTTTATTATTATTATTGTTATTATTATTATTATTATTACTATTATTATGTACTCATATATACGTAGTGTGAATTACTAGCTGTGCTGGAAATAGGAACCTAACACCAAGAATTTTCTAGTATGAATTTTGCATTGCAATAAGTGCACGTGCATCTATGCAATGTTCACACAGACAGTAGATTTTATAGACGCATTAGCCATGAAGAAAGGGAGGAGAAAAGAAACTTTAGCAGAACAAGAGAGTGGAAGATAACATGGCAATTTCAAGGTTAATCTTCCAAACTTAAGAGCCTTGACAAGCAATACTCAGGATGACTACATTGGAGAAAATAATCAAGTGTTATATAGTGTGTTTCAGACTTTTGACAGAACTTTTAAGTCAGTTTTCCCATTTCTTAGAGTAGTTCTTTAATGAGGATGACCTGTGGCTTGGGTAGGCCAGTCCCACAAAAAGAACTTACAGAGAAACTATTTTTAGTCGAATTTCCTACAGATATCAGGTGGTTGACATGATTACAGAGCCTAGAGATCCATTTGTCTTTCTCCTTATCCTACTCAGTGATTTTTGGCCAGTTGCAGCCATGTCAAAGAGAGTTGTAGAATTCTTAAGTTAATTACATTCCTACAGGTTTTGTGATGTTTTGGGTCTGGGTGGAGAGGAGACACCTAAGGTAGCACTTTTGCTGTGAGCTCTGAAAACTATTACAAGTTATTAAAGGAAGATACCCAGGAGAACGGAAGTTTAAATGTTCCAGCCATAGGAAATGCTTCCCTCAGAACTAGTACCACATGAGGTGCAGAATGTCAGTAGTCACTAAGGCACAAGTAATCAGAGCTCTTTGGAATCTTCTGCTCAGGGAGCTTCCTAGTAAAACGATGAGGAATACGATGCTTCCACTGCAAAAGCTGATAAGGTGTAGAAAGACAAAATCTGAAAGAAGTTTTAAGACATTATTCTAGTTTTCTAATAAATCACTAGTAATTTTTTAATTGCCAGTGACTCTTTAATAGCTGCTTTAAAAATCTGTTCTAAAATGGTGTCACTAACTTGTTTCAGTTTGGAATTCTTTGAGGGTCTTTAAAAACAAAATTTTGTAACAAATTGTAGCACCTTGCACAGAAGATTTATTGCTTTTGGTTTTAATCTGGAGCTTTCCAGGAGCCTTGAAGATAAAATTTTGACTTAAACATGATTTCTGTACTCCACACTCACCTTGGCAGATATAACTCACATCTTCGGATGGGGTGACTCCTGGGAACTTTACCACTCCATGCAGAAGCTCCCTGCACCCATTGCATCCTCCACCATGGCTCAGCATTCACTTAAGATGAAAGGAACAGGCTAGAACTCAAGATTTCGAAGAAACTATGGAAAATACAGAACCCAGATCTTGAGCTTGCAGCTGTCTGGACAGTGGCTGGGAAATAAAAAGTCCAATTTTGTGCCTCCTTGCAGCTGTTAGCTGTAAAGTTTAAAGCTGGCATATTAGGCACCAAAGACAAACAAATCATGTGCATTTAATTCATTATCCAACTAAATAAAATTTTAGTTCCTGTAGCTCATCATCAGATGGGAAAAAACCCATGCCAAACTCTTTATTTTTAAAATGCCAACAAGTCTCCCAGAGAATGTGTATATAAGTGTCACAGATGGCAAGCACCACACTGTAAAGTATGCAAAAGTACAAATTCATCCATTGGATCCTCCGTGAGGGGGTACTGTGCTCATACTTGGAAAAGAAATGTTCAATTAATTTCCAGGAAGTCAAACTTTCTAAACTATACAACTATTGATACAAGCTTAATGTTTCCAGTCAATACTGATATGCTTTCTTGGCTGCTGAAAGAGACCCTTTCACTTGGTGAAGCTGCACTTCCAGAGCCCTCCCCTTTCCCACGGGACACGCCGTGCCCCCATCCCTAATCGCTTCAATCACAGAGATGAACGTTTCTGTAAGGCCTTTCACGGCACGGCACGCTGCTTTACAGACGTGCTTTCTGCCCGTGCTGAGATCCCGCGGAGAAAGGGGGAAAGGTGGTTCCCTTTGAAAACAAACACAAAAACAAGCGAGCAAATCAAATGTCTTTCGACACCTCCCCGTGCCAGCGCTGTGCGTGTTTACCCCCGCGGGCAGCCGGCCGGCAGCACCACAGCCGAGTCGGCTACACCAGCGGCCCGGCGAGCCGAACCGGTCGCTTTCCTAACCAGCCTTCCAGCCGCGGCAAGGAGCCAAAGCCTGTGCCTATCTCTTGGACCCTGTCCTTCACAACCACAGCGGATGGTAAGATTACCATTTCCCAAAACACGTCACATGGGAGCTCTCCCCTCCATCCTCAGCCAGTGGGCTGCGGAACCTCCCGGCGCGCGGTGAGCTCGCCTGCAGCCCACCTTTGCTGCCGGCCGCCGGGCTTCTTCAGCCTGCCCCAGCGCCGGGATGGACAGAGCCCAGGCCCCCCAGCAGCGCCAAGCACTGCCCCTGGAGCAGGCAGCAGCCGCAGCAGCCTCTCGCGTGGCCGGCTGCGGCTGCGGTGTTCCTCATTATTCCAGCCGGATGCATGGCTGGAGTTACAATGATTTCTACCAGCTTGAGAATAAACCCCTAAATGTGCAATTTCCTGCCCTAAAGGCCTTGAATTTCAACGATATTTCAAATGTGGGCCTCTCATTTACATGAAAAAGAATAGGTGCCTAAATCTCACTCAGGTACTGGTTTTAGATTCTTCTCATCACTTTCCAAACAATTCTTCTCAAGCCGTGAAATTTAACAAAAGCAGGCTTATTCAGTTCCATGTACATAAGCCAAGTAAAACGAACTGGAGGGCAGCAGTAGGAGAAGAACTGGGGTCTGGAAGGCAAAGGCCTAATTAGCTGTGGTGGGTTAGAAAATCTGATAACAAATACGAAGCAGAAGGGGTTTCAGATGATCTGTACTGACATGGAAGACTCCCGTTGTTTCTTAACCGAGCAAAATGGTAATAAACCTCTTTGTGTGCCGGGTTCGTTAGGACTGGAATGCATTGCGGCTAAGGAAAATAAAAGCAGCTCTGACACTTTTAACTGATGAGAGCTTTTTTAATGAGACTAGCTGGCCTGACTTTCAAAATGTTCAATAGATTTCTGCTGGATTTAATGAAAATGGCTTCATAATTGTAATGATATTGCAAAATAAATGCAGGCTAAGTTATGTGGAACCAGTCAAATGTGGTACTCTGAGTTAACTGTGGAGTTATATTTACAGACTATATTTAATGAACATGGAAATGGATTGATTTGGAGATAAAAAGGTGTTAAAAAATGGTACCTTGGAGCTTCTTCTCAGGCTTGTGTTTTTACACTTATCACCTTGTCCGTGCCGTGCTAGGCTTCTCCAAATGCAGAGCTTGTCTGAATCCTGAGTTTTCGTAGTACTGGTTTTAATTTTAGTAATAGAGTTCATTTGGATTTTTTTCTGGATTCTGCTGTGCTAAAACACAGCTATAGGAAACCACCAGTTTTCTAGTGGAAGAACCTAACAAAAACTATCAACATTTACAACACTTACAACACTTAGCATTTACAACAAACAGAGCAGAAACGTCAGTAAACATTTAGGATCCTGCTCTTTATTATCTTGACAGTGAGTCTTCTGATTTAAAGCGGGCCAAGAGCAAACCACAAAGAAGCCGGTGTCCATAAACTATAGACTTTAAACGGCAATTAAAAATCTATTTGTAATCTAAGGTCCCTTGGAGTTTTCCTCTTATTTTGTTCAGTTTGTGGGTTCAGTTTCTCAACTTGTACAGTTAAACCTTCCTGAAGAAATAGAAAGCAGAGGGAGGAATTACTCCATCCATACCCTGGCATCTCACTGGAGTTTACTGGGCGCAGTAACTGGTTTTGAGGAATCAGGAAGAGGCTTCTACAAAGACTGCCATTTCCCACTTCTGCTTTCTGCAGGGTGGCTCCACCAGCCCTGGAGCCATCAACATCTGTGTCGGCTCACATCTGGCCAGAGGGAGAAGTTGTTGACAATCTTTAGCTTTGTGATTAATCTACAGACAGAACTTGCAGGAGATGCGCTGTGAATGCCACTCCGTTTTGGCATGCCTGACCCCGGGGAACAGGCAGAGATCACCTACAGGAGGAGAGGAGGTGTCCTCAGCGTGTGACAGAGGCCAGATAGCAAACTGCCCACTGAACACAGCATGCAGAGAGCTCGTGGCTGCCAAGCTACCTGCCCTTAGGTGTCCTGGGAGGCTTCTAACGAAATGGTTGCTTGTGGAAAATAACCTTTATGTTGGAGTGCATTCAAGCCAGGAGGGTTGAGGTATCCCATCTGAAAGTGAGAATGCCCATCCCATTCAGTGACAATGCCATTTCACAGGGTGAATCAGACAGGCTTGCAGCAGGCAGACAGTGCCCTGGAGCAGACAGGTTGCCTGCAGCCCCATGTCCCCCTGTGCACTTGGCCATCCCCATGGGGAGAGGAGCCCTCACCTTCCAAACCTTGCTGCAGCAGAAGGGCACATTTGAAGTGTTTATTTGGGGAACGAAAGATTCCTTATACCTTGACAGCGGGGCTGCCTTCAAAGCCCTCATTCAAACAGAGCTGTATTTATTGAATTCCTCTGCACTGAGTATATACATGCCTGAGATTTTAATTCTTTCATAACTGAGAAACACTTGGTCATATTTCTATCTGAGGTATCAGGATGAGAATTATTATGTATTTGTGTGAATTTTGATCTGTTTAGATCAAGATTGGGCAAAAATCAAGTATGTGGGACTTCAGAGGTTCCCCAGGCAGAGACTCGGGTGGAGGGAAATCTCTTCTCCCCAGTGGCCTGTTTTGTGACAAAGTATGTCATAAAATCTCAGACATGGAATAAAAAAGCCCACATATTGCTTTTGATAACTACTCACCCTCAGGCTTTCCGAACAGATGGGAGCACTAAACACCAAAATTCTTCAGCTTACAAACTGGCAAAAGGCCCAGCAGCACTGCTAACAGAAGGAGTTGTATGAGCTCTTCATTATTTACAAATTTAAATTCTTCTGGAAAGAATTACTGTAATATGTAGGACATGATCCCAGGGTTTTGGCAAAATGTATTAGTAACATGAGCTCTTGATCCTAGGAATTAAATTAGATCTTGGAAGGTTAAAGTGTGATGTTGTCTAATGTACCAGGAACTTTACATCTAATGGAAAGTTGTTTACACCTGTTGTGAGTGCTTTAGTTAATACATGAAAGTTGGTCTTTCCACAAGGGAATAGACTGGCTGTTCCTCTCAAATGGTGCCTGTGGAAATCAGGTGAGCAATTCTGGGCTGGAAGTGTGATTATAATACCTATGCCACACAACCAAAACGCTACATATACTTTAGCTCCTATTTTTTGTCAAGTGCAAATTTTGGTCCTAAATATCTCATTGTAGAAACTTCCTGAAAATAATTCAAAATTTAGAAACTTGTTTATAAAAAGAACATTTTTAAGAGGTGGTGGTTTTTACTTTTAGGTACTATCATAACAATTTACTTTTAAGGATTCAACTATATGATATCAAACTAAACCTCCATATGTACTACTGCCTTTGTAGCAGGTAATCAAACAGGGCCTGGAAGCACTTGAAATAAAATGGTGGGAATGGAGGGCTCAGCCATACAGAGCTGTTTCTGTAATTTCAGGAAAAGAAGGAGCTTTGGGTTCTGATGCCGGTGGGAGCTGGGAGCTGCCGATTAGGGCAGCATTGAGGCAGTGAGATCTGCTAGGAAGGGAGTGGGAAGCATCGTGCAGGCATTTCCTGCTTCCCAAGGAGTTTCTGCCAACACACTTCATCTTCTAATTTGGTAAGGGAGGATCCATCTGGCATATCAACTTTGAAGAGAGTATGCCCGCATTTTATATTGCAAGCAGCAGCTCCTGTGGGTCAGGACAGTGAGAGACACCCAGGCAGAGATTCAGTGAGTGGTAGTTTTCTGCTTGCCATATAACATCCCTCCCCAGGGGGTACCTGCCCATCAGTGGTGTGCGGATGTAGCTCTCTCCAGAATACCTTCCTCATTAAACTTTCACTGGCACTTCTATTGTTTCCTTTAAATGTTTTGGTGTTGACATGTTGTTTTGTTGAAAAATTCCTGTCTGTCTCTGCTCAGTATCTCCTCCTTCAGTAAGCTGTCAGCGCTCTTTGATTTGCCAGGCTTATGGCAGTCACATAACAAGGAAACTTGCAATATGAATCAGTGATACATAAGTGTCTCCCAGAGGATGCAAGTGATGGAAATCACAGTTATTGGTTATTATTGGACCAGTGGGAGCTTAGGTCTGGAAAAGAGATCATCTTACTGGTTTCACTGTAGTAAAAAGAGCCCCTTCTTTGTTCCCCTGAAGCCACTAATTGCAATGGCAGTTACATTTGGGCCCCAATTTTGGGACCATCAACATGGAGTAAGGGAGACTGTTTGAAGCATAGGGATTATCCCGAGACTTCAGCTTTTGTTGGTTTTGAGTCAGAACAAGATCTCCAGAAGGCAGTCAGACTATTATTACTGCAATGCATTTCAGGAATATCCAAACCAGCTTTAGCCAAGATGCAACAGCACTGATTTTTTGCAGGAGTTGTGCAAGCTTCAGATGAAGTCTGCTGTTGTTATGCCGTGTTCAGAAGAGCGGGAAGGAGGCTCGGACACTGTATCTTTGGATCACAACAAAGGCAAACTATTTGTTCAGCTGTGCATATGAAGGTGGGAAGGCTCTTCCCCTGCTGAGGAGTTTAGTAGATCTCTCACTGTTTTATTCTCCAGTCTTCACTACAGAAGACCATGCAGGTTTTCTTTCTTTCTTTTTTTTTTTTTCAGGAAATCTTACATTTCAGTTCCTGCCAATTTGCCTGTATGGGGCATCAATAAAAAGCAACTGACTGAGCCAGGCCTCCCTCCATGCATTTGCACTTTTGCTCCTGTCAGATTGTCTAAAAAATGCACAGTTGTGTTTGACCAGTGCTCTAACCAGAAAAACTCTGAAGGACAATTACTGTCTTTGTTAAGCCCAAGTATCTATGGTTTATCTACAGCTATGTGCTGGCAGGTCCTGTGGCAGTTGGGCTGTGTAACTCCCTTGTCCCCCATCCTTCTGTCCCCCATCTTTTCTTCATTAGCTTAATTCTTTCAATGAATATTGTTCTTTCCTGCCACTGTGGATGCAATTGTCAGGCATCTGCCAAGCATCTCAGTAAACAGAGCCCACATCCTAAGACCTGTAAAAGCCAAAGGTACCGATCCAGCCTGCTTTTGCACCTGCTGCAAGCAGGCAGGTGAGAAAAGGTGCAAACAAAGAGATTTTTATTAAGAAAAAATGGACATGGTTATCTGTCTGGGAAAACATAGCACCAATTACACTTAAAAATGGAATTGAGCACCTGTTTTTCTTTTCCAGTAAGGGCCAGGGCTCTCCCAGTGCCTATCTAGCTGCCAAGGAAACCAGTCCCCTGCACCAAGGTGCTCACAAGGGAGAAGCAAGAGGATTCGGAGGCCTGGAGCAATCATAACAGCTTCAAAAGCTGCTGCTTGCCCCAACATATGGGGTCTGGAGGGGGCTATCTCTTCCCTCAGGACACAAGTTCAGGGACAGCAATAATGACTTCACATGGTGTTGGTTAACCTGTGAGTAAATAGCTCATGCAAATAAAACCTCATTGCAGCAGCTCTCTAGGGGGAAAAAAAATTAAGATGATGATTGGACTTTCCAAAGCAATGTGAATGTGTTAAGAAGAAAATTGTAGTGTTTTCGAAGGTGTTTTCCTCCTGTTGGGGAGCAGATATCAAAGTGCTTCATGTTCTTTGAACGGAGGTGACTGCCATGGACTGCTCTGATCCAAACCCAAAGGCAATCCAGCAGCTGAGCTGCCATGGAGTAGGGCAGGAGAATGATTGTGCCTACATACATGTGCATATTCACACACACGTTAGGCAGGAGGCTGCTAGAGCTTTCTCTGAACGATTTCAGCAGTGTTTTGATTTCTACGGTCTGACACATTCCAGCCATTTAATGAGAATCTGGGGATTTTTATTGAGCTCACATTTAGGGAATTGAGTAGACTATTTTCCTGTGGGAACATCAGATCTGTACCTTGCACAGAAATGACATGAAGTCGCCCTTAATTCCTTTTCTTCACTTTCTTAAATCCAGAATGTTGCAGAATACAGGGGGAGTGAAACAAGGTGATATAAAACTAAGAGAAAAATGTGAAATTCTTCTCAAAGTCTTGACATTGAAATGCATGCCTGAAACTTACTCTTGCATGAGCTAATATCAGGCAAGTGAAAGCAACTGGCTATGAATAGAGGTAAATTTCTGTTTAAAATATGAAATTCCCTCCAGAATCAAAAATAGCTCTCTGAGGTTATTTGTCAGGCCCTCACCATGCTGCAATATAACAAATTGATTTCAGGCAGAGAAATCAGTGAAATTATATCTGACTTGGCCAGGTGCCAGCAACATAAAAGAGATTATGATTTCCAAGAAAAAATTTATGATTTTCTGGATGAAGACATGGTCTCTATCACCTGCAGAACCATGAATTGTAGGTTAGTGGCTCCAATGTTTTGCAGGAAAGCCTCACTGCAGAAAATTGGTAGTATTACATGTCTTTCCCTACACCCCCAAAATCCTGCTGCTTTTCCTCCTGTCACTTGTCCTTCGTGCTGCTCCTGTCACCACTCCCCTCTTCTCTGGCCATCCAACACAGGATTCCCACCATGTCCTCCTTTCCTTTGGCATTTCCTCTCAGAGAAGAATCAGGTGAGTGCTTTGCCAGTGGTTTTCAGCTGGCATCTGTCCAGCTGTTGTTGGAGAGATGACTCGACAGCATCGTATTTTCTTCTTTTATTTGGAGATACTGCAAAATGCAGATGCGCTTTGTAGTGAGTAGTTGCATCTGTTGAGATACATGCTTCATGTTAGAAAATATGCATTTTCATAACGACTGAGGACTACAAATAAATATTCTCAAGTCTAAATATATCATTAGAATACTGTGACAGTATTGCATTTATATTCAGGAGGTCCAAACAGAACAAAGATCACTTAAAATAGTGAGGATAATGTGAAGAACCAGTTTGAAAAAATCTGAAGTTGATTAAAAGCATACCTGAAACAACACTTTTCTAATGATGATGGAGGACATGTTAGAAATTTGGAATAGGATTAATCAATCATCTTGTTTCACTAATACTTTTTATGAGTTTGTGTAACAGCAGAGATGTATAGTTTATTTTCAGCAAATTCCTCTCATATCATAAGAATCAGGCTTTTTAGCCCTCTATAAATATATGATGTTTATGACATACTCCTTGAAGTTTTCTTTTAGATCTTTTGTTATTAATCCTGCTCCCTTTCACTTGCGCACTTTAATAAAAAGCCGTTCCATGATTCTTTTGTGAGGAAATACCTTGACTGCAACTGAGTGAAGCCCATTGGCCGCTCTGAGAAAAGGGTTATTGTATGAACCTTTGGATAACAGGCAGCCCCCCAAAACCTAGTGTCACAGGCTGAGGTAGAACAAGGCATGCTGTTAAAATTGCAGTCTTGTGTTTGGAGAAACTGGTTTTGACAACTGATTTGGTAGCGGCACCCAGTGGCTAAAATACAGACTGCAAAATTTACTAGCCCCAAAATTTCCCAACTCCCTTGGGAGTTCGTGTCCAGCCGGTAAAAAGCTTCCAGCTAAATTCAGGGAGCTGTAAGCAAGGGGAAACTGTTTCCAGCCTCTTTCACGAGTATTAAAAGAGTTAGATATTGAAGTGTACCCTTGGAATATGCCCTTTTGCACTGAAACAGCTAAATATACAGTTTCCTAACATTTCCTTGTGCAACTGCTGCAGTTGCCATGGGAGGGTTATATAACAATTTGTGGGAAGGGATGTGATCCTCATCGGAAGCAAAATATCCTCAGTGATTTCCTATATATAGTCTATGCTATAGCACACTATAATATTCCCTGCATACATTTCTATTTACACTTGTATGTGCATCTTGTATATAATTTTATATATATATATATGTATGTTACCTGTAATGATGTGTGTTTGTGTGTGTGCTTGTGCACGTACTCTGTAGGGAAACAGGCAGACCAAGAATATCCATACCAAAGGTCCACTATCTGCTGGTCCATGTTGCTTACAGTTTAAAAGCTGACATAAGGTTGTACAGTGTCAACACTCCATGAATCAGACATGAATCTTCATGTTTGTGGAAGATACACTGGGGCTGTAATATTGGTCCCCTGAATGCATCCATCCCACACAGGCATGAAGGCAGCTGATGCTCCTCTCCACTGCAGGTTCCACGCCCCAGGTCTGGGTAACCGAAGCAGCAGAGCTGCAGTGACACTGGCTGTGACCTATGTTAACTGGAGAGGTGCTGCTATCCCTTAAGTGTGTGTAGCAAGGCTTCTGCTGCTGTATCATCCCTGCTGCTGGCAAAAATCTCATGGACTTCCCCAAGATGTGGGTTTTTACTGCATGGCCTTGAGCCAGTGGACTGAGCCCCAAGACCCTTTCAGGAACCCTCAGGGCTGAACCTTGGGGTGCTTGTCCATAGGGGGACAACTACTCCGACAGTAGCAGCTGGAAACCTCTTGCTGTAATAATTAATGTGTTTGTAAAGTCTTAGTTGAAGCTCTTAGTGCACCACATAAAAGTAAAATAACATTTTCAAGGCAGTGTAAGGTCAGTACTAATATGAAAGCTGCCAACACACCCTTCATAGGAGATAATAAACACAGGTGTTGTAAGGTGCAGGTGGTTGCCAATCTGTGGCCAGCTGTGGTAGTTGAAAGCAATAACTTTGTGTGCGGAAAGCTGGGAAGCAGCAGCAGAAAGCGCCATGCAATGTTCAAAAACTGAAAAAGCTGGCTGATGTGAGAGGCAGTGAGAGTGACCACTGTCTGAGGGCTCAGCACAGCACAGACTTCACCTGCTGGCTTGTGGTTGTAAGGACAGATGACAGATCACTGCTGCCTTCTCAGAGTAACTCGTTGAAGCTCAAGGGGAAGCTGTCAAGCACTCTCACCATAAAGGGCCTTAAAAACACACACCAGCAAGTGCCATGTTGGTCTGTCCCTTTTGTACCAAGAAAAATGCCTGGCAGGACAGTTTCCAAACTGGTTTCTGTTACAGTTGTTCCTCCTAGTTGAAAGTCTCCTTCCTACCACACCAGACTTTAGCATCAGAGAGAAATGCACTTACCATTCAAAATAGTTACAGACGCAATTCTGGCTTCAGTGAGTTGTTCCTCCCCTGGAAACCACTGGCTGAGAGAATGTCCTACCATACAAAAATTCACTTCTTAAGTGGAAGCTGTTGGAGTTAGGAAGAAGAAAACAGCTGAACACATCCCCATCTCTAACTCCCATCACTTTTTCAGGGTTTCCTCCACACACAGCAGAAGCAAATTCACCTCAGTCACCCATCTTCATAGATACTTTCACAGGCTGGATCATGAGCTAGATTCTCCATTTTCAGTCTCCTGCTGCTGGGCAGACCCTTAAAAAGCAGGATGGAACAGGAAACTTACAGACACAGTTTCCTAAATAGCCAGAGAAGACCAGCTTCAGCTCACGCATTCAGGCCCTGCCCATATGATTAATGTAGCACAGAAGCAGCTCATTTTGGGAGGCAGAAGATTCTTCACCACTGATGACTCTTATGAACAGGAGAGATAAAAATCTCTTGACAATTATTTACTTGTAGCTCTTCCTCCATTATGAGAGAGAGGATGGACTAGAAAACCTCTCGAGGTACTCTGCAGCCCTATTTTCTATGATTTCTAGTTGTGACTGAAATTTTCAGTCTCTAAAGTTCTCTGACTGACATGAAGGGACTTTCTACACTGATTACAATCCCAATCAAAAAAAGAAAAAAGAAAGAAAAAGAACAAAAAAACCTCCAGTCCCCCAAGAACAGTGCTATTTCTTAGTAGCAAATGTCAGCTTGTATTCTGTTTTAAGTCCATTAAATGCAGAAAAATATTTGCCGATTAGTTGAAGACAGTTCAAAAAGTACTGATTAACACATAAAGTTTGTGTTGCTTTTAAAATTGTGTTTTAATGAAGATCCACATCCCCTTTTCATGTTTCAGTATTTGCTGTCTTTGAGATAATTCTTCTACCTTTAATAAACATGTATTAGAGGAATATTTTCTCATCAGTTTTCCAAGGTAATACTTTGCAAATGTTCTACCTCCAAAACCTAGACCTTCTTTTGCCTTGCTCAAGCTTAGTGGTCTCTGCAGCTGTCACAGCATGTGGGAACTTCCCCTTTTCTCACAGTAGTTATAGAGTGGCCAGCATCCCCAGGTGGACTTTCAAGGGCCTCTTCCTAATCCCTGTAAAATGCAGGAAGTCCCAACAGGATAAGAGAGTGAGAATCCCTTTCCCCACATCCCCATCCTGCAAAAAAACCAAAACAAGAGTTTGAATGGGGAGAAGGAATGATTACCCCAGGGGACTAATAGAGAATGAGACAAAAGAATATGCCATCCTATCATCATACAGAACACTACTGGCTTCAGTTTGTGATAAGAATATGAAACAGGAACGCCTAACACATCTTGCCCAATCAATACTATCATCCCTCTTCCACTTATGGATTATTTGTGCCTGTCTCAGGGCCAGTTATTTTCAGCAAGATTGAGTCAGAACACCAATTGCAAATTTGGTGGGACACTGTGGGACCATCCAGGCAAGACAAACTCTGCCCGCCATTCCTGACCAAGGTTCACATTCTTAAATACTGCCCAGCAATTGACCCTTTGAGACTTCACTTTCCTGACATTTCCCAATGTCAAAGCTGAACCTTACTCACTGTAGTTTTCCTGTCATGCAATCAACCACAGACAAGGGGAACAAACAGTTTCCTTTTCTGTTGCACAGTCGAGGATAATTGCAACCCTTCTTAGTTTATCATTTTCTCTTCCTCTCTGGAGAAAAACAAATTCAAACCAATTCTAATTAATCCAGTGTTGTCTTCAAAGACCTACTCTGGTTTTTGTTGCTTTTGACTGGTTCTTCTCCTCCTTCAAAGAGGAGAAGCCCAAAAATTGAGGCAACCCATCAGCTATAGCCTTGCCACTGTTGAGTGCTCTTGTAGGCAATACTTCTGCTTACACAGAATTTTTATCTCTGAGTGATATTGCACAAGTGTGATGCTCTTGACTCTTACTCCAGCATGTGGTAGGCTACCCTGTGGATCATTTGCTACAAAACTGTGGGTTACCATGTTTCTCCCAAGCTTTTGCCTGCAACACTAGTTGTTTCAGTGACATGTGGAATCCTCTACTTTCAAGGAATTTGCATCATTGTGCTAGCCATGGATTTTACAGCCAAAGAAATTATGTGGGTTTTTCTTTTCCTGTATTAATTTTTCTTCTGTTTTTCCCCCAAGCTACTTCTCCAATTTTTAAAGAACATTTTGACTTATAATCCCACCCTTGAAAATTGCAAACAATGACCCTAGAAGAGTTTTGTACATGGCTGTTAAAAGCTGACTTTTTGCTTTCACCTGAGTCAGTTTTGAAAAGTGTTTTCCTCAGCCTGGATTAAGAGACTCTAAGTACCTTGAATAGAGAGAGACTTCATTACTTCATTACTTCATTACTGCTACTCTTCTAAAGGAAGTGACACATGGGCTGGCAAGCAATGTTAATACAGAGCAGTCCTGCAAAGACTGTATTTTTTGCAGCTCTTCCCTGTGTAAAAAGCAAGCTCCTTGTTTTGCTTTTTGAGCCACTGTTTGACTTCCACATCCTTCTGTAACAGATCTATTTCTTGAACTGTCTTTTTGAATCCTGGCCTAACTACATTTTATCTATTAATTTTTTAAGACAATGATTCAAAGGATTTTTGTACATACTGAGTGGTCACAGAAATACTTAACAGAAATGCTTATGCAGAAAATTAGTTCTCACTAGTATATATTTTGGATCAAGATGAGCGCTTAGATTCTGGGTCATTATCACATAATTTATACTTTCACAGAGTGGCATTTTATTAAATGCACATCTTTTTTCTAGTGCCATGTTATCTGAAGGATTGTTTGGAGGGGAACTCTCACAATAGATTATTTGTTAAATTAAAGAATATAGAGATTATGAGATAAAATTAAAAGTATATAGAGATATATACTTATGTATCTCTGTAAGGAGATACAGAGAACATTGCCTTTCAGGCATTGATATTGCAGACAAAAAAATTATGACTTTATTTTTCCATCAATTCAGACTAAATATCTTCTTTTCTTCAGATCCTCCTTTGGGATAAACTGCTATTGCTTCATTGACCACAGTAGACTTGTGACATTTTATACCAGCTGAGGATTTACCTCTGGTATATTTCAGCTAGAATATTAAAAGCAATACACTGTTAACAAAAAAAAAAAAAAGTAACAACATCTGATGTCCTTTCACGTAGATTAAGCAATGAAAGGTTTTTAAAGCATGGGCTGCTTCAGTAATTTAAGCTCTATTTCAGTTTCAGACTGTACAATAAACATTTCATTTCATATAAGTGGTGTCATTAGAATACCTAGAGGGCTATTTGGATAGGACATCTTCTGGCAGATTATTTGGTGAATTACTGAAGTTAGAGGATATGGGGAACATAAGGGATCCTGGATGCATTTGTAGATTATGAGAAAAGCCACAGTTATTTGTAACAAGAGAGAAGAGATTCGAGACCTTTTTGCAGGTAATAAATAAGCTCAATGACATTTGGAATGGGGAAGCTGACTGATCTCACATCGAGGTTTCTTGCTTCCACTGACCCTCATTCAGGTATAGAATCCACCATCCCTGTTTTCCTCTGACAATCCAGAAGCCTCTGGCTTCACGTTCACAATGTGGATTTCATTTGAAAAAGAGGGCAAATAGAGTATGCTGCACAGGTTTATTTGCCCAGACCTGGCACTGAGCAATGTGCTAGACTGAAAGGAGAGGAATGGGGGGAATCTGTGGGAACACAGTCATATAATGGGCTGCAAACAACTTCCATGAGAGAGGGGATTTGCAGGGAGCATGCAGCATTTTTATAAACATGAAGATAAACATGCCTGAAATATGGGGCGGTTAAGAAGTGAAAAATAACAGGAGAAATAGAAATAGGAATAGAACAAGCAGGAGAGAAAGAAAGAAAAAGAAAAGGAAAAAGAAAGAAGAAAGGAAGAGAGAGAGAAAGTGAGAGAGCACAAAAGAAAGAGAGAAAGAAAGAAAGAAAGGAAGGAAGGAAGGAAGGAAGGAAGGAAGGAAGGAAGGAAGGAAGGAAGGAAGGAAGGAAGGAAGGAAGGAAGGAAGGAAGGAAGGAAGGAAGGAAGGAAGGAAGGAAGGAAGGAAGGAAGGAAGGAAGGAAGGAAGGAAGGAAGGAAGGAAGGAAGGAAGGAAGGAAGGAAAAGAGAGAGAGACAGAGCAACCTGTCTGTTAGACTTTTCATCACAAGAGTGGCAACAGTGGAAAGACTGAAGACAGGCTCTCCAAACGGTATTCCAGATTGATGTACAACAATGGTTGGGTGTACAATAATGTACAATGATGGTTGGGGGTACAACCATCCACTAACAGTCTCTTCAGAACAAATTTGTTGGCAAATCATCAGAGACAATGATAACTCAATTAGATCCTCAGAGTGAACACAGTGAAGGGAAATGTTAGGAAAAAAAGAAACAACATCAAGCAAATTCGTATCATATTGAGGGGTTTGTCCCTGTTTCTGTCAGAGACACCATTATTCAACAGCATTCAAAGGAAGGCAAGCTCTTACATTATAGTACATTACTAATTAAAAACAATTCTAGTTGTAATTAAAATACTTAATCCCACTGCTCTCTGGTGGCAAAGGTAGTTTATATCTTGGGTCTTTCTATTAACTCAGAGTGGGAACACTAAGGAGATTATTTGACAAAAAATGTCTTTGTAGCCTCTGGACACAAACCTGAAAGTTCTCTTGGTTAATTTCATTCGCTTAATTAATTTGGCCAACTTAATTAATTAGATTTGCATTAAAACCGACAAAAAAGAAACTAAGTACAGCTCATGTGTTGATAATGTTGTTTTTTCTAAAATGCTCATTAAAGATTGTTCTTACCCAGACAACTTTGAAAAATGTTTATAGAAACTGAGGTGTTTTATGTACCAAATTTGTCTTTCAGTCTGTTGCCTTTCTGATTCTTCTTAGACGACTTCAGAAGAAAAACTTTATCAGTTGGCAGACCACAGCCTGCAGGCATTGAATATCCTGCAGCTTGGGCTAATTTCTCTGCCTCTAACATCCTGTTTCCATGTAAACGTCTCTTCAGGACAAACAAAAAGGGGGAAGTGAGACCGAGATACACAAAAAACGATTGCCAGAATAACAAATAAGGAATTAAATTTGGGTCAGCTTTTACCTTTCCTTGAAGACTTGCTCGTGGAAACCAGCCATGGAGTCAGGGATGGAAGGTCAAGCACCAGCAGTGAGAGATCAGAACTGGTCTGAGCACCAGAATAGCTTTCAGGTTACCCCCTGAGTGGAACTAACCTCTTTAATTGCCCTCCTAAACACAGCTAATTGCAAAGTTATTTTTTCTCTGATAAGCCATTCATTTCACAGCATAATTGCATAGATCTTTAACTTTGGGAAGCAATACAGTTATTTTTCTTTCTCTCACCAACAGGATTTCAAAATACAGTGGTCAATAGGCAAGCAGAAGTAGATACATATGTAAATAGGTGCTTAGTTACACAGCTCCTTAAATGAATATGCATTTGGAAAAATATTTTGTTTTCTGTTTCAAAATCAATTTTGATTCCATGAATCTCTCTATGTTAACCTATGTAGCACCAAGCGTTCGTTTACGTCTTTGCTTACAAAAGAAAAAACCAAGATGCTTTTCTGCAGACATGTTTGACCTTTCTCTAATACAGGCAAGTGTTTTAATTTGTTGATCTAGATATGTGGAGGCATGTATACTTGGTAACAACTGACTGTCACGGTCCGTGTTTCAGATGGGATCTCTCCCACAGTTAGCTTCTGGGCTCTAGGAGAAAAGGCACATGGAGCGAACTCGAATTTCTGGCACACGGGAGACTTCTCACAAACTGCCCTGGCGAAGCAGGTTTGGTAAGCTGTCATCCTGTAGTCCACAAACTGGAAAGTAAAGGATGCGACATCAGTGTTGCAGTGTTGAAGGGTGGACTCAGAATACTAGCTGAGTTTAGATCCAGCTGACACTAGTGGGTCTAACAGCAAGCAAAAGTGAGATTTCATATTGTAAGTGACTGTCAGGATTAGTGGAAGGGTATTTTAATACTTTGGAACATATATATAATTATGGCTTGTTCACTTGTTCTTAATACCCTTTAGTACCCTTCTCTTAAGGTTAACAAATACCCCTATCCATCTGCTGCAGTGGCACATATCTGTAATCTGATTCAATTCCCAGGTAATAATTTTGTTTCAGGTTATGGAACTCTGGCTGTGACCAGACTAAGGACCACAGCCAAAAGGTAGAGTTATAAATAACAGTGTGTTTACTCACATCTGCAGTGGGCTTGCACAAAATTGGTACCATTTGGGGAAATTAGAGAAAAGAATGGTGGAAATAAATAGTAATTGATCCATTCAGAACCTATTCTAATCTTGGAGCATACCAGTATGTGATAATGCTACAGTGGATGGCTTTTGCACCAGCTCTGTAATTAAAGTTGAGATGATTATTCTTTAAAGCAGTCAGTCATTTAGTTTATCCTTGAGGGAGACTACAGCATCTTATTCCCCAACTTTGAGCACTTAGGTTTTTTTCAATTTTGAGTGAGTATTCCAAGTTTAATTTGAAATAAATTTCATGAACATATTTTAGCCTGCATTTTAACTTTTCTGTGACTTGAAGGCTCTTATTAGTGGAATCACAGACCTTTCAAATCGTACTAGATGAAAGTTTATTGAATTCACGCGCAGAATTTTTTAAAAGTTCTTGCTACACTTCTGCACTAAAAATTCTTGATATAGTCATTAAATGTTATGTTTGTTACAAACTATTGTGGTTTAGGAACGGTACTTCCCAGTTCAGTGCCCCCACTGAGACTCTCCAAACCACATGTCATTTTCTTGCTCCCCTGCTTTGCCCCTCCCTCTCCCCCTGCAGTGGGCTGGAGGGGAGAATTGGAGGCACAAAAGGCAAACATCACAGGTTGAGATAAGAACGAGTTACTGGAAACAGCAATGAGATAAGAAAAGGAACAGTAACTGCAACAATACTAATGACAGAGGGTACAAAACAATAAACGATTCACATGGAAAACCACCCCAAAAATACCGACGGGCCCTCCACCACATTTACTCAACCAGAAGGAATCCCTTCTCCCTGGATGAGACTCCCTTCCCCCGCCCCCAGCAATGACACGAGGTTGTATAGAAAAAAGTTGGGGTCCTAGCCATGCCCCCTCCTGGCTACGGCAAAAAATTAACCCTGTCCTGGTCAGAACCAGAACACGAATGAATAGGATGAGGACAAAACTGAGTAAGAGAAAGGTGTCAGAGACAGGAAAACATTAAGGATTTAGGCAGATGGTGACTCTGCAAATGGCTAAGCTGATGCAAAGTAGTACTATGGTGTTTTTGTGCAATGAAAGATGATGAGTTTTTAATAAAAAGGTCAACTAAGAAACACTCAAGGCATCTGTGAAAAGGATGTATGCATTTCACAGCCTTAGTTCGAATCAACAACAATTTAACAGAGATATACCAAGACTCTTGGTGGTTCATCCACCATTTCCTTTCCCACTTCTTGGCCCATACCCAGCTTAACACCACAATCCTCTGCTTAATTTAGCATCCCTTCAGATCTGCCAGCAGGAAAACCTACACAAGCTTTCCTACAGCTGACTCATTCAAATTGGATGGGCTGGTTTAGACAGCTTAAATAGAAAACATGTTGACCAGCTAATGGTTTAGTAAGCCTTCAGATGAGTATCTCCTCTGCAAGTGTAAATGTGCAAAGGGGAAAAACAAAGAGGAGTTTAGAACAGGTTCTTGATAATTTTCCTTATCTACTGGCGCAGTTAGGTGCTGCAGATGAAATTTCTCCTTGACAAATGGTGTGTTTGTCTAAGGCTGAGGAACTGACTTGATGCAGAAGTTTCTGGTTTGTATTTTGGCTCATACAGGAAGGGCCACATCAACTGCTCTTGCTTCACACCTTGCTCTAGGTCTTAGGCTCCTCCATTGCACGATTATTATCTCTGACTGAAGATATAGTCAGGTCAAGAACTTGGGTTACTTTTAAAAGCATTTGAGTAATACCAGGCATCACCCTTCCAAAACAGTTTGACATAACAATCAAGCACTGGAAGGAGCCTTCTGAGTCAAAAATTTCTACAGGTTTCCATGTCCTGTAACCCCAACACAAATTCATGAAGTTCCACTCTAAAATCATTGCTGTGCTCTGTAGTCACTGTTCCTGTTAAAAAATTTCTTCAAGGACCCTGTTCTGATATTCAGAAACCATGCCTAAACTTCCACTTTCAGTTAGTTGTAGGCTCAGTCTTTTGATTGTTGTGGTGGGCTCACCCTGGCTGGACACCAGGCACCCACCAAAGCTGCTCTATCACTCACCTCCACAGATGGACAGAAGGGAGAAAATATAAGAAAGGGTTCATGGGTTGAGACAAGGCCCAGGAGAGATCACTCACCAAATACCATCATGGGCAAAACAGACTCATCTTGAGGATATTAACTGAATTTATTACTAACAAAATCAGAGCAAGACAATGAAAAGTGAAGTAAATCTTAGAAACACCTACCCCCCTACCCCTCCCTCCTTCCCAAGCTCTACCTCCTCCCCTCCAGTGGCAAAGGGAGATGGGGAATGGGAGTTATGATCAGTTCATCACACATTGTTCCTGCTGCTGCTCAGGGAGAAGAGTCTTTCTCCTGCTCCAGCGTGTGGTCCCTCCCATGGGAAACCATTCTCCATGAACTTCTCCAATGTGAGTCCATCCCATTGGCAACAGTTCTACACAAGCTGCTCCACTCTTCCACGGAGTGGAAGTCTTTCAGGCACAGCCTGCTCCAGTGTGGATTCCCCATCGGCTCCCAAGTCCTACTAGTAAACCTGCTCCTGCATCGGCTCCTTTCTCCACAGGTCCACAAGTCACTGCCAGGATGCTGCTCTAGCATGGGTTTCCCAGGGGTTCACAGCCTCATCTCAGGCATCCACCTGCTCCAGCATGGGTCTCCTCCAAGGCTGCAGCTGAATCTCTGCATACTCGTGGCCCTCCATGGGCTGCAGGGGCACAGCTGTTTCATCATGATCTACATCACGAGCTGAAGGGGAGACTCAGCTCTGGTGCCTTGAGCACCTCTTGCCCCTCCTTCTGCACTGATCTTGGTGTCTGCAGGGTTGTTCCTCTCCCATATTCTCACTCTGCTCTTCTCTGAGCACAATTACATCTGTGCAATAAGGTTTTTTCCTTCTTCTTAAATATGTTATCACAGAGGTGTTAGTATCATTCCTGGTGGGCTCAGGCTTGGCCAGCGGCAGGTCCATCCTGGAGCCGGCTGGCACTGGCTTCTCACAGAAGCCACGCCTGTAGGTCCCCCCCCACTACCAAACCCTGGCCACACAAACTCAATGCAGTTATAACATGCTGGTCCCATGAAGAGAAGCATTAACCAGTGTCTAGAGCATTTTGCCATGTCACAGATGCCCAGGAGCTGTGTATAGCTCCAGCATTTCATCAGAAAGGAGCATCTCCCTGGGCAAGTGGATCAGATGCATCAGTGGGACTCCAGCAAAGCAACATTTTCCCTGGAGCCCATGGACATATCACTGCTGGCTGCAGCTGATAGCACCCCATACAGATCCCCAAAGAGTTAAACTGGCCTAGTCTCGTTCTTGAATCTGCCATTTCCTCTTTTTGAAGACCAACAAAAACGTAAAATGGTCAGTAACTTTTAGATTAAACAAAAATCTAAACCAAAAAAAAATCCAAACAAAAAGAAAGAAGACTGAAAAGCAGAACTAAAATCCAAATCTGTAAACTCAGTTTCAGTATTCAAATGCCTCTGTCAGGAAAGGAATCCTTCTCAGAAAAGCTTTTTGAAAAACTGCCCAGCATTTCCTTTCTATTTTATCAATGTTCAGTTACAGTAGAAAATTGTCTTAACTATATAATGAGAAAAACAGTGATTTCAAGTGTTACACTAAAGATAAAATGCCTGTTAACATTAATGCTACCTATTATTACTTTGTAAATGAAAGGTTATTTATCCTTTGCAAAAAAACATTTCAGAACTAAGCTAAGGTAACCACATGGATTTAATAAACAAAACAAATCAAACCTTAATTGGTCTTGGAACTTCAAAACAGGGGAAATATGAAAGTGAAGCTACATAAATTAAGCATAAAAAATAAATCTCATTTCCTAGTAATATTTTGTAAGATTGTCTGTGGAGTCATAAATTCAGAGATATTTAGCATGCAGACAAAAAATAAGGAGGAGGGAAGCAGGTAGATGAACCGTAGTGGGAAAGAAAAGTTAATTTAGGATGTGTTCCACCTAACACTGTTGAACAACTAAATGAGAGCTCTTTAAACTGTAGATGTAGAAACAAGTCCTGGTGTGATTCACATTCCAACTTCAGATCTAACATGACATGCTGAAATACATAAATGTTGCTTAGGATAGCAAAGGAAGCTCAATTTGCTTCCCTGGCTTTTTAATAAATTTTGGTTGCGGTGCCAGAGTAGACAGCAATGCTTTGTGAAGTCTAACATTAACAGGCAGACTACCTTGTTTGCCCTCCCTTCAGCGCCTGAAAAATAAAACACAGTGCAACAACAGGATAAAAACACCAATTATGGAACTGACAGCCAAGGGAATACAGTAAAATGATTTGCCATTGTCTGCTTAGATTTTGTAGAAGTATCGTAGAATAGTTTGGGTTGGAAGGTGTCTTGGAAGATCATCTAGTTCCAACATGAGCGTCAGTTCATGCTGGAATCAGTTCAGTTGTGAACTGATCATGCTGTTTTCTGGTCTGCTGTGTTAATAACAAATACTACACTCTGAAGCAGTACAAAATAAACCCGTAGCCTCCCTTTTTATTTCCATAACATCAGTAGAAGCTCAACTTTTCTGGTATCTGGATAGGTATCTCTAGAAGAATGTGTTGAAGATAGAAACTCCTATTTACCTCAGGGGCTTTGAAAGGAATTGGGACTACTTTGCCGCTTCAAGAATTGGGTCACTCATGAGCAAAACTCCATGCACTAACTCTCAGTGCAAAGCTGGCTCTCAGAAGCGTATGCACACTTACATGTTGCAAGATGAGGCTCTGGTCCAAGCTACTGCTTCGCTGGAAAGAGAGAGGAAAAAACAGAAATAGAAAAGTGACAGGCAGGGAAGAGTCTGCGGAACTGTGCTCTGATGGCTGTCCCTGGGACAGGAGGAATGTGACCGCCTATCCTGTCCTGTCCTGTCCCATCCCGTTGTGGTAGAACCTGCTAGCCCACACAGCTGGGCTCTTTTCATGTGACAGCTGCCGTATGCAGTTCAGCCCTCCTAGGTCCTAGAAGACACAAAAATTGAAACAGAACACTGCTTTTGGGCAGTTTTGGCAGTCAGAGAAGTCTGCAGCCCTAGGAGTGGTTGCTGTTCTCTAAGACTAGAACAAGTCTGGCCTCACTCATTTAACAAACCAGCCATTCAGTGAAGTACATGTGGCTTATTCTAAACACAAAGCCTGAGAAACAGGTCTCTGCAACACATGCAGAGCTCAGTGATTTTGCAAAAGGAGGGATCACCTGTTGCTGGACATGCTCTGTGGTCAGAATCAGAGATGTCTTGCAGCTAGGATGCTGATATGCTTTGCTGTTTAGCCTCATCAGCTGTGAGCAAGATGAAGATCACTGACAGTTTTATATTTGAACTGAAAATAAACTAGAAGGCAAGGTAGTATGTAATGCACTCCAGTATGACATGCTCAGTCTCCTTTGCAAAGATGTTTAAATGACATTTCTGTAGACAACCTATATTGGTGATATGGGCATGAGGATTTACTTTGCCTACATGTTGACTAGAAGTTCAGTCCTCCACGGGTAGCTGCAAGAAGTGTTAGCACATAGAGCATCTTTTTGCATCTGGCAAGAAGAAAAATTGTGCAATGATTCTGTTCCACATCCTCAGCTACATTTTGCAGATTTTGGATGTGTTTTGGAGTCACTATACAAGAGATAAGTAGATGGGTTGCTGAGAGTGCTGAATTTCATGGTAATATTTGTTCTAGACACTTTTTACTGAATATTTTTGCTGACCAGAGCAACATCAATTCTTGCACAATAACTGCTGCTGGATACAGTAATGGAGAAAGATAATAAAAATTTGTTAACTTTGTTGCACTTTCTACTTGAAAATGTTGCACTTCTCCAGTTCGTACAGAGGTTACTTTTGTTCTAATTCTTACAGTTCCACTTATTCCTGCTATCGAGCTACTTCAAGACAAAAGCAGTGTAGATAGGGAGTCAGATGACTTCTCGGTTTTGAACATTACATCCTCTTCCCAGTAAGGCAATGGGCCCTACGGCCATCCTCACCCAGAGTTTCCAGAGGCACCCAAGAGAGAACACTGAAAGGCATCTTTGCTGCTTTTCATTTTTCATTTAAAATTCAGCAAAATGATAATTTACTGTAAGCTCAGCATGCGACCTATACTTCACATTGTGTTGAACCTCAGCCAGCAATGACGAAGTGGGAAATGAAGTGTATCAGTTGCACCATTCAACGTGGCCCACCCTGTCCCCAGTGCGCATTGGATGGGAGTGCATCTCTCAGCAGCACAGCTGGAAAGGGACAGGTTTTTTGTGTGCCTTGCAGGGCTCGGGAGAATGCCGAGAGCCTTTGTTCTGTCTCAGGCAAGATCCAGATCTAACCAGGGATCTCTGACCCCTAAACCTTCCCGCTCAAGGTGGCATCGGCCGACTGGTTGACGGGGATGCTGTTTAGCAGGGCGGTTCCGCGATGCATTTGAACGGGGAAAAGACGGGTTTCCAGGCTCGCAGCGGGTGCTGCCGGTGCCCAGCAGAGTCTGACCCCACGCCCACACCCAGCGCTCGCCAGCGGACCGTGCCACCGGCTGCCCCCGCTCAGCACCTTCGGCCCTGTTCGCCCATTGCCCGCGGGGCGGCTTCAGCCGGGCCGGGAGCAAGGCAAAGCGGGCGCACGGGGGCCGCCCTGCCCCGGGGGGGTTCCCCTGCCCCGTGCCCCGGAGGAGTCCCCGTGCGGTACCCGGTGCTGAGCGCCC
>VWZW01002957.1:0-226553 GCA_013397115.1 Edolisoma coerulescens | reverse complement strand
GCTGTACTACGAGGAGGCCGGCGGGGTGGGCGTCCTGCTGACCGGCTGGACCCAGGATGGCGGCGCCTGCCAGGTGTGGGAGCAGCCGTCCTACCGGCAGCGCTTGAACCAAAGCGAGGTGGTCAGTTGCCTGCCCGACGGCTCCACCGCCGGCGTCGTCTTCCAGCAGGCCGGCGCCTGGTACCTGGCCGTGGCGGCCACCTACTCAACCAGCGCTGATACCAACCACCTGCACTGCGAGCCCTCGAAGTCGGACAAGGAGACCGTCATCACGGTGCGCAGCATGGTCAACCTGAAGTCCAAGGAGGAGCTGGGCATCATCAAGCGCAGGGAGGAGCCTTTGCACTTTGTGGACGCGCTCCAGTGGGGGGATCACCTTTTCTTTCCCTACTACACGTTGAAGGCCAGGTTGGGCAATAACACGGAGCCACCCAGCATGGCTGTCCTGCGCCAGCTGCGCCCTTCAGAGGGTGGCCTTACTTTGCAAGGGCACGTCTATTTGGACTGCGGGTGCAGGAGCCTCATTGTTTCCTCCAGCCTTGTCCGCCAGGGTGAGCAGGGCTGGTGGGTGGGTGTCTTCCGCCACAGCCACAACGCCAAGGCCTGGAACACCACCGCTGTCTGCATCTTTGGGATGGAGGAGATGAAGGAACAAGCCTGTGCATCCACACACTTCAACATGAACGGGAAGAGCTGTGTAAGTCTGGGCATCGTTTTGCTAAGCTTTCATCCTGCACGCCCTTGCTGACACTGTTATTGTTGTGGCTGGTGTCTCTGTGCATGACTCATGGGGTGTCCCTGACCTGGAGGCACATAAAGTTTGCAGGAAACTTCAGAGCCACACCAGGCTTCGCACGTCCGCCCTGGCTCTGTCAGTCCTAGTGATTTCTCCAACTCTTTCTGTTTCTAAAAAGCTGATCCCTTACCACTTCGTGGTATACTTCCCACCTACCTGTTGGGAAAGACACATCTGAGGGAACACGTGAGGGCATCCTGGGTCAGGCCTGAGTGTTAGGATTCTCCCTTGATGTGTTCTTTTCTGCCTAGGATTAGTCATATTTCATTTCATTTTCCATACAGCCTAGATAAAGCATCTCCTACCTTTTTCTGTGCATTCACATCTCATGTCATTGCAGCTACATCAGAAATGAAAAAAAGCTCGTCAGATTGACTCTGTGCACTAGGCTGTGTGCACTGTTATCCCTATCACTCACTAGTTATCTGTGGTTGCTGGTTCAGTGGTAGGTATTTCCCAAGCCTCTCAGGACTGGCCTTGCTTGGGAGGGTTCTCACAGCCACCTCCCCAAACCCTTGTGTGCAGCAGACAACAATAGGTGATATCTCTTTGTTGTTGCAGTGGTTACATTTTCACAGACCGTGGTATCCCATGGAGTTCCCCTGGCCACCTACTTCAGTAACACTCTCTCCTTCAGCTCCTTCCTCCTTTTCAGGGTGAGCTGGGCACATGGAGGGTGGGATAGGCAAGTCCACTGGCTTTGCTGTGGCCTCAGTAGTAAAGACATTACTTAAAAATTCTATTCAGGAAGGTAAAAATGACATTCAGATGAAGAAGGTGCTTTTGCAAGGCCTGTCCATGCTGTTAAGTTACTCTCAGAAGACTTTCCAGAGCTGTGGCAAAAGGACCACTGAAAAGTATCAAGGAGGATCCAAGGATCATAGGGGATCAAGCAAGGCATCATCAAGCATGCCCTAAGCATTTTGCAGTTCCCTCACCATCCAGGGACTTTGCAGCTAAACTTCGGAATCCTTGATGTGTTATGATAGGAGTTTCTTGGAAATTCCTTGAAAGAAGTGCAGTAGATTTACTGTCACTCCTTGGCTTTCCAAATCTAACTCACAGAGGAATGCAGTGCTGAGATTTTTCCAAACACAGACTACCAGAGGGCACGTGTGATTCAGTCTGCTCATCTCCCTACTGAGCTGTGAGACTATTGCCAGTGTTAGAGGACGTGGTTGTG
This sequence comes from Edolisoma coerulescens, assembly GCA_013397115.1. Taxonomy (NCBI): domain Eukaryota; kingdom Metazoa; phylum Chordata; class Aves; order Passeriformes; family Campephagidae; genus Edolisoma; species Edolisoma coerulescens. The sequence continues at coordinate 224,574 of VWZW01002957.1, read as the reverse complement.
AATGAGAACCCCATATGTGGGTGAGACAACTGTGCTGAAGTAAATAGTGAAACTCACTGCTGAGCCGGAGCCAATCCTTTGATTTCCAGTGCTTAACTTACTGCTTACTGCATGATTTCTGTGCTCCCACAAGGCAAACTTCCTGAATTAATTTGAAGTCTCATTCTGATCCCAAAATACCTATTTGCTTGTTGGAATTTTAGTTTCTATTGTTTGTTCCTAGTTACTCGTGAGGTTTCTTGGCGAAGTGCTTTCTGAGCCTGCTAAACAAAACAGAAAAAGAAAGCTCCACAGGCAGTAGATCCTTTCTAAACACTTTACAAATCCTCAAGCAAAAAATTTCAGAAGAGCCTCATGGATCTCGTAGAGTGACATAATGCAGGTAAGGTGAGGCACATATTTCTGCAGACAGGGCAATTCCCTCTCCCCTTTGCCTCCCAGGGCCTGAATATGAAAAGTCAATGATCCACTTGTTTCAGGATTAGTCTGATTCAGATCAGACTCCTGTGACTCCAGAGTTACTTGTGTGTCCCAAAAGGCTCATCCCTCCTGGAAATTTAGATTATATTTCGATACAATGCTGAAGAATCTCAACTGTAGCAGTCTTTAAAGGGGTTGCTTACTTAACCTTATGTCCCAAACTATGATGATGTTATTGATCATGATATTTTGGCACAAGAAATGCAGTTTACCACTGAGAGAAAAGTGGTATTTTAATATTTTGTGAGATAGCAGGACATATGGGTCCTGTGAAGTAATATGGCTTATAACATTACATGGCTAATTAGCTCTCCTTTTTAAGCTAATTATGTGTGCTTATGGTGTATAAACATAGAAATAAATGCATGTAGTTCAGCTTTAATATTTTTTATACTACAGAAGGTTAGGCTAGGCTATTGCAGGGTAAGTTTGGAGATGACAGGCCCATATGCTGCTGCTTCTGGGTTGTTTTAGACCAGATCCTTCTACCGTCTCTCACCAAAGTATTGGAGTCCTTGCAATCATGAAATATGCTGTTCTTGGACTCAGAAACACATGGGCTTCAGAGCTGACAGGAAGATGGAGTGTGGCACGTCCCTCAGTGTGCAGCTTGCAGCAGAATGTGCAATCCTAGCAGTGGCTCTGGCCAGAAAGGAGTGCCTCATAGCACGGAGCTGTCAGGAGTACATTGTAGGAATGGCAGCAAACAAGGGTACTTAACCCGTGCTTTAAAGTCCAGTCTTTTAAAGACGGGTTTGGTCTTGAGCAAAGGAATGTGTTTCAGCATTATGAGCGCTTGAAGTGCAAGACCCCTCTGGTGCTTGTGGTGAGTGGACCGTGCTGAATGTCAGTCTGGCTTTTGCATTGCAGGTACCATGTGTTGTAGGGTGCTGCGGGTCTTAGTCTTCTCTGCTGGATACACTGGAGTGTATGCAGGAGCTCAGGTGTGAATGTGATGAGGTACGTGGAACCCAGGCATGAACTGTCAGTTTATGTAGGAATTGAAAATACAGGGATTTTTTTCACTGCAGGAGCACAATTTATAGTAAGCATATACGTTAGGGAGTAGTGGCAGTTTGTTTTCCTTCTGATCTTGTCATCCTTCAGATTTCTGTTATTATTCTGATTGCTTTTAGGCAAGACATCCTCTTACCCCTCTCCACTCACATTGCTTTTCTCAACAGGACACTGCAAGAGGGACTTAGCCCAGGGTATTTGTGGCCCTGAATTCCCTGTTATGCAATTGCTACATGGTGTACTCTGAACTCATTCCTGTAAGGTACAGAGCTTTCTGGCCCTAACCCAGTAAAGCACTTACTGACATATTTAACATTAGGCATATATAAGTATTTCCATCCATCTTTAAATGTCCGTGCATTTAAAGTAAAGCATGTACTTGAGTACTTCACTGGATTTGAACCAAATTGCTCTGCATCCTGTAGGAACTCACCCTAGGTGTGTAATCTCTTTAGTTTTGCTTTGCCTCTTAGACCAAAGTTCACATTTGCATTAAGTTTTAATGCTGGAATAGAGTCTGTCACTGAAAATTAGTCATTTTTAAGATCCTTGCTTAGCAACTTTATCAAAAAGTATGTGACTGCTACAAATTCTGTGGAATTGGTCCTTATGACAGCTAGCTAAGTCCATTTTTGTTTTGTGCAGTAGTGTGCACGAAGAAGTTTGTCCTACTTAGATGTGTTTATTCAGGACATAGGCGCTACTGGATTCCAAGAGACAGGATCCCTATCTAGCCAGAGGCAAGTGGTATTTTAGATGAAACTACTCTGAAAACATTTTGCAGTTTTATATTCAGCTTTTTTTTTGTTTGATCTACACATCTCTTAGTTTTGAATATATCTACTTATATGCACTGCCAGGGTGTATGTGTTACTGAACTCTCTAGCATAGCCTACATATACATAAGTGCATCTTCTCACAATTTCCTTAGTTAATAAATGCGAATCTGCCAAATCTCATTCTCAATTTCTTTTCAGAAACCTGACTGAGTACTTACAAACACAGGAGGAATGCTGGAATTTGTCACAAACTTGCTGCGGGAGCTAGTGAAAGAAGGGCTTTTCTTCTGTTGCTCTGTGACAGAACAGGACCTACAAGGATCTCAGGTCTCTCACAGAGAAGCCAAGATGTTGTGAGTCACATCTAAGTAGATGAGTAGGAAAAGTGTTCAAATTGGAGAACATCAGCAGGAGAGAGATGTAGAGTGTTACCTAACCATGATAATGACAAATCTGGAATTTGGTTTTGCCATTAAAAAAGTTACGTGAGAAGAAAAGGATTCAGGGATATTCAAGGATTCACAATTTTTCAGGTAGAAAATCTAAAAAAAATTGTTAGGCATATACCTGTAAGAGAGAGAATTGCTGTAGTTTATATTAAGGTGTTTATTTTATGATGTGAAAAGGCTAAGTAGTTGTGATAGTTACTAAAAGATAAGCTATCTTGGTTGGATTTTCATCTATTATTTAATGCAAGTAAAGACTTGTTACAGTCTATTTTTTAAACTTTTTCATTTTTCAGTGGTTGATACATATTAAGGTTGGTATATGTCCCTTAATTTATCAAACATAGTTTGGAATCCTAGGACAAATCCTAGCTGGTGTATGCTCTACCAAAATGAGATTTTGAAGTCAACAGAGTCACATCAGTTTAATTACGGCCTTTAATTTGCAGGAACGACACTTGAATTTGTGTGGTAACTCACTCCAGAGTGATTCATGGTCTTTTATTTAAGGAAAGAATTACAGACTTCTAAATATAATTTTGTATCAAAATTGATCCTGTAATTAATTTTCTAGTAGTAAAGTCAATCTCCTGTGTATTACAGACTGCTAGTGTTTCATCTGATGTTTGATGGGTTTCTAGAGTTAGCGTTGTTGAAGTGAATATTTCTGTCTGGTACAATGAGCTTTCAGTTCATCCCTGTTTAGTGCGGGAAGTAAGCCATGGAAGACTTGTCAACTCTCACACTCCAGGGATGAGGACTGCACAACCTCTCTGGACAACCTGTTCTGCTTGATTGCCCTCATAGTGATGCTTTTTCATCTCCTGTTCGCTAGAACTCCGCTGTTTCAGTTTGTATCATTATCTCTTGTTACTTTGCATAGACGCTGGTCAAGAGCCTGGCTTTGTTTCTTTGGTCCTTCTGAAATTGTCTCTTCTGTAGGCTGAACCAGCCCAGTTTTGGAAAAGACAACTTAAGTTTGGAAATCAAACTTAACCCAGCACTGCCAAGTCCACCACAAAACCATCTCCCTGAGCACCACATCTACAAGTCTTCTAAATTCTTCAGATTGGTCAGGCATGATTTATCCCTGGTAAATTTATGCTAGCTTTTCCCAGTCACTTTGTTTGTCTCTTGTGTCCAGAAATGGTTTCAAAGAGGATTTTCTCCATGATTCTCCCAGGAAAAAAGTGAGACCAACCAATGTGTAATTCCCTGAAAAATTCTTGGTTTTTTTGAAGACGGGTGCAGTATTTGTCTTTATTGAGTTGAAGACTTCACCTGATCTCCACACTTTTTGAAATATGAGAGAATAACCTTTCAGCTTCATCAGACAGTCTCTCAGCATCTTCCTACAGATCCCATCTGTCTTCCCTAAAACTTCTAAAAGCTGAGATTTCTTAAGAGATCTCTGGCTTAATCCTCTTCCAGTACTGGTGGTTTCTCTCCTTCTTGAGCTCTCTGTGTACAAAGGACCACAAAGAACCAAGATGTTGCTGGTGAAGTCCAGAGCCATGTCTGCATCCACTGTCAGTAAATCTCCTGAGCTATTCAGCAGCTGGTGTGCATTTTCACTGTTCATTCTTTTATTGCTTGCATGGTAGTGGAAGCTCTTCTTGTTGTCCATAACATACCTTGCCAGTTTCAAAACCAGGTAAGCTTGGGTTTTCCTAACACCATTCCTGTGTGTCCAGGCACTTCCTCTTTAGTCCTGCTTCCACTTCCTTTATGCTGTTGTTCTGTAGTGTAGTTCAGTCATGACTTCCCTGCTTAGCTAGAGGCCATCTCGTGATACGTCTGCTTGTTTTCCTGGGTCTTGTACTCGAAGAAGATTGTCCTGAAAGACCTGCTAGCTTACTTGAGCTCTATTTCCCTTCAAAGCTGACTCTCAGGGGATCCCACTGACCATTTCCCTGAACACAGTAAAGCCCGATCTCCAGCTCTCTACTCTGATTGTTACATCTCCAGTCAGTTCTTCCTTGTATTTGAGTAGCAGATCCAATAGAGCATCACTCTTGACTGACCCCACAGGTTAACAAAGGCTGGGGTCCCATCTTACCCACTTTGCCCCCAGAGCTTTGTAGTCCTGATCTGCACTAAGCCATGTCTTTGATGTCCACGTGGATGTGCAACAATGGGTAGTGGTCCAAGGAATGGAAAATTACTGGCAGTCTCTCTGCAATGTAATGAGTAGGGTCCCCTAAAAAAAGCCCCAACCTGTTATAAGAGCATGACTGTTTAGCAAGTGTGTGCCTTCATCCCTCACAGTCACCCACCACTTCCTTTTGCTCTCTGCTAACACTGTTCAAGCTCAGTTGGTTTCAAAGCCTTCCTTAATGGAGCTTGTTCTCCCTCACTTGTTATTAGGACACTCTACCACTTCTGTGAACTTAGATCTGAGGGCAGATAAGGACCGTTTCTGCTGCTGTAAGTAGTCACAGGTTTCTAGCTTCCCCATCTCAGGAGTCTCCATTAGCATCTTCCTCAAGCATAATCTCTGACTGTTCTTCCTGCCTTGCATCATGAGCCTCAGGATTTGCTTCTGCAAGGCCTCTCTGAAGACCCTCTGATTTTCTGGTCATCCTTGATTTTTTGCAGTCTGCTCGCCTGGACAGGCTTGTCCACCTAACACTGCAGGGTAATGCACAAATTAAAAAGCTTCCTGGAAATAAAATTTTGGAACAGTTCATCTCCTCATTCCCTAGCCGTAATAAAGGCTCACTGCATGCCCCAATATTTGTTACCCTCTGATATAGTGAAAATTGATGGAAGTGGTTAAAGGATGATGAAGTTAAGAAAGAAGAATGAGGTTCCAGAAGTTTTTTCCCCCTAGGAAAAACATCTATTGTTTCAGTGTTGACTGTTGCTATATGCTGCTTACAAATCTTGTCCTTTTGTATAGCTGCATCTGTTCTTTCACTGTGATGCTCAAACCCTTTATTTTTACTTTTTGGACAGCTGCAATACGATGAGTGCTGTGTGAGCTAAAAATGCTGCCCTTTCCTCTGAGGCGCGCAATGTAAAATAATCAGGAGGAAATCAGGACAGAAAGTGGAAGTGTGAATATGGTTGCTGCAGCTGGAGTCATATGGAGATACATCTGAAAATGAAATGCCAAATAGAAAACGAGTATAAATATCTTTCATGCCAATAACCAAACAACTATAGACTGTAGAGGGACTACGGAATAGAACAGAGGATGGAACTGAAGAATTAAAACAAGACAGGTCTTATAGAGTGGTATTGTCTTTTCTTTTACTTTTCTTGGTTTTGTATGCGCCTGAAAATGTTACAGGATAGACAAACAGATGACCATGGAGATGAATGACTCTTCAAGCATAAAGGAAATTTAGACTGTAAATGCATTTTCAAGAATGGATTTAGCTGTGAAAGAAGCAGCTTGGGAAGGTCCTACAGTGCTGTAACCCCATTAGTCACAGTGGAAGAGGTAAAAGGGCTTGTTAAAAAAATAAATGGATGTGGAAAGGGGGTGACAGAAGGGTGAAAGCAGCAGCTGCACCCTGGAGGGAATGGGCAAACTGGAGAAATAGGTTGCAAAAAAGAGAAGGCAATTTTTGTTGTGACTGTCCACCGTCTGAATTCCCCCTCTTCTTATCTGTATTAGCTCAATGTCGCGTTGACCCTCCCTCTAGCAAGCAGCGGGAGGGGAGGAGACTTCCACACTTGTCAGTATTGGTTCTTCAGTCAGATGATGAGGATGCACTGATATGACACTGAATATTTTGTTAGTATGTGGGTCAAAATAAAATCTGGCAGCAAAGCTTTTCAGAAACCGGGTGAGTACTCCTCTTTTCTGTGATCTTGTTGTACAGAGTCTGCGAGGAACCTAGGGTAGTTTGTCTCCCTTACACTACTACATGGTGCACTGCAGAAAAACTCTTCCTAATTTTGGTGGAAATGAAAGCATGGAAGCTCCACTTCCTCACTCCCTAACTTGAGTGAAGACTCATTGAGTGCACTAGTTCTGGAGTTCTGTTATCTTCTGATCTATTAATAAAGTGAGTTAACTTTTTCCACCTTAAAATGCTTGCAATCACACTCTTCCCCTCTCCCCTATCTAACGCAGACCTCCAGGGTACTGGATTCTCATGGCCAAGTGAGTTTTGCTGAAGTTCTGTGCCAGTGTGTGACAGTTTCTGTGTCTTCTTCCTGCTGCATGCAAAAGGAAATAGTGACTTTAAATATGAAAGTTAATCAAGTCTTCTTTTACTCCAAGTGGCTGTTCTTTCAAGTTAATTAAATAATTCAGATGACTGAAGAGTCATTTTAATTGACTTAGGATTGCAGTTCAGAAAAAAAAAATGTTCCTAGTGGAAAGACTTTTTGGGGTTAAGCCAGCATCAAAGTGTGCAAGAGAGTTGAATTCAGCTGTTACCGTGTTACAGATTCCCTTCATAACTTTGAGAAATGCCTTCATCTTTCTTCTAAATATCAGTTTTGATGGTCCATTCTCACACTTCGTTTTGTGCATTAAAGTGAAATAGGCTCCTACACTCAGAGGGTTCCTATAGGTTTAGGAATCTATCCTGGAGGCTGAAATTCTGGACTTTGTAAGCTAACCTAGAGGGCTTGTTCCCAAGGACCTGGTCTTACCTGAGCTCTTGTCCCCTATCTCTCCATGCCTGCCGCTCCTTTGTGCCAGCACTGGTGTGTATGCAGCCACATGTTCATGTGATGAGGAGCATGACTCAAATGAAGATGTAGGTAGGTAGGTAGGTAGATTTACAGAGCATTTTCTAGGCACATCATTGCCTTAACTAAGCTCACTGGAAAACATTATACTAATACAGGGAAGGGGAGGTAAAGCTTGGCTGGAGTTGGACCCATTCGGAGAGCAAGTTGGGATCACACCTTTGGCAATGTCTGCCACAGAGGTTGACTTAGAGCAATTAGAGGACTTCAGAACTGAGTTACTCCTTACTAAGGAGACACCTGGGCTTCTAGGGAGTTCCCCTGGTAAATGGTCCTATTCTCATACACGTGGATTTCCTTTCAGCACTCAATCATCCAAGGTCAGAGTTACTTGGTTTGGTTTTTCATTCCACAAGATACGAGGATTTCCTGCATGATGTTTTTTTTCATGAGCTGCTTACATGTGTTTGCCGCTTAATTTCCTCCAGGTGGGATGTAGAATTGAGGGTAATATGTTGATTTTACAGCTCACACAGCTACATTTATGTTCTCCATGACATGAACTTTATATTGCTTTATCTCATTTTTATGTTTATGTAATACACAAGTCTCTACTTCCTCTAGTGTCAAGGAGGATGAAGGTTTGCATTTTTATACACACAGACACAGTTTGTTTGAAGTGTCTCCTTTCTCCAGAATATTTGCATGCCTTTAAAAGTGGTTGCTGAGTGTATCTGTAGCCTTCAGGTGATGGCAAAGCATGGCTTGAGAAGAACTGGAAATTCGGAATAACCCCAGGATATTATGTCCCAAAAAAGAGAAATTCTATTGCAAAGTAACTTAGTGCTGCTAGGCCAAGTCTGTACCCACTGAAGTCAGTGATTTAACTGCAACAGATGTAATCTTAGTCACAGATATGACCAGTTGTCATATATAAAAACTAGTTTCATGTGTAATTTCCGATAATGTGTTGCTCTGAAACTGTGTCAGATTTGGAATGTTACTCAAAGTATTGTCTAAAGTTGGGTACTCTGAGAATCTTTCCAAGGTTTCTTCTTTTTCTCAAAGTTTTGGAGCACAGATGAATGATTTTTTAATACGTTTTTCTTATATCTGATTTTCAGGAGCCACAATCAATCAAGAAATTACCTACCTTGATTCACTCTGGATTAGTGGCTGTTTATGGCACAGTTGTTTTGAATCGTATAGTTCTCTTTTTGGGAACAGATGATGGACAGTTACTGAAGGTAAGCTGAGTGTGGCAGTTCTTCCCTTCTCCACCGGCTGCTGCTGTGTTCAAGTGGGTAAATGTTTCCTAGTTTATTCAGTGTAGTATAAACAAATATGATCCCCTGAATCTCTGTTTGAGAAATAACTGCTGTATGGTCATTTGGAGAGCAAGATAACTTTCAAAAGCAATTATGTACCCTGCCTAAAATTCAAGTAAACGTTTCATTAAAATGCTAATGCAAACAGTATTAATTTACAGACTGTGGAGTTCTCAGATATTTTGCCTTGTTTCCCTCCTTGCTTTGATTTTTCAGTAGAAATATTGAATATTGTCAGATTTTGGAAGCGTGTTTGTTTGTTTGTTTTTTAGCCTATCTGTGTGATGTGAATAGCTGTCCATTAGAGAGAAAAATCAAGACTCATTTTGCCTTAGCTTCTGAATAGTTGACCTATGCTAACTTAAATCCATTGCTTGAAAGTGAAAGTCGTCTTATCTCATTATCAAACATTTCAACCATCCAGTCAAATGTCTTTTATGCTTTAATTTTTTGTGGGTTTTGCGAGAATGTGCATTTCCTATCTACACTGCAAAGGATGACTCTTATTCTTTGTCTTTATTAAGCAGACATTTGGAGAGGGTTATAGTAGAGACATTGAAAAGCTTTTGTCCATTTGATTTCATTTTGCCTTTGATAATGAAAAATGAAATTGAAGTCTTCCATGTCTCCTTAACACAGTGGAGACCGTGAATGCATCTCCCTTGTTTAGTCATGAAAAACCAATGTTGGTGTGCTTACTGACTTAAAAAATGAAGTTTCTTTGGTCTCTGGTTCCCTTGAATTCTTTGTGAAGGGTGGTGGAAAACAGTAGAGTTGGGCAAGGTGAGAAAAAGAAAAATCATCACAGGTGTATACTTAGAGAAGCCACAAAAAAATCTGTGTAAGTTCCTTTTTACCTTTTGGGTGTCTGAATGTTAGTTTGTTTTCTGAAGGCTGATACTTTCTTCTCCATTCATAGGAGTAACAGGTTGTGACTTTGGGATATAAGCAATCCAATAAGTATTCCACATTCAGTTTCTGAATCAAATCAGAAACAGGCTTGGTGGAAGGCATGTTTCATATGCTAAACCATTGTCAAAATCAGTGCTAGATGTGTCTGGCATGGAATTTGTTGAAAGTCTGTTCTGGTGGCCTTTTCCTTCATTCTTCTCCAGTGTGACAGCCAGTGCAGTAGGTAAATTGAATCATGGCATTGGTGTAACTGAAATTAGGCTTTTGTTTAAGATGTTGACTGATCAATAAAAGAACTTGGAAATAATTTAATTATGCATGTTTTAGGCTATTCTTAATGAGGATATGAAATCTAATTGCCCAGAGGTTTTATATGAAATTGAGGAAGAAACTTCCATTTTCCCCAAACTTCGACTTGATCCAGTGAATAATAACTACATCTATCTGTCCTCTGCCAATAAGGTAAGTACAATATTTAATAAAATAATAAATTAAACTTCTGCTTTAAGGATTTCTACTGCTTTATAAGTGAAGCATTGGTTTATGTCAGAGTTAGACCTTTAATATCCAAACTGCAGTTACCAACTTTACATCTGATATCTTGTCTAAGTTTGGGCTGCACTCCTGCAGAGCTTGGAAGAGCTTCTACTGTCATGGTGCTGCCCAGTGTTGCTATGATCCAGCAATACCCTTAATTCCATGCTTGTTTTATGCCATTCTGCCAAGAGAATGTTTGTTTCTGTTTTTCATTGAGGCAGGAAAATGCAGATCATGCAGACTCAAGCTTAGAGATAGCAAAAGAACTTGTACGCTCTTTGGAGACAAAGCAATCAGATGTTGGTAGGGCAGGATTTGTCAGTCAATTAAGGAGTTTCTAAAGTGGAGAAATTTCTTAATTTAAGAGATGGCTTTGAGGCCTTAGTTCTGATGAAATCAGTGATAAAGCTGTAATCAGTGATAAAATTCCCATTGTCTTCAGTTAGGCATAGACTTCAAAAGAACAAAACAAAAGGACAATGAGAAGTGAGCAATGTGTGTGCATAGTGGGGCCAAGGAGTTCAACAGTGGCTGAGAGCTGCATGTCAAGCAGAGAGTGGCTCCCGGGAGCCTGTGCCGTTGTTGCAGCACATGCTGCAGCAGGGCTACTGAGCAGCAATCAGAAAATCCCTTTGCCTTACCAGCAGTGGGAAAGATGACGTTGAAAGCTTAAGGGCTTGTTGTCCATTTTAGCTGGACAGGATTGCACCCAACTTTTAATTACCTTCACTTACAGTAAAATCACTTTTCTGGCAGTGAACATAGTGTTTTAGCCTGCTGTTCTAGAGTGGGGGAGAATTGGTAGGAGACCCCCTGACTGATGTAAAACATCTATCACAAATATAGAAGGAATCAAAATCTCAGTCAAAAGTATACATAGATATTCAAAGTAAGACTTGAATTTTCTTTAGCTTTGGTAAAAGACCAAGTTGTTTTAGAGGAACAACAGCTTTTAGGAATAAATGCACTTCTCTGATCATCTCTTTGAGCTGAAATAAGGCTTCTACACTGTCTAACTTGGTAGTAATCTAGGATTATGACTGGTTTCTGAACTGGTTATCTCAACACTTTCCAATAAATTGAATTTTGCGATATATGGATGGAAAAAACAGTAAATATAATTTTGCAGGAAGCAGTGTATCCTTGTTTCTGTTGACAAAATGTAGGAACTTCAAATTCTTTCAAATTTGTAAAAAATGGTTTGAATTAGTTTTTCTTACTAAGATCATTAATTCACGTTGTTATTAATAACATTATTTGTATCTGTATTCAGTATTTGTAATCAGTTTCTCTTTTTCTTTTTCCTTTCCTTTTCTGAAAATGGCTGGCTAGGATATTCAAGCTGAATGTACAAGTATAGACACATATAATATAGCCACAATTATCTACATTTACTTACTGAAATGGCATTTTCATGCATGCTAAGCAGTTGCATGCGTTTGTTCTAGTGTGCACATGCAGTAACCTGACATGGTGATGCAAACACAGATGCATTTTGTTATGCGCATGCATTTTTGGATGCACCTTCATCAATCATTTAAATATCTCAGTTCTGAGGAGAGGAAAATGGTGTTCTGCTAAGCAGAGCATTATTTGTAAAATATACCTCCTTTCTATTATTATCTATAATTCACTATGCTGATCAGTCTTTCTTGCATTAATCTGCCCATGCTGGCCTTTGAGTAGTAGAACCAAATTGTTATTGTCAGAGGTGTTTCATTATCTGATGGCAAAATACAGTGTGTGCAAAATAGGCTGCATATTTCTATCCAAAGGTCTTCTGGCAGAGGGGAATCCATAAGGAGACTTCCCCAGAGGGATTGTGCTTGGTTGCTGTCAGATTTTTAATGGTAACCTTCAACTTCCCTGTTTATGGAGGCTATATTAATTCAATGTGTTACTGCATTCTTTGGTTTCAGGTGAGAAGAATACCAGTTGCAAATTGCGGTAGATTTGCTTCTGAGCAAGAATGCTTATCTGCAAAGGATCCCTACTGTGGGTGGTGTTCTTTGAATCGAAGGTATCTTTTAGTATTTTAGACTGTCATATAAAAGTAGAGCATTATTAATCAGTGTACGTTTTGACTGGCTTGGGGCTATTCCACATCAAGATTGTATCTACTGAATTTTTATGGAATCAGTCATAGCCATAAATGTGAGACACTTTCTTGTCATGTGAAAGGGAACTCAGCACCTTTGAAAGACTATGTAACCCTCAGATTTTTGAGATCTACCCATAAAATATGTGTTGGGCTAAGAATAACAAATAATTTTGCTTTTAGAAGAGATACTTTTGCTTTCCAGATTGAGAGATGAAATTGTATACTTGTGCTTGAAACATCTTAATAGCTGGAGCATCTTGTATGTGAGAACAAGAAAAGAGTGCTTAGTTGTCTTCAGTATTGATAGTTCTTTTCTTTGGAACCACTGACTTTGGTTTAGGCCAGAAGAGAATTTCTTTCTAATACTTAATTCCCACATTTGAATCATTAATTTTGACTTACTTTGAAGCAGGTTTGAAAGCTGTTTTACGTCTGTGGCCTGGACTGGAGAAATTCCTGGGTCATCAGGCCTAGTCTTGGCAATTGCAAGCAACCACATAATGTAAAACTAAAAACTTGCAGAGGACCATCCTAAATTTAGATAGGCTTTTTGTCCTTCCTGCCCTGATTGTGTGGCTTCCTGGAAGTCTAATTTTTTGCTGGTAAAAATGTCTGCTCATTTTCATCATGTGTATGTTTATGGACAGGTTATAGTTATTTGTTGTGGTGTTCACATCACCTTTGCCTAAATAGGTTCCCCGTCCCCCCCCCAACTTCCTTACACTCAGCTCTTCAGTGTTTTTGTGAAAGCAGTCTCTCTTTTTGCTTTCCTTTTGGTGCACTTAAACAGTGAACTTCATTAAGGTCCTCTCACATAAAATGCTCCTTTCTTACCTCCACTCCAGTAATCCTGCTGTGAAATTTATGCATCCTTTTAAAATAAGGGTGGCCAGGACGCTCAGAGTGTTCCAGAAGAGATTTCAGCTGTGTCTTGTTTAATGTTGTTTAATCAATCTGTCCAGGAAGCACCTTAGTGTGTTCTGGGATCACAAATGTCTTTTTCATGACAGCATCACATTGATGGGCCACAATCATCCGTGATCAAATAATGCCCCCAGGTCCTTCTCTTTCTTTGTTGTCTTTCCAACTGATGAGTTTCCAGTCTATAACACATATGGGTTGTGAGATTTTTATTGCTGTAGGTACATGTTCTTGTACTTCATGCTTTGAAATGTCATTCCATTTCAAGGTTATCCAAGTTTTCCTGTGTGATATTCTTGTCTTCCTTTGCGTGTTAATGTTCCCAACTCTGTATCATCAGCAGATGTCGACAGTGTAAACCTTCTTTTAAGCCAATTTGCCAGTGATTAAAACCTTAAACAAAAGTGCCTGTAAGATGGATTTTTGAGGAATTCCACTAATAGCCTTCTTTTAGAAGGTTAATACTACCTGTTTCAGTTTGTTATCCATTTGGTGTTTGTATGATTTTGCTGAAGATCTGCTACTTTATGTTTGCAAAGGTAGTTATAGGAAGAGAGTAGGTATTTATTCTGTAATGCATTTTCTTCAAACTCTCTTTTGCTCCCTTGTTAGAAACTATGTGTGTTGCAGTGCTAAGCTTTTCAGGCTTTTAGTTACCTTATGAAGAGTTGTGAGTAACTCTTATTACTCAGTAAATCCCCTGCTCATGAGGGGAATCACTGAAGGTTTCCATCTGATTGAAACAGAAATAATTTACTCTTTTGGAGAAAAAATGAATTACTATAATCGGAGTCCTATTCAACACCCACAAAATTTTTTACTGTTAAATATTTGGTTTTGTGAAGAGAGACCTCTGAGTGAAACTTTAGGAAAAGAGGAAGACATTTTTAGCCAGTATTTTAGTCAAAGTCTATATGTGTCCTCTAAAGCAATGTATTCCATAATAATTTTGAGATCAATGATGTTTTCTACTTTTACAGGGAAATAAATTTTCTGTAAAATACACACTCCAGTTTTACGTAAAATTTACTAGCAATGCTAGTGCTTCCTTTTAAGGACAATGTGAATTAAAATTCAGTCCTTTTATGAAAAAATGTGTACATCTCATTGCAAGTGAAAACAAAATGAAATAAAATGTTCCTACTGTTCCTATTTTTACTCTTTCTTCCATAGGGACAAATATAATAATTCTCCTTTTCACTTGCAATTACTCAAACCAGTTAGTCATAGCATTGTGTGATTTCTCCTTATGTTTATAGATTTTCTGTAGATGCATCAGATTTACCTGAATTATGCTGAAATACAGTTCCAATACAGGGTATTGATGTTTTACATGCATTTCCATATGGAAACAACACAATGTGTTATCTAACATGACCAGACTTACTTTTGAATGTAGTCAACATGTGGGACATCTGTGAACTTCGTTCAGGGGTTGGTATGTTGGAGAAAGAAGGAAGCTGAAACTTTGTCTGAAAGCATGTTGTCATTCCATGGGGAAATCAGTATGCTTTAGCAGGACAGAGAAGGCAATTGTGTTAGGATCTGTAGTTAACACAAGATTAGAGACTTAAGTGAATACGAATGAACCATTATGCATGAGTATTGTGTTATCATAGTGAGATAAGAAGAACTCAGTTCCAATTGTGTAGAGAAATCTTTAGTATTATAAAGAAGTAGTTTGCTGTGGAATATTAAAAAAAAAAAAATCTTGACTCTGCTTTTCTCTGTACACATATCTATGCATGTCTGAAATCTGATCCAAGGGTTTTCTAGCTTATACCTGCATACTTGTATAGGCTCCAGTTCACCTTTCCAAGAAAGCCAGACTTAGTTGTCTGAGTCTGTATGTTAATTTTCAGAATCATGTGGTTCACAAATAATATTTATCTGTTACATTCATTCTAAGTACTTGCAATCAAAATCAATTTTCTAAAAATAGGGGTATTACAGAATAATTTCATCTTTAGGTGGGTAGAATTATTTTATTCTTGGCCTGTGCAGGGCAATTTTGAGAATTTCTGCTGAGGGGCATCAGATGTGACTGCTTCCTACGAAAATGACTGTTCTCCACAGCACACTGTTTGAGTGTTAAAGGTCAGCTTTTAGAGCAACAAAAGATGCATTTTTCCCTCACATAAAGACAAGCACGACCCTGGGTCCTGGATGGCATTACTGGTTTTGCTATTAAACTCTCAGATTCTTCATTGCAAAAGAGGGAAACAAATTCACTGCTTGTGTTCCTCAGGCAGTCTAAGCAAGTAACTTCTTCCTGGGACAGTTGTAAATATTCAGCTTGATAAACAGTTCTGGTTTTTAATATTTCAATATTAGCATCGCTTAAATGCATACACTTATTTAGTGCCAAGTACTGCAAGTGTGTTGTCTTGCATCTTTACCGTTATGATGCTCACCCTGTCAGAAAATGTAGAATGTCTTTGTTCTGTCTTTCTTTGTTGCCAGTGCAAATTACCTACCAGTACCTATATGAGAATCTGGTTTATGCCCATCTATTGATGACGGATCCCATCTTCTGTGGCTCTAAAACTGTGGTGCTAATGAATCTTTGTGATCTCAGTAGGGTGAAGAGAGATAAATGAGACTGAAACTTATCCTAGCTCAGGTGGTTTGAAATATGTCAGGCATACATAGTCCCAATTTATTACAGTATCATTATGATCTGAATGTATTCAGTTGCAAAGCCCCACCAGGTTGTTGTGCAGCAGGAACTCAGTTTCCTGAGTTAGACCACAAAGGAAGTGACCTTGTGCTTAACTGCATTCCAATTGCCAACATCTTGATCTGCAGAGAAGATGACTTTATAGTTTGTAAGGTTTGTGGGGTTATTTTGGGCATTTTGGAATGTGGTGGATAGTTTTGTTGAACGTGTTATTCATTCTGGAGAGAAAACACATTGTTTGTGAAATATGTTTTTACAATGAGCTCTTAGTGAGAAAGGCCCATACTTTGAAACTGTGAACTCATTTCTGGTTTTTAGTAAAGGAATGGCTCATTAAGGCAGATGTCACTGTTTGTATGATTGAAGCTATACATGCTTCTACATGTGATAGAAAAGTAGGATTAAATGTTACATTTATTTATAAATATTCAATCATAATATTAAAATATTAAGATATATTCAATTAGCACTTGTCTTTAATTGCTAACTATATGAAATTACTTGGAGTTAATTTATGAATTGTTCATTAACTGTTGACAGCAGACAGCATTTTAAGGATTCACCTTTCAAACTCGATTGTCCATCTAATTTGTATGCCTATGTTGTCTTTTTCTTATAATATGTTTTTAATATGTGTAATCTTTGTAGTACTAATATATTGCGTGTTCCGTCATTCTTCCTTATTTTTTTGTTGCACAGTTTGTTTCCTACAATCTGACATCTCTAACATTTGTATTTACTTTGAGCTATCCTAATTCTGGAATGGATTTTATGCTTGACGACAGAGAAATCTATTTTGAACCTTTTCAAATCTGGTGTTTTTAACCAAGTGCACTGACAAAAAAGGGAAGGATTACCATTGACATCAGTGGATGACAAAGGAGATTAGGGAAAAGGATGCATCTCCTCAACTATGCACATTCGTAGTATAGCTCTACATTTGAGCTTCACTCCTATCTCTTCTTATACCCTCTGGAGAGAACAAGCAGTTTCTATAGTGTGGTTCATGTCATTTTTGTATGAATGTCTAAAACAGGGTAGGGAAATTGTACCCTAAAGAGTGTAGAGGGCGGTTGGGGGGCAGCGGCGGGATCAGATCTAGAGCTGTACAGTGAAACAATCAAGTTGGGGATGATGAATTCCAACCCAGGCTACCAATTCCACTGTTACTGGCCAAGCATCTAATACTTGCTTGAGTCCCATTGGCTTAATCAAGACCCTGGAGCATATATCAATGCATTGTAATTTATTTTGATAAGCAGAAGATTTTACTGATTGTTTTCCTGAAGCTTTTTGCAGTTATAACCATATTCCTGTAAAAAAAAGAATCAATAGTGTTCCTGTAAAAAATCAATAACTTTAGCTAAGTTGAAGTACAGTGTCTGAAGTCAAAGGCACGATAAGGAGGCTAGTATAATTTTATGTATACTTTTAGGTGCACATTAAAAGAAAATTGTACACATTCAAACAGCATAAATGGTTGGTATAACATTTCACATGCACCTGATAAAGATCTGAAAGTCCTGCTAAGTTTCCCTGCCAAATATCAGGTATGTACACCCAGTTTTATGTGTGTTTGTTTATTGTGACTTAAAATGTGTAATTTTGTTGCTTATTGCAGCTTGTCTTCTTTTGTCACCATGTTCCATATATTACCCCAACAATTGGCAAATATCTTGGAAATCTCAGTAAGTTGAATGTGTGAATTAGATAGATGTTCTCTTCCTCTCCTATGAAACGTATCCTGGAGCTATCCTTCATGATGTTAAGTCAAAAATTCAAATATTCACTATGCTGACAAAGGTGATATTTCCATTGTATCACTGTATCAGCCCTTTTAATATTTCCAGTAACTATATATCAAGTGCAGTATGGAAGTTCTGAGCTTTGTAACAAGTTAGAAAACATTCACTGGGACACATATGCTAACACAAAATTTTAAGTGCTTGATATTAGTCTTTACTCTGTATCTGTTCACACCACACACAGCCTTGAATATTTGATTATCAACTATTGTGACTGGCCACTTAATCTGCATGCTATTGTTTCTGATTTCCTGATTGAATACACTAATGTAATCATATTTGTAAAGCAGTCTCAGCCAGAAACAAAGGATAATTCATTACAATATAAGTTCTGTTCCATAATTAAGTGCTCTTTGCTTATGGATGCAAACGATCTCTCTCTGTGAAGATTTGTACATTCTTACTTAAATATTGCTAAAGGACTGTAACAGCATATAACACTTAGAGCAAAATTCTAGTTTTAAAATCCAAAATTATTTAAGATTGCTTGCTAATATACTGTACAGATCCATTTATTTTCTGGAAGTAAGCAATGCTGTTACTTTCAGAACTCTTTCTGTATTGCTTCTTCAGCTGGGGGAGTCACTCTCCTTTAAGAGTTTACCTAGTGAATTGTCTGCTTCCACCACAAAAATTTTCGTTTTTTGCATTTCATAGTTTGTCGTTTTCTGTAAAGACGAGGTGATGACTTAGTAAGTATAAAAAAAATGCCCTGTTGTATTCTTGTTTTTATTGTTTTATAGGTTGTTGTGACTGCAAATGTAAGCAAAATCCTTACTTTCTGTATGATAAAAATTGTAACAGCTGTTGAAATATTTTATGAAAACGTAGTGCTGAAAAACTCATCCTGTTTCTGCAATCTAACCACTCCGATGATAACTGATAACGGTATGTTTTACTATTACATGTATTTAATGCTTATTCATTGTCCTTTAATACTGGGGGGTACTACGTAAATACAGGCCTAATGAGTGTCGAAGTACATAATGCTTCTTATTAAATGTCATTGAAGAAAAGTAATTCATATTTTGTCGCGTGATTTGAGTGTACTCACACTGTTCTTGGTGATTAAAGTTTTGTTAATATGGAATCCTTTGCAGAAGTACTAACACACATTACCCTGTGGCTGTGGAAGCAGCTTCTTCAGTGGACGCTGTGGCAGTGCAGTGCTTTAGCGTTAGCAGAATATTTATTTACATGCCATTTATAACTGTCTAAGGAAACTCAAGATAAGTGCAATGACAATCAAGCTGGCTGGAGCAACGGAAGCAGTGTTGGTCTAGTGCTCTGCCTTGACAAATTAACCCATCTTAACTCTTCTCTAATCTGCAAACTGAATTTGTTTTTGCAAGAAACTGTACTGGCATAAATAAGAGGAGAATCTAATTATGAATGTCTGTATAATAAATAATCTTATCATTTAATTAACTGTTTCAACCTAACTGAAACACTGTGAGAAAGTGATTGTCCAATGTAGAGGATTAGCAGAAAAATACATGGTTCAGGGGCAGTTTGGTGGGTACATCCTTTTGACTTGATTTCATTCCTCCTTCTGAATTATTGGTTGAATCATTTTGCAATAATTCTTATACTACTTTGTTCACCAATGGTTGTCAGAGTTAGATACCTGAGCAGTTTGTATTGGATGTGTGATGCTTGTGATCTGGTTTGTGTATCTAATGGGCAGCTACAAGTTTTAGAATGAAGTGGTAAATTACTGAATGTCTAGACTTTTGAGATGCTCTTTAGGCTTGGTCTCAAGGATCAGATCATGATCCTTCACAGTGGAGTCTTATTTGACTAATAGCAGGGAAATGTCCCCCTTGCATTTCTTCAAGAGTCTGTATAGAAGTGCAAAGCTTTTTTAATAGAGATTGGCCTTATAACTTCTTAGAGTTGCTTATGTTAGAATGAGAAATAGAGTTTTAATCTAAACTAAAGAACAGATAGCAAACATAAGGAATACCACATGATCTTAAGTGACTTGAAGAGGAAACAGAAAATTCAGATAAATGCCTTGCCTCTATCTCTTCCTCGATAATATAGCCCAAAGAACATGGAATACTATGCATGAATCTGATTCTCTTATAAAACCTTTGTGTAGGAAGAGGAATGAAATGTTACCAAGTATTTTCAAGAAGTTGTTGTTCTGAAGAGCTCAGTGCTACAAAGAGCTCTCTCTTTTGGGGACCCTTGCCCCTGAAGGAGGTTCCTTGCTCTTTCAGGGACCCTTGCCCCTGAAGGAGGTTCCTTGGAGTATTTGGATCTCAGGAGGCTGTATGGGAAAAACTCCTCCAGCATCATAGAAGTGTTGTGTCAAGTTCCTGGCCAGCATTGGGAATCGAGAAGGAAAGACTGTCACTAGAAGGTGACAGCTGGAGTGATATCCATGAGTAATTTGATCTATTAAGATGTCTTTAGTAAACACTATTAGTGGATTTTTAAGAGGGAAATGTCTTATATTGAGCCAGTCCCAAAAGCCGTGTTTTCTTGGAGTATATTGTTTGGTTCTCTGTCTTCACAGACTAAAGCTTTCTCTTAACTCCATTAGCAGGTTTTCAGAGAACAGTGTTATGGAAGCCAGCTCACCTTGCCTGTGCTTTGTGCCAGAAATGAGCCCTTTGACAGTGTTAACCAGAAGGCTGTGAGGTTAGCTTCTGCCTTCCAGTATTACTGCCACTCACCTGCTCCTATGAGCTGAGATGTCTTAGTGGATAATTCAATCGTGAAGTAACACTGACTATTTGTGGTATCTCCTGCAAAGTGACCTCAGTTTCACAAGAGGATGCGCTTGCAAAACTCCTTTAGGTATCATTTCCTGGAAAAAACATTTTGAAAATACCTGCTACTCAGTGCAGTCTAATGCATTTTAAAAGATCAGCCCAGACCATAGAGAAAATAATAGGTTCCATTAATTCCAACACAGAGTCAGGAAAGTGTATTTGACAGTGTTGTTTTTAAAGTATTTATACAAGCTTAAAAGAAAAGACAAGCTCTGCCAGAAGGAGATAAATTCCTTACTTTTACTTACTACTCCTAGTAAAATACTAGGAGTATTTTACTTTTTCTGTAGCTCATGGCTTGAGCCCTTTCTCATATATTGGTATAGGCAAGTGATTTAGGCAATTGTGTGTCAACATGTCAGATTTCTGCAGATAAGTAGATTTCTGGAGTAGCAAATAGGTGCTTGATGAAGGATTTCAGAATGTGTCTGTACTCATCCTCATCTTTAAGCACTAAAATACCATTAAAGCCAGACTCTTTGCTATCCATTTATTAAGGTGTTTGATCATACGAATGGTCAGTCCCAAGGGCTGTTTCTAATAAGCAGCTCAGGTGACCTTTGCAGGGAGCACCCAAGTGCCGTGCTGCCATGTGGAGGTAGGAGATACCTCTGATTTAACCACGTAGATGTAGCCAAAGCTGGCTTTCATCTGAACAAGCCAGCCTGTAATAAAGACAAAGGTTTCTCTACCTTTGCAAGATAGATATACTTAAAATCTGTGTAACTTTCCTGGATTAAAAAGCTAGCTACTTTCTAGCATACAGAAGTCAGAAAAGTCTGCAAACATGGGTTTCATTTGATCTCAGGCAGCCATTCATTTCACAGACTACACATCTGCAGGCACACAGATGAAAGAGACCATGGCTTAAGTGGTATATATCTAATTCTACTGTTTGATGTGGTATTCTACTCATAAGAGAAGATACTCTTTCATACCACAGCTGCCAGTGAATTGTTGGTATAGTAATTGCTAGCTGAAATAATGGCAAATTGACTCATGCAATCATAAAAGATTTAAATAGGATGAAAATTGCTACTGCATAGATTACAAAAGGAGACTCTGAAACCAAGTCTGTGAGACAGAAAGAGAGAGAAGTATGGTATGGTGGGGTCTCTTGCATTAGCACAGTCTGTTGTGTTAGAAGATTTGAATTTGAGGTCTGGCTATACCACAGTACATATCACTGTGCTTTTTGAGAGATGATTTTGTATCCCTGCTTCATGGTAGCATTTCCTTATCTGCATCCTGACAATAACATTACTTTTAGTTGTCATGTGGTGGTGGTATCAAGCTTAATTAATATGTATATATAAAGCCTTGGCATAACTCAGCTGAAGAGTGCTGTGGAAGGACAAAAACTGATTATTTTTATCAGTCAAAAGTGTGAGTGAATGTATGAGAGAAGATGCATACCAAGTACAGAACAGCTAGTTTGAGTTTTCAACTCGAATTATTTTTAAACAGTTATTTCTTGTAATATCCAGCATATACCTAACATGTGCATTTTTCCAGATTGTCTAGTTCTCGAAGCATCACTGTCCTCGAGCTCTTGGAATATCACACAAACATTTCAGTTGAAAAAGTAAGAGCCTGGTTCTTGTTAAAGTTCATTGTGGGGTTGATGTGTGTGTGGGGGAAAGTGACTAAAGTAATTCTTTTTTTTTTTTTTTTATTTATCAAGGAACTACATTTCACTAAAGATAGTTAGATCCGTTTTCTTGGCCCACTTCCTCCTCCTCCTCTTTTTTTTTTCCCCTTAAAAAGCTACTTCTTCTGATGACTCTCTTAGTTAATGGGACCCTGGAAACTAACTGTAGGAGAGTCATTACAATGACTGAATTTATGACAAGTGCCTGAAGAGATAATAAAGGATGTCACAATGACATTAAAATCCTTTTTGTCCTTGGATGGAAGGTGGGCCCTTGGTACTCAGTATAACGCTTAGATTAGAGGAGTCAAGAGATTCTTTAAAATCACTTTGTGAAGCTGTTTTAAATTAGACCCAGATGCAACTTAAATATGGTCCATAGGTAATATGAATATAATTAAACCAGAGAGTAACATCTAATCTGCTAATAGGAATAATGAATACCTATTCTTCTGTACCCATTATTTTTCAGACTCTTTGTTGAGAGCTGGCAGAGGAAGCATTCATGCCCAGCACGTGGCCTAACACTTTATGATAGGTGGTTGTTAATATTTGGAAAGATCTGGCTAGTATATGCTGTAGGTGACTACAGTGTTCCCATTCAGAATGCTCCTCCCCTATGCAAAAAGGCTAATCCATAAGAACCTGGGATGAAATTGAACTCTTGCTTTTTGGGAAGTAGCACATCACTTCCCTGTCCCTGGAGGAACATGGGGAAGGAGGTGTCTTTCTCTAAATCAGAGCATTTCTCAGCATGTTTGGAGAGGGACTGTGCTGCTCTTGGCTCTCTTCCATATTGATAGAGGCATTGCAAAGCAAGATAGGGACTAACTAGTCTCCCAACAGGCATATTTTTTGGTAGACAATGGCAATAGCAAACTGGCAGTACTTGCTAGCACTACACACATGGAACAGAGGTTCCGACAAGCTGGAAAAAAAATCATTGATGGTTTTCTGCCCTTTTATGGTTAAAAAGTACTACCTGGCCACTCATGTACTGGAGTAAATCACAGTAAAATGTAACCCAAATTGTTTCCTCTGCCTCCTGCTTTTTTTAAAATTAATGACTCTCAGCATCTCAATACAGATTGTATTTCATACAATCTTCTCAGAGTAAGTACAGCAGAACAATAGGCTTGGAGGGTAAATGGACTTTTATTTATTTCATTACATGTTTTATGCTTTTTTTCTGTCACTTGAAATTTGATGTTCATGACTGATTCTAGGTTGAGTTCCTGTGTCTTACAAAAACTGTTTCTGTGTTACCAGCTGCTCACGGTGTATACACAAGGGTGAGTGTGCCAGCTGTGAATGGATACGTGTCTCTCCTGCCACCACCTGCCAGGTGAAGTTTGCTGGGGAAAACTGGAATCCCCTGTGATGCCTTTTCCTTGTATTTTTTACATCTGAGCAGCAATCTGTCTCTTTTTTATCCTGACATGGAGAAATGCTTATTTTTTTCCAGGATGATTGCAATGCAACTGCTTCCAAGGGGATCACCACTGCACAGAAAACAGAGGTTAGTTAGCATTTTAAGATCAGTGTTATTAAGGCTCTTTGGGTTGGGGGAGAAATTTATTTAAAATGAGAGGACTTTGCAGAAAGAATAGAGGTATGGATGAAGAGGCAGTCAGTTGATTACAAAGGAAGGTAATGCAGAATTTGGATTGATACTATTTTTTCTTAGTGCTCTGTTGGTGTTAAAAGGTATCAGCAAAAACTTGTGTTTCAGATGCAGGCACTGAGACAGAGAACATTGTGATTGTCATGCGCCTACCGCTAGATGCAGTATTTACAACATTGCTTTAAATGCCAAAGTCCCTGTATGCTGTATTTAGTCACTCCACCGAAGCCAGCTCGCTGAGGGCTGGAACATG
Organism: Edolisoma coerulescens; assembly: GCA_013397115.1. Classification (NCBI taxonomy): domain Eukaryota; kingdom Metazoa; phylum Chordata; class Aves; order Passeriformes; family Campephagidae; genus Edolisoma; species Edolisoma coerulescens. The sequence goes on along the minus strand of VWZW01002957.1, from coordinate 200,604 downwards.
TAAGCTGACCAACAACAACAACAAAAAAAGGGAGAACATTTCGGGCTTTATATCTTACCTAGACTTAAAAGCATGTGTGAGTTCTGCTGTCACGGACAACTCTGGGAAACTAGGCTTCAGAGTGTCAAACCTCTTCCTCATTTTATGCAGCCAGATCACAGCTTCTCCTGAAACATAGTTGCCAGGGGAGCAGAAGGAAGGGGAGGATGTGCCACCCAGTTTCTGCGTAACAGAGAAGTGGCTAGAGGATGAGTCCAGGAACTGAAATCCATGGGTGTTAGTAAATCTCTAGTTCACACTTTCAGAAAAATTTTCCTTGTTTCCAGGCTGTAGACAAAACTGGAGATGGATCCACACAAGCTGGATCACTGGGAAGGAAGAAGTGTCACTAGTGCTGCCAAAGTACCTGCTGAATCTGGTTACTGAATTCTCTATTAGAATTCATATAGACTGTATGTCTGCATACAATCTAAATGACTTGGCTCATAGGCCAGCCCTTTAACCTTCTGCTTCATAGGTCAGCCCTTTAACCACGAGGTTATCCCTTCATTCTTTGTGGAACCAAAATGTTTTATTTTCTCATAAAACTGAGTGATCTTTTTATCGGTGGTTGCTTATGACATGCAGGTGTTAGGAAAGAAATGAGTAGTGAAGAGAAATTTAACCGATGAGTAAGTATATAGAGATTTGCTGCCTACACTTTCTGGTTTCTGCTTTTCTGTGAGTGATGCATGGTTGTTATAAATAGTGACTATGTTCTTATCTCTAAACGTTTTATTAGAACTACCCAAACTTGTACCTCTGAAGACAGGGATTACCTCTTAAATTCAGCTGCTCAGCTGATGTTTCTTAAACAAAATCACAAAATACATCTTGTTTTTCACCAAGACGAGTGGGATTGTAATACTTCTGCTTCTGAGCATTAATATTCTGGATTTGATCTGCATTTAAAGCATTATGTCTGGTGAAAGAACAGAGGAAATTCTCCGCTCTGCTTCCAAATGCATTAATTTGACATTAGTAAATAGTTGGAATTGCCTGGGAGATGGCTTTCTTCCACATGCCTTATCTTGGAAAGACAGTGATGGACAAGGCAGTGAAAGCACCAGAGGCAGTGCAAAGGCAGATGTTTATTTAGAAGTGATTGATCCATTCAGAGAGCTTGAAATTGCATTTGAAATCCTGCTCTCCTTTGACTGCTTGTGCTTTAAGGAGAACATACTGGAGAGTGGAGAAAGAGGATTTGTGTTTTCCCACAACCCCAGCTGAGCATTTAGATTAATATACTTTTTTTTCAGTGCCAGCCCCCGCCCTCCTCCTGACTCCAGCTGCTGATTTCTATGCATGCACCTTCCCCGTCCCTGTGCCAGAGCAGCAGTTGGAGTGGTTGGATTGAGCACGCTTGGCTAGGGAACTGATTTGGCTGGAAATCACCATTATCTTGCAGCAGGTTATTTTTCATCTGGGCCGGTTCCCCGATCCCATTCTTCGGGACCCTGTGTTAGCAATGCAGGAGGGACTGTGCCAGAGAGGGATACTGCTTAATCTGGTCTGCTGCCAGATATCTCTCTGAGACCTGCAGCCATGCTAACCACACCTCTGAGGATGTGGCTGCCACATCACACAGCCCCAGGGAAGCGTTAGGCTGTCCAGGGGAGGGGGGAAGAGGCTGCAGCTCAGAAATATGGAACTCTATTGAAGCTGACAGGGCTGTGCTGATTTACATTACCTGAGGACCTGGTGCACGCTTTCTGTATGTCTCTTTGCATGTTTACGCTTTCATCACGTGCCTCACAACTAGTGATTTTTATAAATATCCTTCTGCCTCTCTGCTGTGGCCTCTCTTGCTACTGGGCATTGCTCCCCCTGCCACATAGCAACTGGAAGGTCAATGGCTCTCTGGCACTGGGGAAACGAGCACTGCAGACCCCAGCGAGGACATTAGGTCCTTCCTGCTTTCAGTGAGGAAATTCAGGGTTTCTTTTGCTGCTGAGGCAAGTGTCGCAGATTATGGCAGTCAAGCTGGGTGGGAATTGGACTCTCAAGTAGCTGAAGCCGTCTTACTTCAGTGCTGTGACTGTACTGACTCCATGAAGCCAAGGCAGGATGCCTCGAGGGAGTCTGTGCTGTGTAGCCTCAGGGAAGGCATGATTTCAGAGGGGCCTGAAACTTTCTGATCGAACAGTTCTTTCTGTGATTTCTTCATGGTGTAAGAAAAGAAGCAAGGCAAGCTAATGTGAAGCACTCAGTGGTGTGTGATGTCTTGCAGAGAGACCAGTGGGAGCCCTGAAGCACCGCAGCATCCCGCTGCACCCCTGAGCAAGGGACGCCTGGCATTTCCCTCACCGGGGTTCACAGCCCTGATGCACTCTGGGGGATTTCCATGTGTTGTGTGATACTGTGGTATTCTGGTGCTTCAGGGCTCCCTGGTGGTTACCAGTGACAACCCAAAGCAGTGTTTTGCTCCTTTCTGTGGTATTTGGCTTCTGGATTTGTGTGAGGATATTGACTGTCCTCGGTGCTCTGGAGGTTGGACACAAGCAGAAGGACAGGATGCAGGTGAAGAAAAGCACTAGTGGTTTTCTGGCTTTAATATCTTAGATTTCTGCTTCAGTTGTCCTGTCCCAAGGATTAAACTGATTTCCAGATCACCGTGGGAGTGAATTTTTTCCCTCAGGCTGTTTTTGAGGAATTTCCTTTGCCTTCTTCCATTATCCATACAAGAGGTCATCTTGGAGGCCCTTTTGCAGGCCCTCTGGCCCCAGCCTTTGCACTCTCTGGCCTTTTCCTAAGGCACAAGTTGCAGCTTTCAATCAGTGGTGACAGATCCCTCATTTGCTCTGGAGTGCTCTGGCATTCAGTGAACCGTGGTAGCATTTGGGGACAATGTGCTGGGACCTTTTTGAAATGGTTCAGAGGGTGTATTTGCAGAGGATGGCGTTGTGACCCTGATGGTCCCCTCAGGCTACCAGCCCAAAGTATTAGTGCTGTTTTGGGTACATGGTAAGATTAGTGGTGAGAAAAACCTGTGGGATGGACTTTCCTAGACGCTTTGCACCAGCACCCTTAACAGGATCAGGAAGACTGAACTGCCCAGTGGATATGTCCACAGGTGCACAGCAAAAATCAGGATAATCACAATGCTCTAAAAACTCAATTTAAGCTAATAGTATAGGCAGTCGAAAGGGAAGCTAAAAATCGTTTGCCTGAGAAGGTCCCAAACAGTTTGTGGTTTCACATACGTATTTTCCTGTTTTTTTGAATGTTTCAGTTTGTTGTCTGAAAGATAGACACAGAGGAAACCGTCCGTGTGATTATAAAACCGGGGAAGCAGCAAAACTGATTAAACATGAGATGCTGTCAAAAGTATCAAGTGAATACAGTAGGGAAAAAAATCTCTCTTCTTGGTCAGTAGTGTTAGTAAGTTAGAATAAGTAAATAGAGACAAAGAAAAGCACAGTTTTTCTGCAAGACTGTGACAACATCAGAGCAAACTAGGGTTATTTTTAAATGCTGGAGAACTTCTAAGCGTAAAAATGAGATACCAAAAAACTCCCCTGCAGTTGTTTTGTGTCTTTAGTTCTATGTATGACTTTGAAAAGACTTTCTAGTAAAGCTAATTCTGGGGCGCTTTCTCAAATTTTCATTCGAGGATTTGACCCTGCTTCCCCTTTTCAGGTCACGAAAGATGCCTTCATTTGTTCATCTGATCTCTCATAGTGACAGCACCATGGGCTTTGTCTTGCCTTGTTTTTTAGTTCTTCAGGGGTCACATGAAATGTATCATTTCAAGCTGGGTTTTTATGATACTTACCTTCTAGCATGTCAGACTGTGATTCTTTTGGGCAACTTTGTTATGAGATAAATTGAAATATAAAATACATAGGTAAAAATAGTTGGCTTGTAATTAAGTTGTGATTGACAGTACTTCCCAGGATTAAGTTTAACAGGATTTGAAATTATTAATAAAAATGTATCCCAGTGCCATAAAATCCTCATGCCTGAGTGGTGGTTGTTTTTACAGCTGTTGCCTAATCTGCCCAGCCTTTTCATAACCAGATCTTGTTTTGCTTTGTTTCCTAATAGCATATCAGCATTCAATCCATTGAACCTTTGTGGATTTCTACATTAGGCAAAAGTGAAATAACAGTCAAAGGAGAAAACTTTACACATGCATCAGGCATAAAACTGATACTGACTGGAATCACTGGCTGTAAACCAGACGTGTGAGTTAAACTGAAAAATAATACTATTTACTTTGCATGGTGAAAATTATATCAATTTTGCTTTAGCAATATGGTTGTGTAAATAGTTGTCATGTAACTCTCCTCAGCAGAGCAGGGGTGCTCTGCACTCCTTTGGCTATACTTCTTCTTTAAATTACCAAAGGGTGGAAATTAATTTGGTGTTTGAGTACAATACAGGGGATGGATGGGTGGTGAGTTCTCTCAGTAGCCGTAGGACAGTTTTGTGTCTGTGGCTCTCTGTGCCTTCTAGCAGGCACCCAAGAAGTTAGGTCACAGGAAAGCCTCAGGTTTTGTTTGAATCTCCTCTGCTTCAAAATATTCCTCATATATTCTAGGATTCTGCTTGTAAAGCACAGACACTTGCCAGGGAAGGAAATCTCTCGTGCAACAGCTCTTATTTTTCTCTGTTGATGATCACACAGTATAAGCCCCTAGATAATTAGGCAGTCTTATTCTGAATCAGTTATTTTCAGGTGCAGCTGCAATGGCTGCCTGTGATTACAAAGCCCATTTTACATAGCCAGCTGTTGAAAAGGTAGTGTTCAATTTTTGCTTCAACCATGAATTTTCAGGGGACCACAGGAAAACAAAAAGGAGAACAGAAGGGAAAGACAGGAAGTAGAAAGAGGAGGGAGTGAAAAAATGGGAGGAAAGAGAGAAAGAAAAAGACGAAAGAAAAGGAAAATGAAGATTCTCATTCTTGACTAGCTCATGGACCATGCTGGTAGCACGGAGAAGGACACAGTAAACAGCAAAATCACACATTGTGCTACATAGCCTCATCCCAGGGCCAATTATCTGTTCTGTTTTCTATGATTATTGTGTCACATAGCAACTTCATTCAAAAGATGCCCTACTTTCTCTTCAACTCCCTTCTCTCTTTCTACCTCCATCTGGCAGCTCAGAGATTCAGCTCTCTTTTCTCCTTATCTCTTGCTGTAGGTTATAGGCTTCATGTAGTAACACCAATGAGTGACGTCTGCGTTTCAGTGTTTGTCTGTTTTCTTTCTTCTCCAGCATTAAAGTTAGAAATGTGCTAAATGATACACAAATGACATTTGCTCTCCCACCAACACGTAAAGAGGCCAAAAGTATATGTATCCAGGCTAATGGGAAAAAATGTTCACCACCAATGACCCTGCATTATGTTTCCCTACCATCATGTTCTAGAATTACACCAAATACCTCCTGGATCAGGTAAGTTTGTCTTTCTATACCTTTTATGCATTTATTCAAATGTAGTTGTACTGAGCCAATATGAGCCTTCTTCCTTGGACAGGCTGCAGCTGAAGCAAACTTGGAAGACTGCTGTAACCTGTTGTGTTGGATGAATTAAGGCCTGTGAAGTGATTTAACAGATAGGGTCATAGTAGCTGCAAGATGGATTCTGTAGACTTCTTCTGCCCACCTCAGGTCTCCTTTATAGAAGTCAAAAGTAGTCTATTCCTACTAAAGCAAAACCCAAAATATGGGTGGCACACATAAATTCTAACTCCAGTTAACTTTGATTTCTTGATGCTAATATAGCCTTCATCTGTGTAACAGTATAAAGTATCAGTGGATTGGAAGTGAAGTGAAAATAATCATCACTGCAGTGATGTACACAGACTTGCTTTACAATATGATCCCCTAAAGCCAAAAGAGCCCTTCTCAAGCCTTTGCTCTGTTTTGTGGGAGACTCACAGATCTGGTGAAAGACTTACAGAGTGGTTTTTAAGATATTCTCTGGCACAGCTTTCCACCTGCTCCTCTGCTATCACAGTTTTTACCTGCTTTCACATTCAGAATCTGATATCTTGTTGAGTAAGAATTTGAGGTAATGGGTTGGGCTTGCAACTGCAGCAGCTGAGCAGTCAGGATGCATGCCCTCATCTCCAGGTGAGAGGCAGCTCAGGCAGCTGGAAATTAATAATACCTTAAACCACTCCAACTCTGTTCAGGAGAGATTGTGAGCCAGAGCCCTCAGACACAAGCACTTGTGAGCAATCGTGTGCTGAGACAGATGGTCTGAGCACTGCCGAGAATGTTTCCTGTGAAGTGCCTGGCACGATGGGTTTGTCCTGAGGAAGGCAAGAATTAAGCACAGGCAGGGGCTTAATGCCCTGGGGCAGTGAAATACCATGATGCTCTTTCTTCAAGACAGAATATTAAATCACAGTCTAGTTCTTTGGCTGCTTAAATAAAAAACAAGGTGGAGAGTCCCTGAAAAGGAGTATATGTGTGTATGCAATCATGTGGTTCTGGGGTAGCAAAAGTATTTACCATTACGTTATGAGGAAAGAGTGGACGTACACTGTATAGCTCAGATTATCTTGTTCTGCTGTTTGACTTTATTATGTTGTCTGCTACCAAAGCAAAATACACATGAGTAGTTTATTCACAGCTGAAACCTTAAGGCAGGACATGTCTGTGGGCAAACAGATAATATTAACCTCCCTTCCTCCACATGTTTTTGTTTTGTTTTGGTTTTTTGCAGTGGTGGTCGTAAAATTACTACAACTGGTAGAAATTTTAATGTGGTGGACAGTGTGATTATTTCAGATGACCAGAGATCAAACCTCACAGTAAGTCTGAATCTCCTTTATAATACCAAATAGAGGTCTCTTGATGCATTAGGTTTTGTTCCTAAGGTTTGAGGAGATCTCAGTAATTTCCAACCACTTGCAGGCACATATCAGTCACCCTGCTGAAATAAATATGACCACTTACAGGGTTACAGTTACACATGTTCTTAGTACAGAATCACAAATACACATAAGCTACTCTCCTGCATAATTCCCTGAACTTTTTTTTATGGTCTAGGGACTTGTTCCAAATCTGTCGCTTTTGAGTCTCCCCAGTCTCCACATATGGGTGTGTTGGAGGGGGTGCTATACTTCCCTCTGGCTCTGTGCTGAAAGCCCAAATGGTGCCACTGCCTCAGTGAGGGACAGCAGGCTGGAGCTGATGTTGGGATGAAACCCTTTCTCCAAGGCTGTGAGGAGGCAAGCGCCTTGTTGAGCCTTGAAGCACAGAGACCAGAACACAGCAGCATCACCTGGTGGAGTAAACATTGACCCAATGCTACAGTGACTGTAGCAACCCCCTCTCTCAGGAGTTAAATTGGAAAGAGCAAATGCCTAGGAGTGCAGGAGAGCTTGTCTTACTCATCTCTTGTCACCTGTATTGAGGGCAAAGAAGGAAAACTCACTGTCACAATTCCTGTCTCATTGCAGGAAATAGTTACCTTAGCAGTGAGCAATCAGCCTTAAAGCAGCATGCAGACAAACGCACTTAAAGGTAGACATGGGCTCAACACAGAAATGTTTCCAGGTGCTCTGCATGCAGCCCTGATCTCAAAGAAGAGGTTTAGCAGGTATCTGTGTGAAGTCAGGAAGACATTAAAATGAATTTGAGTTCCTCTGTTTGTAATTGTACCCACTGTTGTGTATTTAAGGACTGTTAGAGCTTTGCTATTGCATTTCTAGGTCTCTAGGTGTCCTGGAAATGCATCTGAGTATCATTATTTAACGCCAAGCCTGAGCCATGCAACAGAGGGTAAAGTTGTTGATATGATGTTAAAAGTGGATACTACCTTTATACCATGTGTCAAATTACACTATCACCCAGACCCAGTGTTCATTAACTACCAGCTGCACACTGAACTGGATCCCGATCTGGAATTAAAAATATACGTAAGTTTCGAAATAATAAACTACAGTACCTAATTTAAAATAGTGCTTGGGGATAATTTTTTTTCTTGCTGTATTTAGTGACTGATTATTGTCTTCAATTTTTTCCCTCTAGAAAGAAAATGATAACTTGAATATTTCTAAAACGGAGGTAGAGGTTTATCTGTCATATATGACTGGTGCACAGACCAAAAAGATATGGTTCAGTGTCCAAAATATTACCAAAAAGCCAGACCGTAGCACCATACTGTGCAAATTCAAAAGGGAAGGAACTGACAAGATTGACTTTTCCACAGTGAAAGTTTTTGTAAGTAGAATTCCCTTTTGTTGCAATTAAACAGTATTTGAATGTTTATACAGTTGTAGTAAAATGTATCATTAATGCTGTCATGGTATTTGGTAGTGCAGTTTTCTTCCTCATATTTAAGCATGCCTGCCTAGCTTAGGTACCACTGACAGGCCTGAGTTCATTTTCTGTCTGGTTACTGCAGTGGTGTCAGAGGTAAGCTTTGCAGTCCAAGCTGAACTCACTGCTGCTGAGCTCCAGGAGACCAGCAGCTTGTCACACCTCTATCTGCAGAGCAGACATCATTGGAACAGCATCACTGTCTCCAGGAGAACCCCTCATCTTAGATCTGTAAGCAATCTAATTCTCCAGTGGGGCCATGAGGAAAAGTATTGTGTTCTCCCAGTCCCTTTTTCCTATTAAAGTAAGTAAGGATCTGTCTCAGGGATCACCAGTGAGACAGAAGGCATTTCTGGATGAAAAAGGGGGTGAAATTCAATGTGCACTGGGAAAGCTAAAATGCTTTGAGCATGTGGCACAAAGCCAGGCTCAAATGTAAGGACATTAGTGTGGATGTCAAAGCTGAATTGCAGCTTAAGGTATTTGCTCCATGAATAAGATGAAGATATGATTTTTTTTAAATGCTATCATCACCATTTATGAAGGAGAAAAATTATGCCAGACTCTTATTGCAGTGTGTGGTGGTATAAAACTGAAATAACTCTATTGACTTCAAGGGATATGGCTTATAGTAAAGATTAACAAAGCTATTCTTGATTTTTTATCACTGTTAACTGATCCCCCATCTGTGGATCCTGCCATCTGAGCCAGTTATGGCATGGAAAAGCCTTTCTGAGTTTGGTGTTGCATTTAAATATCAGCGTTGCCTTACTATATCACATGCTCATCCTGCAAACTTCATAGAAGTGACTGTCATAGAAAGGTCACCACTTCACAAAGGCAAATCAAATGCAATAGTTATCATCTAACATTGCACTTGTAGTACCTTAAACATTTTTTTCCAATATAAGAAAAAATACAGAAGTATCAAATCTTCACACTTTTTTTTAAACCTTATGAATAGATCATCATAGAAGAAGTAGGGCCTCTGAAGAAAGGATAAGATGGGTAAAAAAGATGAGTTTGGCTCAAGAATAAGTGTATCTCTTGCCTTAGTTTTCCAGAAGAAAGAAGATATTGAGTGTGGGTTCAAAGACAGAATGATCAGTCTGAATGGAGGTGTCAGACTAGAAAATGCCATTCTTGTGACAGAAGCAAGATTCAGATAGATCAAAGGGCTCAAGACAGCAGGAACATAGTCATTCCCATCATAGCACTGAGGGAGAACTGACACATGACACTGTAGGCTTAGTAGGAAAGATTTTAAATAAAACTGCAATCAGGAGACGTACTGTATGACTGGAGAGCAGCAAATAAAAAACCAGTATTTTAAATTGAAATAAACTCCAAGCCCTAGGCAAATGGAGGCTTGCTGATTTAATCCTAGCTCTATGTAAAACTTTATAATGTATTTTGAATGACTCATGAAGGACCTGGAGGTAAGTGGAAAATGGGATAATTGTCAAATTCTTTTTAATGAAAGCAGATCATGCAAGATATCTTTATTTCCTAATATGAATTATTTCCTCAACAACAAAAAAGCGATAGATCACACGTACCTGTAAGCCATTGAGTAAACTACTTAACGTGGTGATTATGAGGACACCAGGGGTTAGAAAAACCGGATGCTGTGTATGGGGAGCTGACTCTGGGCAGTGCTGATGTTTCTACAGATATTCTTTAATATCACCACTGCCTTGAACACAAAAATAAGGCATGCGCTAATAACACTCGCTGATGACATAAAGCTCAGAGGCATTACCAGTCCAGAGAAGGTTTTATAATGTCATGCAGAAAAATGAAATTAATTTAGGAACAGGAATTGGATTAATTCAGGTGTACTTTGTATAGTCTGTGATTCATAAGCAAGATAAAAATAAGGAAAGAAATGGGGCCACTGGATAGGAAGGTTATGATGAAGAATAAAGATAATCTAAATATGAGCAGAAAATTAAGTGAATGCTTTGTCTCAGTTTTCAGTAAACAAGGATAAGTAACAGAAATTTCTGCTTTAGGAAGTCTTCAGTTGGACATAACAAGTCTAGAAAAGTAGGTGTATTAGTCACAGGATGGGTTGTGTACTTAGCCACCAAAGCATGTGAGCCTTGGAAGAGACTAATGGGGTCCTAGGAAGGCTCAGACCAAAATTACTTTGCATAGGAACTGTGAAAATATAGAAACATCAGAGGAAAAAGTAACATTTGATGAAGGAAATAGATCTGCTTTGTCTTCTGTTCTCTTTAGCCCCAGAAATACAAAGGCTGTGTCCTTCCAGCTCTGTGGGGTTTTTTTGCTTGCTTGTGTCTGTGTAACTGATGTGACTATCCAGTTGGCAGTCTGCAGCTGCCCTGGCTGCTCACCTCCTGTGACAAGCCACTGATTGCAATCACCAGATCTCTGCCTTCCCTGCTGTAACCCAAAATAATTTCAGCTCAACCCTCCTTTTCAATTATCTCAAGCTCATTTCTATCCCTGGCACTTGGTGGTATTCTTTTTATGTGTCAAAACATATTTTTATGTCTAGCCTGTTTATAGTCATAGCTACCCTTTATTTATGTGCTTTCGCAGTCCTCTTTGAGATCCTCCTTTGTGAAATTTCTTCTGCCATAATTATCAGTGGTGAATGCCTCAGCCTGGCATTTGGCAGACTTCAGCACTTTCATGTATGCCCAAGAATTAATGCCTGTCCTGCCTCTGACAAGCCTACTGTTGGGGCATGTTGTACATGTATTGTATGTTGCATTTTTTCTTAAGGACCTTCAGGAACAACATCCTACGTAAAGAGGTTGAAACTTCTGCAAAGAAATAGGGAAGAGGGTTGTAGGCCAGATGTCTATGAAAAATTCTTCTTCCCTCATTCTTATCATGGGTCTTACCTTATTTTTCTGCTCAGCAGAGTAGCACTGTGAGTGCAAGCACATATCTTCATTGTTTCAAAATGCCAGAATGTTTAGCAGCAGCTCTGAGTGCATGAGCGACTAGCCCAGCTGGAGGCCAGATCGTGCCTTTCATTTGAGGGCTCTAGTTTGCAGCAAGAGCATGACAAAATTTGGTGGTACATAAGGACCTCCGAATTTTTTTATCATTGCTCTGTTACCCTACCTAAATATCAAATTCAATAAAAGTTAAATTTTTACATTTTAAAACATACATTTTGCTGAACCTCTGCTGTCTTCCCAATAATCTACCGTCGTCCTTATGTGCCTTGAATACTTTTTTTTTTTTAATACAGTAAATGTCATTTTAAGCACTGATATAATGCCTGCCCTCTATTAACACAGCCATTGCTTTTCTTCAGGTCAAATTAGGAAATTTTGAGCATGAAGTCAAACCAACATCATCACACATATATTTATATGTTCTTATTTTGCTACCTATTGTGGTGGGTGTCATTATAGGTAAGTACAATAATGTATTTTCAGCTTTTGATTTGCTGAAGGGTATGATCATGACACAAACACTATACATACTCACGTGTCTGGAGCTGTCACAAACAGTCTGGTGATTTTACCCTGTTCCCAGTAAGAGTGGACAAAGTTAACTCTGTTCTGGTGGTGAAGTCCGAATTGTCAGACTGCAGCACATCACAAGCATGTTACAAGACAGTATTTCTCTCTGTTCTACTGGGATTACTCACTGTCACTTCATGAAGCAAGCCACAGGACTGACATCCTTGTGTCACAACTTGGTCCCTTCCAGCTGTCAGAGCTCAGCTACCCTCCTGTCCCTGGGGCAGATGTCCCCTAACAAACTGCTTATCCTCAAGCAGTGTTTGTGGTGTTTCTGCTCAGTCTCATTTGGATCATTCATGTATTTGTGGGTCATTACTAACCTGAAGGAGGTAAATAGTTATCCCCTTCTCTTCTTGGTGCTCCTTTTTTTTGTGAGTGTTTTTACCTGGTTATATATTTGATAAATTTCCATTTATTTTAATAAGCATAGGGGTTTGTTCATTTGGTTGGCTCCTTTTTTTTTAAGTTCATTTTAGAAAGGAACCATATCTCATGCCTTTATTCTCTCTAAATACACTTTAGAAAAGTTAACAATTTGTAAGTGGATTTTCTATTCAAAACAACTGTTTTTTCTGTTTAATCAGTGCTACCTTAAGTAGGTTGCTATTAGTAGAAGTGGTTGTTAGAGTCTGTGTCTCACTGTGAAGGCTCTATATAGCAGGGTGTGCTGCACTTTCAAATAAATTTGGATTGACAATTCAAGACCTTGTTAAAAGGAATGATTTTTATTAAAGATTGGGGTATAGATCTAGGTAACCAGGGCTCATGTATACTGGCATGCTGACAACAGTAAAACACTAATTGTGCAAATGTACATTAATCTTTCTGTTTCTCGATAATAAAATATGACTTGTATAGGAGTTTTCTGTTCTGTGCTTTCTGTACTCAGAATCTCTTTTTCTTCCTTTTTAGCGGCATTCATAGTTACTAGATACAAATCCAAAGAGTTAACTCGTAAACAGAGTCAGCAACTTGAACTGCTGGAATATGAGATTCGTAAGGAAATACGCGAGGGTAGGTCTACAGCATATTTTCTGAACTGAAACTGTCAAGGAGCTCACATTATATAAACATTTTCATTTTGTAGCTGTTAGAATATTTTTGTGTTGTATCAGAGTTCCTGTTCAATATTGTATGCACTGCAGTAGCAGATAGCACTGAGCTAATAGGAGTGCATGTAGTATTTTCTTCAACAAAAAAGTCGATTGCTACTTTCCAGCTCATAAGAGCTTCAGCTATAAAAACAGGCCCTCTTCCCTGAATACTGTTTTTTAAGGAATATCTACTGGGGCCAAGTTATAATTGTGAAGCTGATTTTGTGTCAACTAAACTAACTCTCTGGGTGGGGATGGGGGGTGCTTTTTCAGGATTTGCTGAACTGCAGATGGATGAATTAGATGTGGTGGATAGTTTTGGAACGGTTCCCTTCCTTGACTACAAACACTTTGCTCTTAGAACTTTCTTTCCAGAGGTAAATATTTACAAGTCTTTCAGTTGTCAGCCCTGACTAACATTAAAAAAAGCTGGGAAGGTCAGGATCAAATAACTAAAGAAAATACTACACAGTAATTGCGCATTGTTCTCACAAGAAACTTTTCTTAAATCAAGAATTACCAAAGAACACTTAAAGCTGTATATCTCTCTATATTTAGCCAAGCCTTTATGCTGTAGAGAAAGCACCATTCTTGAATTTTCAAGGGTTGTGTGTGTATCCATTTCTTTTTGTTCAGCCTCACTGAGCTGCTTGCCTTTCAGGTCATCCTAACTAAGCTATAATTTATCCATTGCTTTTTTTGTTCCCGTGCTTTCACTTCCAATGCTGTAGCTAATTAGAGTAACAGCCAGGCTAGCTAACATGCTAGCTAACATCATGACACTTCCTTATTAGACATGTGGGATGAAGAAATGGCTCTAAGATGGTGCTTTCTACACCAAGGTGGTGACAGAAATGGTAAGATGTTGATTCAAAGGGGTGCAGCTCAAATGCTTAGAAATGACATAGGTACTTAAGTGTTTTCCAGTTTAGAGGCAGATATTTTCAGTGTTCATTGAAGCAGTTTGTGCCACTGGATCAGAGGACCAAAGAGGCCTTCTCTTAAATGTTTTACTTCTCTTACTAATTTTTTTTGCGTGTGGCACATTATGATGCTGATAAGTGCCTTTGCCGCAGCTTTCAGTATTACATCGTGATGTTAACCAGTGCTTACGAGCATTTATCCAATTGGCAGAAGCTGTGATCTCAACTGGTGATATTTTCCTGTACGACTGACACCAATAAGTAGAAACTTGGTTTCTACTTTTTGGTGTCAGTTTAGGGCATAACTGGTATGTATGTGAATTATCTACTAGGCTTCATGTGTTACTCGTCACTGCTGCGGCCAAGTCTTGCACTCTTGTCTGCACACTGCTTCACCTTATTACTGTTTGTGTCCTAGTAAAAGCTTATTGTCATAAAGTTAAATACGTGTGATAGTACAGAATTGGGGCCTTTGGGTTTTGTACACCACCAAATACCAGATACTAAGGCAGAATAATATTTAGCAATTACATACGCAAAATCCTTGTATACTTTGAGTCCACTTCTCACACAAAGGACACTGGGAATATCTCTGCTGGTACTACTGTATGCCCCCAGCCTAATTTTTAGGGGGTCACCAGGTGATTTGAAGAAATTTGAAAGGAAATTTTACTTCCTGCATCTTTTTCCTTTCTGTTTGTTTTGTTGCCAGGCATATTAGCATTAAAATAGCATTTTTATTCTTAAGAATATACCTTTTCCTATACTTTCCCTTGTCAAAACAGTAATAATCTGTAAAAGCTGACTCAGTGGAAATGCTGTGCTTTATGCAAATAAAAAGTTAAGAAAAAAAGGCATAAAGATTGCCAGTCTGCTGCATTCTGTAACGTAAAAATGGGAAGGGCTCCTGTTTTGCCTTGATGAGTCTCATGCCACGGCACATCCCAGAAATTATTTCAGTTGAGTTTTGTCTCAGTTTGAAATACTTATCCCAGGAAGGTACACTTGCTGCTGTTAGCTCTCTACAAACATACAGTGTCAAGCAAGTTACTTAATGTGTTGTGTACCAATGTTTTCTGCTAAGTACTTATTGTTTACATTGCAGGAGTGTCCAAACATGCCTTGTGCTGTATGAACGTGGCAGAAAAGCAATGCTCCACTAAACAAATATTATAGATGAACAGGAAAGCCAGTGGGGTATATCTGGCAACTGAGTGTCAGAAGAGTTGACAGAAGAGTCAAAGTGACAAACCACTGCCTCCTTCACTAACCACATGTGTTTGAATGATGTCCATATTGTGCTCTTTGTGCCCTCCAATGTGATTGATGGGCTTTTTCTCATCTAATCTAAGCTGTTTAAACATGGAAATTGAAGCTGTTGACTGAGCGTCTTCTGTAGTCAGTGCAGAGATGGGCAGCGCAAGAAAGCAATTCCTCCCGTTTGTCTGAGGCATCTCCCTTAGGATGGGACAAGTTGCTTAAAGAGGGACTCTGCTACCTAAAATTAAGTGATGGACCCCATCTTTGTTTTGAGAGTCTTGCTTTCCACTTCCTCAATTTTCTATACTTAATCTGGCTTAATAGCTTTTAGTGCTTATAGGTGTTAAATGGATATTATATCTATTCTTAAAATGTTCTTAATGTTAATTAAGCCTGATTTTTGCTTTGCTTGTTAAATTTGTCTTATTATTTCTGTTTTCCCTCAATTTCACATGTTGTTTGGTTTAATGCTACCATGCTTGTTCCCTGTTCACAAGCATTTTTCATGTTCAGCACAGTTCTGGTTCTTTCACTCTGTGTGTGCATGTGTGTGTCTTTTATTGGTAGTTGGTGTTAGGGTTACTGAAGAAGTTCTGGGAAAATAGGAATAGCCAGTGGAGGAAGAGCAAGAAGAGTTCTGTAGGGTAGAAGAGTACAGGAGGAATGAGGAAAGGGAGGGATGAAAAATCAGGTATGTAGATGAAAAATTAGATGTGAGATGCCAGTGTGTGCTCGCAGCCTAAAGTCAGTCATACACTGGGCTGCATCAAAAAGAAGCATGGCCAGCAGGCTGAGGGAGGTGATTCTCTCTCTCTCTGACCCTGTGAGACCCCACCTGGAGCACTGCGTCCAGCTCTGAGGTTCCCAGCACAAGAAGGACATAAGCCTGTTAGAGCAGGTCCAGAGGAGGATGATGAAAATGCTCAGAAGGTTGGGACGCCTCTCCTATGAAGAATGTCTGAGCCAGCTGGGATTGTTCAGCCTTTAGAAAGGAAGGCAGCCTTTCAATTAAAATGGGGCTTATAAGAAAGATGGAGACAGACTTTTTACCAGGGACTGTAGTGACAGGACAAGGGTTTATGGTTTTACACAGAAAGACTATAAATTTAAATTGAACATAAGGAAGAAATTTCTTACGATGAGGCTGATGAGACACTGGAACAAGTTGTCCAGAGCAGTCGTAGGTGCCNCTCTGAGGTTCCCAGCACAAGAAGGACATAAGCCTGTTAGAGCAGGTCCAGAGGAGGATGATGAAAATGCTCAGAAGGTTGGGACGCCTCTCCTATGAAGAATGTCTGAGCCAGCTGGGATTGTTCAGCCTTTAGAAAGGAAGGCAGCCTTTCAATTAAAATGGGGCTTATAAGAAAGATGGAGACAGACTTTTTACCAGGGACTGTAGTGACAGGACAAGGGTTTATGGTTTTACACAGAAAGACTATAAATTTAAATTGAACATAAGGAAGAAATTTCTTACGATGAGGCTGATGAGACACTGGAACAAGTTGTCCAGAGCAGTCGTAGGTGCCCCGTCCCTGGAAATGTTCAATGCCAGATTGGACAGGGATTTAAGTAACCTGGTCCAGTGGAAGATAACCCTACCCATGGTAGTGGGGTTGGAACTAGGTGGTCATTAATGTCCCTTATAACCCAAACCATTCTGTGATTCTGTAAGGAAACTAGGGGCTGCCAGTATCACAGATAAAGCAGGTGACAGTAAATAGTGTAGATTTGTTGCTCAAGAGGCATCGACAAGGTGTTTGAGAACTGGGGGCTTCCTTTCATGTGAGAGCTTTTGCTAGGACTGGATGTGTGGTGGCACCTGTGCCTCTGTGGAGACTGACAGCATGGGCCTCCTGGAGAGTACATTAGTGAATATTCATAAAGCGCCTTGAAATGAATGGAAGCAGATGAGCTCAAGTGTCACTTGGTTAACAGCATCCCTGTATACCAAAGGCTATCACTGCCACCCAGGAAGGATGCAGCCTGCAGCACCCCTTGCACACCAACACATTTGCAGATGACAGTGATACACGGATCGTCCTGGGGAGCATTGGTTGACCGCTGTGCTAGTGCAGCTCAGCAGCATCTAGTAACGCACAACACTGAAGTCAATACCAGGTCATTTTTAGAGCTCACTTTCCAGTGAGCTTTGGCAGCACCTTTGCAGAAGTTACTGTGTAGAGCTTTTATGTTGTGTCTGCTCTAGAAGCCGGAATTTCCATTGTTTTATTTCAATTAGTATCAGGAGCATGCTTGGCGTGTTAAACATACATGTGTTAGGAACTTTTGGTGTACTTATGAATGATAAATATCCCCTTATATTTTAGTCAGGAGGCTTTGCATCCATCTTCAGTGAAGAAATGCCACAGGTAAGCTGATGCAATGTGATATGCCTTAATTAATTCTTTTTTTAGGAGTGATTGTATCCCTTCTCTCAGTGTTGTCCTAGAACACATCAGCTTGCATTTTCAGTATGTTCCCATTCCTTCATGAGGAGGGTTACATGGATTTATATGTAAAAAGAGTTTGAAGTGGAAGATGCTCTTATCCAATATGTATTATGACTTACTTAAATAGAACAGAAGCTCATCATGGGAAATGATGAGCAAACTTAACTATTGGCATTGCTTTGCGTATAGGGCAGAAAACTTATGCTCTGCATGTGTATGTTCTGTGTTCTACACAAACGCAAATGCATTTTTGGTAAAATTCTGAGACCCCTTAAATGAATGCAAAATTCCCACTGATTTGAATGAGGCCAGGATCTTATCCCATATGTTTCTTTCCATTTTTTCTGAGCATTAAGAATCCATCATAGCCGAACTACAGTTTGCTTATTTTTGTTTAACTATTCCAGAGCAGAGACCAAACGAGCAAGGATGAAAGCTTCAACATGTTGCATGCTTTAATTTGTAACAAGAACTTTCTTGTTACTCTCATTCACACCCTTGAAAAGCAGAAAAATTTCTCTGTGAAAGACAGGTATAGTATGATTATACTTATCATCTTCAAGAAAAAGAATTAGCAGGAAAAAAACAACATGGATTGTAGCACACAAATGTATTTCCTACTTTTCGCAAAACAAGCTTGCGGTACTCTGGAGCATTTTTCTTTCTCCATCTGCACACACTGAGGAAGAAGAAACATTGCCATTAAAACAAGCAATTAAAGAGAAATTGGAATGTTTGTACATGTAAACAAAGAGGCAAAGGAGCAGGAGAGCTCAGTTCAAAACTGTAAACACTTCCTGCAGTTAGACCAACAGTTCTGCAGTTTAGAAGTGTTCTGTCACTGAAGCAGGTGTTGTTCTGCAGAATTAAATTTGGAGAGACAAGTTCTGTGTTTAAAAAATAATCACAAGAGCAGATGGACTTGCATTTTTTATATTTTTTGTAGAGAACAGTGGACAGTTTATGTGCCTGAGAAGGGAGAACTTAGGATATGAACAGCACTAGTGTGTTTCATTTATTAAAGATGACTGGGAAGAGAAATTCCAAAATCATAGCATTCTTGGGTTTTTTTCCCCCACAGGTGCTTGTTTGCATCCTTCTTGACTATTGCATTACAAACTAAGCTAGTTTATCTGACCCATATTTTGGAAGTGTTGACAAGGGACTTGATGGAGCAATCAAGCAATGTACAGCCTAAGCTCCTGCTCAGACGAACTGAATCTGTGGTAGAAAAATTGCTGACAAACTGGATGTCTGTCTGCCTTTCTGGATTTCTCCGGGTATGTGTACATCTTTTCACTGCATGAGATATGCAGAGGATTTCTTACATAGATTTTTTCCATAGGAGCTGTTAGAAGGATCAGTTTAGAGTGTTCAGTCTAGCATTTAACATTATGAGTGTGCACTCTTCTAGTTTAGGTGACTTAGCTGGCTGTCATCAATGGAATGCAGGAAAAGAGCACATCTCCAAGCAATGATTGTGTCATGTATTTGGCCAAGATTTGGGTAATTTTGTAATTCCAGCATATCCTTTTCTCATATCAGACATTTCAGCCCAGTGAGATGTATTGCGATCATACTAAAAGAGTGATACACTTGTTAAAATGCAGCTGTACCCTTCTATGCAAGTTGTTGGAAAGCTGCCAAGAAATGGAGATTTAAGGAATACCATCCTTTGGGAAACTAAACTTCTCTCCAAACTTTTCAACCTCCAAACAGTATTGCAGATTTCAAGAAATAAATTACTTTAAATGAAAACAAAATAAGCATTTAGTTTCATTATAATGTTTGTTTATTTTAGTAATTTGATAGCACTTTGTTCTTGGCTTCAGTGCTTGGTTACTCTTCCTGTCTCTCTTACCAATGTGATGCTATCACACTGTTGGTATCACTCTCCTCAGTGCTTTCATTAATACAGCAGCAGAATTGTTTGAGGCTCAGCAGCTCACACCAGTTTCCTGGAACTGAGGAGAGTGCCAAGGAACTGTCAGAGATATGTTCTCGATACACCCGGTGTTTTTACAGAGCTGTGCTAGTGAGATGCCTTAGCCAGGCTGCAGGAACGGTGTCACGTGGAAATGGAGATACATCCTTCCTTTCTCAGGTGCTTTCTGAGCCCTGGGGTTTAGGCAGGAGAGGAAAGCCCCAGTTTCCTTTCCTCTCTTGCTGATACACCAGGGTAGGTCCCACCAGCTTGCTCCCAAGACATTTTTCAGAGACAAAAAGGGGAGACACCAATTCGAAAGGAACCTAGTTGTTAGCTTGTTTTCTCACAAGACTGAAAATTGAAGAAGTAGCTGAAGTATGTGTGTGAACATGTGCATGTCTCACCCCCCACCCACTCTTTGGTGGAACTAGGAAGTGTCTGCCGGGTGGAGTAGGAGCAGCTTGTCTGTAGTGTGCTTGTGCACAGCAAGGGGCTGTGAGCTATCTTGCCACTCACTCCAGATGTCCCTTGCTATTTGCATGAGACTTTCACACTGAAAAGCAAAAGGTGGAGGTTAAACAAATAACTAGATAAATCTGCTCAGAGGGAATTTCTTTTCTAATTGCAAGATAATGAGTTACTTAAAAGGAAATAACACCATTTGTTACACTTGATTTTTTCTAGTTATTCATGCTCATTTAATGATTACAAAAATAAACGTTTCTTGATTTGTTTCCTGTCTTAGGAGACAATTGGTGAACCTTTCTATTTGCTGGTGACAACCCTCAATCAGAGGATAAACAAAGGACCTGTGGATGCAATAACTTGCAAAGCCCTGTACACTCTTAACGAAGACTGGCTGCTGTGGCAAGTGTCTGAATTCAAAACAGTGGTATGTTTGCCAGCTTGTGTTCCCTCCAAGCACAGACAGCTGTAATGTTTTCTCTGTTTATAAGAAGCTAAAACAAGGCTCTTAAGACACTAAGGTAGTAGTTAAGTACCCAGATAGCAAAATTATTATTGCTGACAAAGTTTCAAAACATGCTAAGAGTTTAACTAGGTGGTGTTTCACTGATATACATTTCACAAATTGCACTTACCCCTCACTTCACAGCACGCATTAATCACCAAAGAGTAGGTTTAATGAAGTCTCAGGGTATTAAAAAATCCTTATTTTAAAGTATACTACAAAACTATAAACATGCTTAGAATTTAAACTAAACTACACTTTACTGATGAATGAAAGAACAGAAGGCAGAGGTTTTATTTTTCTACTTTGTTTACTTGTGGCTAATCTTCAGGCAATAATTTGCTGTAGGTTTCCATATTATTAGCACCAAATCAGCTTCAAATTAGCAGGGTTACAGCATGGTGGATTTTACTTAATTGCTTGGTTAAAAACAAGAAGTCTAGCTAAGCTTCTGAACTTTACCGTAGATTTTTTGCCTTTCTCAAAGCAACTAAGAAGTGCTTCCTGTTTTCCAGTTACACCCAAACTGAAAGCTGGAGTTCCCTCACTGATTTTCATTCTGACACTGAGATGAGAAGGGATAGCAGGCTTATTGCACTTTGGAGCATGTAAAAGTTGTGACTTTTAGAGTAGGAGGTCTGAAAAAGGTTTTCAGAATAACCAGAGCACTCTTCTGCTCCAGAATTTCCAAGTGATTTTAGGTCTGAGAACTTTAAAATTTGTATTTCCAGTCATTTTTGTAGCTCCCTTGCTTCTTAATTCCTGGCTTGCAGTCAGAGTTACCTGACATAATGATGAGTATGAGAAGTGCTACCCAATAGTGGGCTTCACACCTTGGGAGCAGAAACCGCCGGGCAGCAGTGGCCACGGCAGGGACAGTGCAAGTGCTGGTGGCTTTGGAGGAGAATTCAGTCTTTTTCAGAGCCCATATGCTGAGTGTCCGGTAGGGCTGAAGTTTCCAGGTCCGCCCATCTTCTGTTTTGAAGCAAGAACTTGGAGGTGCTAAGATGCTGTATACTGGAGCAGACCACAACACTCTGGAAAATTTGGCTGGTCAGCAGTCCATTGGACTTATCTCACTGGGCCACATAGGAAACTCTCTGAAATGGCAACACTTCGGTGAATCATTTCTGAATTGTCATTTTCTACTGAAAACTTCAAACTGATAAAGTAATAGTCAAATCTTCTTCTTACAAAGCTGTTGTTAGAGGCTGCATTTGAAGGTCCTTCAAGCTAAGTTACCAGAGTGTGCATTTGAAAAGGAAGTTTGTGACTAAAAATCAAATGCATAATCCAAGATCCTTGGTTTCCTTGTTTTTGTGCCGCATTATGGCACGTATTTGAGATCCAGAGTAAATTTAAATATCTTGCTATATGTATCCATAGGATACAAAATGCAGTAGTGATGGAGAACAACAATTTTCAAGCAAGCTCAATATGCCTGTTACTAGTGGACTGCACAGAAACATCTGGTCCTGTGGAATTAATTGACATTTCTAATTTGTAGCACACATTCAAATTTAGAGTCCCTTGGGAGGGATAGCTGACTCTGAAACTGCTGAACAACCTTAAATACTTTTTCTAGAGCTACTTGTATGCATGTGGTCCCTGATAGGGTCTTGTGGTCAGACTGCAGTGAAGAGGAGAAAAGGTCTGAAGGACTTGCTGCCACTGGGGAACACTGTCTGCAGATGGATGAGGAAGTGAGAGCCCACAGCCCTTCTTGAACCTTGTTTGCTGCCTGTGTACTTCGTATTCCTGCTTTTGAAGAGGAGCTAAAGATACAGCTATAGGGTTAATATAGGTCAGCTTTCCCTGTTAGGGTGCAGCGTTCCTTGGACTTCGCTAAGAAGTGCTGAATGTTCCCTTTAAAACCATCACAAAAGGAGAGAGGAATCTTGCAATAAAATTGCAGGGATGAAGTTCAAGGACTCTAGTTCTGGCTGGACTGGGAAACTGTTTTGTTTGGTGGTTTATCTGAGATTTACGCTGGAAGCTAAAACTGTGCTGTGAAAGAGACTTAGGTGGAGTGGTGAGGCTTTCTGGGCTGGGGAAGCAAGCCAGCTGTGCACATTTTCCCTTCAAAAATAGCATTTAACAGGAGGCTAAAGAGAAAATAGTCAGTTTTCTTCTCTCACTAACGCCACTTCACATGCACTGCATTGACATGCAGGACCTGTGAGCTTACAGGCAGGGAACCAAGTGTTTTCTCCTTACTGTGGAAGAACATTTCTGCCTAAAGGATTGCAAGTTTTGTTTTCTAAATGGAATAAATTCTGATCTGAGTTTTCAAGTGCATTTGCACATTTGCTTACCGCAGTTACATTCTGAGTCTTGCAGTATTTTGTTGGTATATTGTTTTGCCCCTTTTCCCAGCCCTACAGTAGCAGTACATTAAACTCTACCTATCCAGAGTAAAGCACAAAAATACAGCCAAAAAGAGGGTGATATAGAGATGTTGAAGCAAATCTGCAGACGCTTGGTATCCATTTTTTTTTAAGCTATGTAGGCACTTGAAGATGCAGGGATACA
Organism: Edolisoma coerulescens; assembly: GCA_013397115.1. Lineage (NCBI taxonomy): Eukaryota > Metazoa > Chordata > Aves > Passeriformes > Campephagidae > Edolisoma > Edolisoma coerulescens. The sequence goes on along the minus strand of VWZW01002957.1, from coordinate 177,612 downwards.
TCTGGTAGGGAGTTCAGTTCTCAAATCAGTATCAGGGCACAAACAAAGGTGTAGGTGCTCTGCATGAGAATCTCTCCTTTCAGGATTGGGAGTTCAGTTCCAAGCCAGTAAAAGCAGGATACAGACAGGCTCCTAAAAGTCAGGGTAAGGACCTGTAAAATCTACAGGTCAGGAGAGGTTTTTTTAAAATTCAGGCCATTTGTAACCAGAAAAAAGGAGAACCAAGAAACATGTCATGTTAGAATTGCATTAGAGCTGTCCCTGGCAGGGCCCCATGCGTTTTTTGAAAAGGCCACAGACCTTGCATCTCCCAACGCCCTACTGTTAACCCTCTCTGCTAGAAGGGGTGAGGTATTGAACAGAGATGGGCTGCTGAAGTACGTACTCAAGTGGAGGAATTGAAGGAAAGCTGCTTCTTAAAGCATTGGTCAAGTATGGGCTGAGAAGCTGTGTTCTTTCATGCTGTGCTTATATTTGAGTACTGAGAAATAAAGCTGCCTTGAAAGAGACTTGGATGTGTCATGGAGCTTTTTCTCAGGCTGAGGAAGCAAGCCTGCTTTCTTACAGGCAGACAAGCAGCTGCACCCCTTGGCAGATAATTTGCTCAATGGCTGATGAAGAAGTGCACTCCACAGCTGAGTGTTAGCATTTCACTGAAGAGTTTCATTTGCAATAGAAAATGCCAGCCTGGAATGGGAGATGTTCTCAGTGGAATATCTCCTGTGGGAAACCAGGGGAGACTTTTTGTGGTGGACTTGGTGCTCCAGCATTCTTTTGAATAGTCACTGCTTATTTTAAAAAAGGCATTTGGGCTGTTGAATTCCTTGCTGTGATGTGTTTGCATTTTTAGACGGGAAGAAATTATCTAATTCACCTGTTCAGCTGACTGCCTTTTAATAAAAGTGAAGGAAAGCCACGCAGTGGAAGGTTGTTTAAAGTGTTAACTGCTTTATGAGTTAAACAAAGGGTGTTAAAAAAAGTGGGAGGGCTGTAAGGGCAAAAAGCAGAGACAAGGAAAGCAATTTCCTAATAAGACATCATGGTTGTGGTATTATTAGTCACACTTTGTGAGAGATAAGGAAGCTATTAAAAGCATGTGACATGTGGGGATTTTGTCAGCAGAAAAGAGCACAGCAACCTCACTGCAAAGTGAGCAGTGCAGATGTTGGCTACAGGAGAGTCCTGGATTAGAGACAGATTGAGTGCCATACACTGCAGCATCAACAGCACAGCCCTTTCTTTGTGTAGTGCCCATCTCACCTAAATTTAACTCCTGCAGCATTTTCTGTGCCAATTGGCTGACTCTTCTATAATTGTTCTATAACCTCTTCACAGCTAACTGTTCTGGCTGCTGCAGAAGGATCATGCAATCAATCTGATTTTTCCTGTTCCGTGTATTTCATAGTCTGGGAGATGGGAGTAGTTTTAAGGCAGTTTTGTTACGTGGTACATCATGGTACTGGCTCTTTATATAAATTGTCTAACTTTCACCAATCAAAAGGGGTTTTTTGCTTTTTTTTCCATCTGTCTGATAAATGGAAATATGATTTGTTCAGATGCATAGCTGAGTAGATAACAGGGTAATGAATAAGAGTCCTTGAATAGCCCAGATTATTGTTCTTTATTTCTAAGAAAATATGATAGTATCTCATTTCTTTATTAAACCACATCTTATTTATTATCTGCTATGGTTATTAATAGCTCTGCTAAATAATTCATTGTGTGAAATTAATTTTCAAGAAAACTACAGATCTGAAAAGCCATCTGCAAACACTCTCTTCAAATGTCATTATTTCTGTCACTGCAGGGGTGAAAATATGTTTTTTTAAGTTTGTTCCTGTCTTGTAGCTAGGTTCCAAGCTAGTTCCTATGCAAGTAGTTGCAGGTGCCACCTTCTTAAGTAGCCTTTAATAGTTCTTGCAACCCATGTTAAAACTTTTCTGAAGAGTACTGTGACTTTGTCTTGCTGTCACTAATTTCTAGTGCATTAAGTCTCATCTCTAGATATTACTAGCTTGAACCAGGTCCCATAATTTTCTCCCGAACCTTTCTCTATCTATCTTGATGATATTTTCTTGTGACTTTCACATATCCTCCTGTGATTTCTCTTACATATTTTCTGACCTCCAGAGCTGATCATAAACGGGCTTTCATAATTTTACAATAACTTCTGTTTCTTTTTCTAGTTCTACACTTTGTGTCTAAATGCAGTGATTGTGGCTGTCCGCTTCTGATTAATGTTTCTAAAGCCAGGGATTGTGCTGTCAGACAGGTTGAATCTGATTTATGAAAACTTCAGCTGCAGAGGGACAGCTTAATAATAATTGGTTTTCTTAGCTCCCCATCAATTGCTTCATCACTTAAGATTAACTTCTGCAGGAAATCATATCAGCAAAACCATCTGGCTCTCATGGTTTAGAGACTTTTATGTGTTTAAATATTCCTTCCCATCTGACCACTTCTTTGAGTTATGAAGTGTTCCTGTTATCCTCACACTGTGGATACTTTCACTTAAGGAGTCCATACATGACTTGTATTCTACCTATGTGAAGGATGACTACTCTCTTTTTACAGTCCTGTCAGCCTACAGCGAGTGGAGCGGGGATGGGAGGACTCTCATGTGCTGATGACTGAAGAGGCTGCACATTCCTGTGCAACCTGTGTGAGAGTATGTGCTGAAAAGGAAAGGAAGAAGAGAAATAGACAGTTCCTCTTGATAGTCTGAAAGGAGTAGAAAATGAAGCAGGAGCAGGAACATGAATATTGCAGTGTAGGAATAATGTTAAAAGGAAAGGATCATCTAAAGGAAGGAATGCTTCCAAGGACAAAGAGCCAAATCAGCATCAGTTGAAGTGCGAGGAGCTACTTCAGAAAGATCAGTTCAGAGACTACAAGGGGCAAAGACTGATTAAAATGAGTTTTCCAAGGACAAAACACAGTTAGTCCCTGTCCACATTTTAATCCTACAAGACCATGACCTCAGGGCAATCATAGTCAAGGACAGGACTGCTGTCTGTTCAGTTGGTCTGTGGGCCTAACCAAGCATGACTCCCTCGTTGCTGTGCCAATATATTTTTTACTAATTTTCTGCATGAAATCCCAACCTGAGGCGTGGTGTCCAGTCTGCTTCTCCTTCTGCAATTCCCACATATCCTTGTCTCCCATTCCATCTGCGCTTTCCATGAACTCATTTTCCTCACAATTAAACATCTCAGTGTCTTGATCAAGTTATTCCCTGTTACTTTAGTTATATCCTAGTCTTTCTTAAATCCTGATCTTCATAGTTTTGCAACCCTGTTTTTAATACTCCCTTTGCTTCTGTAGAAACAGTAAAGTTAATTTATGTTGCATTGGACTACTTTTTTTCACCAGCAGCCTGTTGTAATTTCTGCTCTTGCTGGGTAATAAGCAGAAAATACCATTCTACAACTATTAATAACTACCCATTTTTCTAAGAAGAGAGAAAAGTTGTCCCTGCAACAGCCTGGACAGAAGTTCTTTCCTTCACATGACAGCAGAGAAAAAAAATGGTTTACTCACTTCCTGTTTTAATGATGAGTCGTTCACAGAGTCACACCTACAGTGCTCTCATTTCAGTCAGAAGATAAATATTATACCAGAATCGTTCAACAGCCAGAATGGTTTGAGTAAATTTATTTTCCTATGCCACTTGCAGCCAAATGTTGGCACCTAAAACACTGACTTTAATTCTGTTCCAAGACATCTCCAGCAAAACATCTGTATCCGTGTAGCTGGACAGTGATTTCACCGCACAGAGCAGGCTGTGGCACCGGAAATTTTTGCTATTATTGCTCAGCAATTCTGTGCTCATCCCTTATTCCCTGCCTTCTAGCAATTAATCTGCCTGACCTGATCAGAAATATGACCTGACGAAAAAAACGTTCCCTGGAGATGGTAGCTCAGTGTCATTGGCACCTCCCTCCAGCCCGTACTCAGCTCATGTGCAGCCTAGCAGAGGAGTTGTGTCCCAGCCAAGAGTAGCTGTGAGCTGAAGGGCAGGGGTGCTGTAACCAGACATGGGTGTTTGACCTGGAATAATAACTAATAGAGCACAGTGCACTTTTCTGTGCAGATCTGTACCACTTTGGATTCTGTCTGCTGCAACATGCTCTCTCTTTTCACTGCTTCTGTAGCAGCCCTGTCTGTGCTGCCTCCAGAGACACGGCTGTACGCAGACAGACGCTGACACCTCCAGGGGAGGTGTACTTTCTGTGTGATATAAGGCACTCAGCGTAATCTGCTGGTGTAAATATGCATTTTAACACTGCTTTCTATCCACTCCGAATCAATCATGCTTACTGTGACTACTTACTCAGCAACCTTGTCAGATCTCTTGTTGCTTGCAGTTTTGCTGTTAAGGCATTCATTTTACATAAAAGATCTGCTTTTCTTTGGAACATGCACTGTAATTCTTCCTCATCTCTTGCTGTTTTTTGTTAATTCACTGAAATACATTTGCACAAAAGCAGAAGACAATACACTTTTGGAAATATATAGCTATAGATATAGCTTTGATGTTTTGAACAGGAAGAATTCTAAATGCTTTTTTGTGTAATTCCTTCAAATAATCTTTATTTGAAATAACTTCAATAATAAATACACTGAAAATCTCTCGGGTGCTGAAAATCTATCAGGAGTTTGTAGGTTTCCTATGCCAGATGTTCCCTGGAAGTCAGACTAACATGTGTTTCTTTCCCCAGACGGTGAACATTATCTTTGAAAAAATCCCAGAAAATGAGAGTGGAGATGCCTGTCAGACTATTCAAGTTAATGTTCTGGACTGCGACACCATAGGCCAAGCCAAGGAGAAGAGCCTTCAGGCTTTCTTTAATAAGAATGGCTTTCTCTATGGTCTTCAGCTGGATGAAATTGGTCTTGGTAAGAGAATGTCACTATGTTGTATTTTCATGGAGTTTACTGGTCTGTTGTGGAGTTTTCTTGTTAGGAATGCCTATCTTTGGCTTTGATTCATTTTAGAGTTCATACAGAACTTAGCTTTTGCAAGGAGTTTCGAGGCAAAAACTAGATCATTTATGTTACCAGTTAGAACACTGGAGCTATATCTGCTTCACTTCTGCAAGGACTTCAGCATTGCAGTTAACAAACAGATGTTATTTATTATACATATATAATTCCTACATTCCTTTTCTGGGGTAAATAAGGTGGCTGGCCCATCCACCTAAGTACAGTCAGTTGTTACATTTTGTCAGTGAATAAGATGACATATCATGATTATCAAGTATTTTAGTCCCTATCTACTATTCCTCCTACCTCCCTTCCTTCCTTCCTACAGGCCTACGTTGCCCTTGATCAGAAGAGCCTTCAAATAAAGCTTATTTATAGTCAGATTAGGTTTATATAATAGTTTGACTCACAAAGTCACCTACAATATCTACAGATGTAAATAAGGCTGTTCCAGCAGATGAGTCAAACCACCTTTCCTTGTTGGGTTTTCAAGAGCCCAAGGCCAGATAAAAGTCTATGGCTGCCACCACCATACCACTTCCCACGTACTCCAGTAGGAAACCTAACAAACTCTATATTGTTGGATTTGTCACCTCCTGGACTGTCTCCCTAAGATGTCGATACTTCCTCACCTTCTCAGACTCTGTGTTGGCAAGTGTTCACAGTTTACTTTCATATCTGATGTCTATATCCCTTACAAGTGCCTGACCACCCTTCACAAGTACTATGTCAGTCTTGTACAGCTCATTTTAGTGATCTCTTTCAAGTGGCTTGTAGAACCTTTCTGCTAGTCCCACTGTAACCTTAACAGCAGGGCACACTTGTGCAGCCATACAGTGATTAGGTGAAAGCACCTCCAAAAACTCTGCCTTGACCAACACAAAGTGAAGCACCAAAACCTGCTGAAAGGGAAGCCACCCAGGCTGTCACCCCAGAAAAGGAATCAGAAGTGTGGGAGTGCAAAACCACTTTCATGTGACCTAGCACAAGGATAGAGAGAAACAGCTCAGTTGGGAGTCACTGGTCCAAAAATAGTTAGGTGTTGTTTTTCTTTACAAATATCTGTATGGTGAGAATGCCATTGGGATGTAATTGTTTTCTTTTGCTGTCATACTGCAGAACTTGTGTCTGAGGAGCAGCAAAGAGAATTGTTAGATATTGATGGTTCCTCAGAGGTGTTGGAGGATGGGATAAGGAAGCTAAATACCATCGGCCATTACGAGGTAAGCACAGAAGCCAGACCAATGAGTTGAGGAGCTGTTTCTCCACAGCTCTCAAATGTGATCTGCACAGCAGAATCTTGATTATCTTGAAGACATAGCTGAGTGTCATCAACAGAAAGAAAGAATTGTGTGGCACACAATTGTGTGGCACAAATGTGCCAATGAGTCATGTTTTCTGTTACTTTTCAGAGGTTTCCTTGTTGTAGGGTTGCTTGGTTCAAACATACCATGTAAACTGATACTTCTGTCAAGTGTTTCATTTAAAACAGAATCTGATTTCCAGCTATGAACGTTGCCTTGGGTCTTTTTGAGTCTCTGCTGTTGATATTTTGTTGCACCATGAGCAACTGTTTTCCTCATCCCACCTCATATTTTGATTATCTGAGCAGGCAGTATTGATACTTCTGAAATCTCATTGCAAGTCAGAATAAAAAGGACTGATGGTTTTTCACTCTCTTTTCTTGATACCTCCTGTGTCAGTCTCCTTCCCCTTTTCTCTCTCTGTTTCTACTTCCATCTGCTGTTGGCACTTGTACCATAAGTCTTCCCCTCTGCTTCCATTTGCACCTGTAAAGCAGTTGTTTGCAATGCTGCAGTAATCTGTCCATCATTGCAACAACACATAAAACTGCAACTGGTGGCAGAGCCCTTCTGGGTGTAGCACACTGTGAAAGTGTAGCAAGCAGCATTACTTCTCTAAGGAGTTTTCAGTGACACCAGTCAAAATAGAGAGTGAGATGTTGGAGGAAAATGTGCAGCAGGTGATGGGTCTCAGGTGATAGGGAAGTTCATGTGTGGTGCTTACAAATAGATTTTGGAAATGGAGGTTATCATGCTGAGTGCTTTTAGAGATCTTTCCTCATGCCTCATTGAATTTAAAAGTCTGGCTCTTAACATGATCATAAATTTTTATTTATTTAGAAGTTTTGCTGCCGTAGGTCTGTGCTGTGCAATGCAGTATGGTGCTGAGGAACCTGAGCCAGCACGGAACATGTTGCTGTCTGCATGAACAAATACAGTGCCATCCATAGAGAAACAAGGACTCCCAGCAGGACTTTGTAGCCTGGGCAGAGGACAAGGCTGCTTAGATCTGAAGCAAGCTTATTTGAAGTCACTTTACAGATTGCTGTGGGCATTTGTTGCTCTCCTTACCTCGCGGGGGTCAGCAGTGAACCCAGATATCCTGAGTCACCATCCAGTGGCTTTTCCTGTGCCTGTCTTGAATCTTATCTGTAGATGAACATGTGACCTCCTCCACCCCACTTGTATAGCTTTTGTACAAATTAGGCCATTGTAGTGTTGCAGTTTGAGCCTATGCAGCAAAGGTTAGCGTAGATTTCAATCAGATTAGGTGTTTGAACTTCTGTCTAATGCAGCAGTACCTGCCCTCTTTACCACAGGCAGCTATTGCAGGTGCTCCCTGCTTTTACCCAGCAGCCTTTTGCACGTCTGGAGCCCATGGCGCGCCGTAGCTCATGGATGTCAGACCTCATGGCAAATCAGTCTGCTCCACTGGTCTCTGTCATCCCTGTGTATCTTTGTCCCAGCCCTTGTTTTGTCTGAGGTTTCTGCAGGCAAAGGTTTCTTGCAGTTGCAAGTTAGGTGGGAGGCTCAGTTGTTTTTCCAAAGCTGTAACTACACTAATTATAACTTAGCAGCTGCCTTATGGAAATTGTACTGCGTGTCTCTTAGATATTTTAGTTCACATTTTCTGCCACTGACAAAATAATGTACATTTTAGGCAAAAGCTCAGTGGCATTTTAGGCAGTGGCTTAGTGGCAAGTACTAGCCATTAGCATATCTTGTTTATTTTCTTGTATGCGTATTGATGCAAAAAGGATTGTAAAAGTGTCTAGACAGCAAGAAAAAGGAACATTGCATACACACTATGCGGGCAGTAGCATTGCCTGAGAAATTCTGACTTACATTTCAACAATGCCTTGTGTTTTGTGGAAAGCCTGAATTTTTCTTTTTGTTTGCCAGCCTTAAATGCTAGAAAGTAACCAGATGTTTGAAACTGGGAAGTACCATCAAATCTTTTTAAGACACTGGAGCATGAGGGTTGTGTTGTGAAGGTCCCAGAGTCACCAATCGATCTTGAAAAAGCAGACTTAGTTTCTACACTGATTTTTAAAATGTGCAAGTATGGTACATTTACATTTTTGTGTAGTGTTTGTGAAGAGAAAAAATTCCACTGTACTGTTAGACTCTCATATGCCTCTGGCCTGTGTGCTACTTTTGCTCTAATTTTTTGGCTCCTAGGAGAGTTACTGATATGTTTATTTATGAGGTCTGTACTATCACTTCCATGAGAATAACCACAAGCCATGACAAGAAAGTTGCTAATTATCTTGACATCCTATTCCCCGCACAAGAAAGGAGCTAGACAATCACTTTCAGATCTGCTGTCCAGTCACAGATCTCCAGTTTCTCAACTGATACCAGTATCAGACGTTCCAGGAGCAAGCAGAGCCCCATAGAGCAGATCTGAATGTGTGATCCCGGGAGCTCAATGACAAGAACTGGATTATAGTGAGGACAGGAGGCCTGGGGAACAGGAGGCATGGAGCCACACTACCACACCTTCGTTTTGCAAAGTAGCTGTATTCCATGTTGTGTGGATTGGAAGAGATCTCTCTTCTCCTTGTTTGTCCCCCTCAATAATGCATCTGACAAAGCAAAGATGTTTTGAGGTGTCCATGGGAGCAGCGCACCACAAAAAGTGATTTAGACAGCAAGGTGCAAAAGGAAGGGGGTTTTTGTAATGTTTTGGGGTTTTTTTTAATTGGATCACACTGAAAGAAACAGCAAGTATGGCTGCTGCAGTCATGATAAAGAAGGGAAAGCGTAGTCTACTCACTGCTAAAAGCATAATTTGTCTCAAAAATAAAACCTAGAGTGCAGGCTTTGGTCATGGCTCAATGACCAAATGAACATGGCTCAACGACCAATCAGAGCAATGCCTCTGATTCCCAGAGGGAAGCACGGTTCTCCCTCTGAGTTCTGCCCATCTCCCTCAGGACAGAAGCCAACATGTTTCAGCACCGAGCTGCCCTCCTACTTCTTGGGGAGGGAATGGAGGCAGCATGTTGCCCACATCGCTGCAGGAGGGGGTGAGCTGCTGGGTAGCACTGTTCCTGTTTATCTATCTTCAGGGCCAAGTAGGAGGACTGTCTGGGTGTTTATATCACCTCACAGGATAGCCTTAGAGTGTATTCCTGTTTGTAGTGCGGTTCTCAAGTGTTCTGTGCTGTCTAAAATAGTTCTGAAACTGTGTGATAGATGGAATCTCTGCAAAAAAATCATTCTTATAAAATAGATTGCATTTACTTTCCAGGAGCAAATGTAAGTGCAGATTTTTTTGGCACAGTATACAGCTTTTGATAGAGTATCTTAATGTTTAAACTGGTTTCTCACACCAGGCTGGCTGCCAAGGTTTAAAAAACACTTAAATTATTTTGGCAGTGATCCCTTCCTAGAACTGGCCGGTTGTTTTTGTAATTATAGAGGCAAGTACACTAGCACTTGGCAAGACTCAACATTTGATAGCAGAGCAGTGGTGTAGTTCTCAGTGGGAGCCATTTTTTAGTTACTCTTTGACAATAAAAGCATGGCTTGCCAGTTTGTTTTAAAGATAATGCGTAACATCCTGGCAGCACTACAAATTCAGGGAAGGAGGAGGTAGATTTTTCCTAGAAATCCCAAGATGGTAAGATAAGGATCTTGATCTTATAGTGTATAAATATTTTGCTCAGTTTGAAAATAGTTCTTGGGAGCACCAGGCTAAACCCTCAAAACTGCCCCTCCACAGGACATGGGTAGAACAGACTGAGCTGAAAGAAAGGGGACCAGAAGAGAATTTGTCTTTGTATGCACCTCCTTGCCTCACCTTCCCATAAGATCCTATTGCATTGGAGCTGGAGAATTCAACCTGAGCAATCTATAGAAAGATGAGTGCAAGAAACAGCACAGAGCAGTACATGAAAATGTCCACATATGGGCTGAACTAGAAAAACTGAAGGAAGGGAAAGGTCTTCAAGGTTGGTGCACTGGAAGAGGTGCCTTCCCACCTGGCTGGGTAATGCTGACAGAGTGCAGCTACTGCCCATGCCTGAAAGCCCAGCCCTGGCTGCCTGCTGAAAGCTGTGCACACTGTGGGGGGAACAAAGTGGGCTGGGCTGCCCTGCACTGCCATGGGCATGTTCCTCATTTCATGAGGAAATGAAACTGAGGCTTTCGTGAATTCTAAGCACTTTGGTTTCAGCATGATGTGTTTGGTTTTGCTTTCAGATTTCAAATGGAGCAACCATAAAAGTCTTCAAAAAGAAGGCAAATACCCGATCAGGTAACAAAGGGACTGCAACCTATTTTAACTTTTGTGTGGAATGGTTGGGAATGCAGAGAACTGAGCTGTGACAGATTGTCTCTTGGTCAATAGGAAGTCGGAGAAATTGGTACTTTGATATACTTGAGCCAAATGAAGAGCCCTGGCTCTGGGCCTCTGGCAGGAACAGTGGGCCTAAAAGGAGGAAAGGAAGCAAAGGAAAGAAGGACGGAAGGGTTTACAGTCCTCAGCAAATGATTGCTTAGAGATACAGGCTCATAGGCAGGAAAGCAGGACAGGGAAGCCCAGGTGACACAAAATGCTGACTTGTTGAAACAACCCAGGGAACATGCTTCTCCCTGGTGCCCAGAACTGTGCATCACAGACATAGTGCTGCATTGTCCAGAGACAGGCATGATAACAACCCCAGTGTTTGGTAATTTTCCTTATTCCCTTGACTGTATTTCTGAAAGCTTTTACTTGGCTGTCTCAACAGCGTGTCAGGAAATATAGGGTGCTTACAGGGGGTCACTTCATCTCACCCAGCCCTGTGATGCAGGTTGTTCCCACCCCACCCAGCTGGTGGATGAGGGCAGAACTTTCTGTAGCCCCTGTGAAGAAACACTCCTAACATGTGTTTCCTTATCATCAACGTTAGGAGAGACGTGCATCTCACTGGGGTGGCTTCTCCCTCAGCAAAAATGAGGTTGTCTGTTCCCAGCCATTACATTCAAGCCTGACCTCAGCCCACCTGCACTCAGCACTCTTAGAGACTTAAACCACTGCAATCATCTCTCTTTATCCTCCCTTCAGAGGAGCTGTGATTGCTGCCAGCTTACCCCTGCAGCAGATAGGATGCCGTACCTTAGTGGTTCGAGCTACAGGTTGTCACTAGGGAGGTGCACAGGGCCTGTGCGTTTCTCAGAGGCTTTCCTCACAAAGGAGGCAGGAAAGGATGGCACTGACTCTGCTTGCTGGGCATCCTGGATGCACCCTGTGGCACGGCCCAGAGCCCAGCAGAACTCACAAGCTTGTAGCCATGTGTTTCATTAATGGCTGTTTGCTCTCTGCTTTTGTTATTTAGATGTGGACTACTCAGATGAACACTGTCATTTGGTGAGTTGAGTCATTACACTGCTAAGTGGTAGATTTAATACTGAGCTGTATTTGGATCTGTGTAATCTCTCTAATCTCTTCATGACAGATTTTACCAGACTCGGAAGCAAACAAAGATGTAAAGGGAGCAGGTCACAAAGGAAAGCAAAAATTCAAAGTGAAAGAAATGTATCTCACAAAACTTCTGTCAACCAAGGTAAACTGTAAAGGCTTTATTTTGGGGGAGGGCTGCTGTTGTCTTGGCTAGTTTGGCATAACAGAAACACAAACTAAACCAGAAATTGTGCAAACTTCCTTTGTGTAAATCAAATGTTAAGTGAAAAGGTAGCATATAAAAATCACTGTGCTAACTATGGGGTATGACCATTTGCAAAGAGAGAGACATTTCAGGTTTTCTAATGCTAAGGTTCTAAAATTGTCTATTACACATAGTATCTCCTCAGTAAGCACAACCTTTTTCTCAGGTTAAAGAAAAAAGGTTGTTGTTTAGCTTATGGAAAGTGAGTTTTACCACAGAGTTCCATAGAGTGAGAATGAACCCCTTTGGAATGACAGCTTTCAGTCAACAATCTCCTCACTCTGCTCTAGAGTTTGCCCAGCTTAGAGACAACTTCTGAAGCCTGAGTTTCACAAAATACTGCCCACGAAATGAAATAATCTGTTAGGGTTTCAGATTAAGCATTCAAAATAACCAGATTAATTTTAAAAGCAAGGTCCTTATAATACAACTACCTAATTTATACAATGTGCATTCCGTAGGAATAAGTCCCGCTCACCCCCTCTGGTAACGTCATCTTATTTCTGACTTACTCAAAATGGTTAGAAAACCCTTTGCAACAGCACATTGCATAAAATATTAATGGGTGCACAACACTGAGAGCTGTGCAAGAGGCCTGAAGGGATGATCATTATAGCCTTCTTGCATTTAAAAATCTATCAATCATTATTTAATTAGGTTGTTGATAGCATCTGAAGTAATTTGGGACAGTCCCTAAAGTGAGAGTGAAGACTGGTCATTTCTCATTACCTGCGAAAACTAACATGAGCCCTCAGGAACTGCTGGAGTAAACCAGTAATGTCTTACGGTAGAAGACTGAGGTACAGAAAAAAAGATCAGGCTCTTTAGAAATAGTCTTTTTAAAGGGCTTTAAATTAATCATCTCTTTCTCCAAAGTAGGATGCTGCCCTGAACAACAGAGCTGTGATATCCTTCGCTGTGAAATTCCTCTCATGATAGGCTGTGCAGTAAAGGAAATTGCATCGTACCATCTCTCTCTCTGCTTCCCTCTCTCCCATACACGCACACAGACACAATTGCAGAGTTTACCACATGAAATGAACTGGCCAGTATTCATCAAGGTCCTGGGATATGCTTAAATCCTTCTTGTCAAGAGAAGATTGCGCTGAACTGAGCTTCAGAACAGATGTGAAGAAAAAAAAGCACAAAACAGTGTTTTGTTTTGTTTGCCTCTACTTATGAATACTCTGCAATTATGTCAGTGAGTCCAGCAGCAACCAAACCCTTCCTTTAGTGAGCCAAATATCTTCCCTTTTGTATCAGAAATACTCAGTTTTCAGTTCTTCTCTCTAATATTAGTGTCTTCTTATAGCACCCAAAGCTGTTATCCTAGAATTAGATCAAGTGCCAGAGCCACTTGGCTGTGAAGTGTTGATGAGCACATGTGTTGAGCACATGTCACAGATGGCACCTTGAAGACCAGTGCCCTAGGAAACTGGCTAAACTGCTTTTTCTCACCTCCCTCTTACTTCCAGTCACAAATTCCAAATGTCTTTAGCAACAGTGGCAACAGGATCCCAAGAGTTGATGTTGTCTTTCTTAGCCCAAGTGGTACTTCCCACCTATGATTCATCACAGAGTTCACCAGAATTCTCCTGTCAGCAGAGAAACAGGACATGTGACATATGGAAGGAGCTCATTGTGGTGTATTGTAGTCTCATTTTTGTTACTGTCTTGTTTGCCAATAACCTACGGCCTTGATGTTTGCCACACACATATTGTCATTTCTGTGTGTGGTTGTCTTGGGGCATACTCAGCTCTCTGAGGTAAAATATCAGATTCTTTTCTTGTGTAATAACAAAATATTAACTTTGTTACTTTTCAGGTTGCAATTCATTCAGTTGTTGAAAAGCTCTTCAGGAGCATTTGGAGTTTACCCAACAATAAAGCACCTGTTGCCATCAAGTACTTTTTTGACTTTTTGGATGCCCAGGCTGAGAGCAAAAAAATTACTGATCCTGATGTGGTCCACATATGGAAAACCAACAGGTATGCCCATGGGATATGTGCAGGGATGCACGTGCCTTCTGAAAATGTAGTTGCAAAGATGGAATGTGTCAAATGTGATCAGAAGAATACGATTTTGGCGTGTCTGGGAATAAGATACGGTTTGGCTTTGTGGATAACAGTAACTTTAGTGTATTGATTCAATACGATAGAAACCACCAGAGCTTCCAGGTCTGTGCAGTCTGCACACTGACTTCACACTCTGAAAGAAGTAGCTGTGCACTGAGAGCATTATTTGAAGCTGGGTGCCCGACAGATGTGTTTGCTCCATAGCCTTTGTTCCCTGACCCCTTTTTTAACGTGAAGAAGCAGCCCAGGAATGTGCTTCGTTCCATGAGTGCAGTTGCAATTAAGAACCATTTTAAAGCAGTGGTGCTACTTGAGTGGTCGATTTTAAAGATGTTTGTTCTTTCTCTGTCTAGTCTTCCTCTTCGCTTCTGGGTGAACATACTGAAGAATCCCCAGTTTGTCTTTGATATTAAGAAGACTTCACACATAGATGGCTGTTTGTCTGTAATCGCACAAGCTTTCATGGATGCCTTTTCTCTCGCAGAACAGACACTGGGGAAGGTAGCACTGCCCCTCCAGTCTTCTACTAATTTCTCAACTGATGTCTTTTTCAACTGAAAATGATTAAGATGATGAAGTCCTGGATCTGCTGATATTGGGGGCAGAATTGTCAGGGGCCTAATTAAGCTGGGTTTCCATTCCTTGTTGCTCTGTCTCCTGAGACTTTGAAGAATTCACCAGTAGACAGATACAGCTACGGGACTGCCTTATTTATAGTTAACTGCTGCTTGTTTTCTCTGCAGTTCAGTTATGTACAGTGTGTTTACACAATATGTGGCAGAAGGTGGAAACTGTAAGGTTTTAATGAAGTTTTAATGTAGTTTTAAACAAAGGTCTTAAAAGTATTGACATTATCTGATAAGTAGTCCAAATTTTGTCTGCCACACACCAGTGGGCAGAAAACTCGCAGAATAAGGTAGCGGAAGCTGTCAGAATACTGAAAGACCTCTGAAGTTTGAAACAGTTCCTTTCACATGTATTAGCTGCTCCCTTTTTATATGCAAAATTATTTGCTGGAGCAACAAGTTCAGAAATCTTACATTCAAAAACTCTTTATTTAGTACAGTGTCCAGAACTCTGGGGATCAGAAAGACTTAATTTTTCTCCAGGGTATTTTCCTTTTCTTTGGACCAAAGCAGGAAGCATTTGTTCAGGCTCAAACTACCAAGAAAAACAGGCTAGAGACTTTTTAGCCTAAAAGAATTTATATAAAAATGGACTAATTTCCTATGTGATCTGATCCAACTGCTCATCTGTTAAAGGTAAATAGCAAATAATGTGCTTATTTATCTCACTTTAGGAGTGAAGTATCATAAATTAAAGCTAATCACATCACTTCCTTGATGGAAAAACTGCAAATGAGCATGGTTGTTAGGTTTCTGTGCTTAACATCCACTGTGAAGTATTGTTGAAACAACAGCTCCTGTTAGCTGTTTGAAAAGGGGTGGTGAAACCTTTATAAAGGTTTGCAATGCAGTAAACATCTTGTGACCTTTTAGTACTAAAATGTATTTATTTTCATGATTTTTAGGCTTTTATCTTGAAACATCTTTTAGCCATTTAGAAAACAAACATTTAAATTATTTCATCACACATTGGAAACAGTGGTGACAAGCTATCACACAGTTGTGTCATTTATTGCCCAGAACTTTAACAGGAAACTACCAGCCCCCACATTTACATTCTGAAAATAAGTTTTCCAGGTGGGGCTTTTGCTCCTATCACAAGCATCAGCACTTATTTCCTTGAATGAGCCTAAAGCTCACAGGTAGGTCAGTGCTGACCTGGATTGTTGAAGTCCTGGGGTGGAAAAAAAAATCCCTTTGTCTGTGCATGTCTGGCAGTCAGCTCTCCATGCTCTCAAACTCCTGAGGGAAAGGAGTAGTAGGGTCCAAAGAGATTTAGGGGAACCTCTGCCAGGACAGCATCTAACAAGACTCTGGTGTGTTACTGCCGGGGAACTTTCCTTTCAGCGGTGCTGCTGAATCCTGGATGTTAATAGGGTATCAGCCCCGGGCCCTTTGGTTCAGCTTTCACAATCTTTCAGGTCTAGGAACCCTGTAAGGAGGAAGTGAGAAAGAAAAATATGTCTGAGAGACAAAAGGTCATCACTCCTGATGTCAATAGAAATAATTACATGGCAGCTGTCATGAAACACAATACACTATTAGTGAGGTCCTGCCTCTGGTTTGCATCTTTGTTTCATAACCTTGGTTCCTTGCATATAACCACAGCAAAGAAAAATGAGTCACACAGACACAATTAGATGCAATTAACTGTGTGGAGGTGGAACCTTAGGAAATCTGTGCTGTGAAAAGTTACGAGGCTTCAATTTTTTTCTTTTAAGGAAGCACCAACAAATAAACTTCTCTATGCTAAGGACATTCCGCTCTACAAGAAGGAGGTGAAAGCATACTACAAAGCCATCAGGGATCTGCCTCCATTGACCACTGCAGAGGTTGAAGAATTTCTAGCTCAGGAATCTAAGGTATGGTTGAGAAGCAGCAACTTCATTTGCTTTCCTGTTTTGTTTTTTTTTAAGAAATATCTGACCAGAACTGTTTTCTGTTTTAGAAACATGAAAATGAATTTAATGAGAAAGTGGCCTTGTTTGAAATCTACAAATACATAGTGAAATACTATGATGAGGTAAGCACATCTGCAATTTCTGCTTAATCCTTAATGTGGGGCTTGACACAGTAACCAAGGGCTGGGCTGCTGTCTGACCTGCTGGGTGCCACTCCGGAGGCAGCCCCTCTGTAATGCAGCCAAGGCTGCTCCTTCTCCTGAGCTCTGAGGGGGCACAGGCCAAAGGTTTGTCAGTGCACCTTTACTGTCACTGCTGTGTTGCACAGACAGTAGCAGTAAAATTCTCCCTGTAGTTTTGAGGAAGTTCCTGTATAGTCTAGGCTTCTTGTTTTACGGTGTTTGCAGACTCCCTGCAAATGCCTGTCACAGCTCCTGTGCATGCGCTCCATTTCCCTGGAGGTTCAGAAATCAGATTAGACTGTAGCACCAAGGTTCTCAATTTAACAGTTAGTGCAACTCAGAGGAACACACAGCCTTGCAGCAAGAGGTGTCTGCTCCTTTCCTGTCACAGCCCTCTTAATGCTCTGCTCTAATAGTCTTTCTCTTAAAGAGAAGCAGCTATAGCTTCCAGTCCCTGCTATTACTAACAAAAGAAATCTTTTCTCAGCTGAAAGTACTTAGTCACAGGCTACCTCTAAGCTGCTTTCTAAGAAAATCCCTGTCCTCCACTTTGCCTGATAGGATTCTCCACTCCATTTTGCTCAGCATCCTTAACAGAGGCTGCATGTGCCTGTGCAGGGACTCAGATAAGAGCCAGCTGGGGTGTGTTGCCTGAAGGCCTCCTTACGCTTCCAGCAGGTTGTCTGGGTTTCCCAGCAACCAGGCCTTTCTCTCTTTCATCCTCAGCAGCACAGCACCAGCACTTGCTGTAGTTATCCAGCTCTCAGTCACCTGTTAGCTGGCTTACCACTTCTGATCTCTAACATCTCAAATTATCTGGATTCAGCATCGAATTTTCTCTTGAAACAAGCTTGGGATGATACTCAGAATGGCATCACCCTTTATTAAGCTCATTAAAATGGTTGATACAGGAGAATTCAGTGTACTTTCTAGTCTTAGTGCCCATTTTTGCTTTTTTGAAGCTAGTACTGGCTAAACTTAGCCCATCCTTAGAAGGAAATGGCTTTTGACTGGGAGCAGCTAAACCTCTTTCATTGTTTACCGAGACCTGTCTCTGTGTAGCGTTGCCAGCAGAGATTTCAGACAGCAGTAGTGCTCTATTCTATCACTTGGGCTGGAGCCAAGTAGGTGAGTTAGAGGAAAAGAGGCAGTTTATTGCCCTCAGCTTAGAGGGCATAGGAAGAGAAATAAAGTATCATTGGGAAATCTTCTCTAGGGTAGAAACTGGAGCACTGCCCTTGCCTCACACTCTGAGAGATGAGCATGCATTGGATTTGTTTTGGGCTTTTTTTTTGCTTGGCTCAGTCATTCTTTTGTGGAAGTGTTGCAAATCCTGTGATCAGAATGACTTGAGAGGAAAACTACCAAAATAAAGTGTTAAAATCGGAAAAGAATGTTTACAGATAGGCAGGCATTCAGATGGATTTTTCTGTCAGTAGTTGTTAGAGTACAGAAAAGCAGGCTTTAAAAAATAGCAAGTAAAATAAGCATTAAAAAAATTATTCTCTCTTTTGCTAATTGTTAACAGATTGTCAGCAAACTCGAGCGAGAACGGGGGTTTGAAGAAGTCCAGAAACAGCTCCAGCAAGTAAAAGCCTTATTTGATGAAAAGAAAAAATGCAAATGGCATTGAGCAGAGCACTGACTCACAGCGTCACTGTGGGGGATTTTAAATTAGCGCTACTGCTCCCAAAACTGTTTTGACTGACTATATGTACAGGGTTTGAAACGTTTGGACACTCTTCTCCACTCTGACCATTCCAAGTAATCTATGATTGGGAATGAAATATGGGCAGGGTTACATATTCACACAGGGGCATGTGAAAGTGAACCTAATGTTGGCAGGGTCAGCATTTTTAGGTACTAGAACACACATAACCCTTTGGTTCAAAAATACTGTCTAGTAAGCTTTTTGCTTACTTCAAGGTCATAGGAGATGTGCAAAATACACTCTAGGTTCAGAGTTGCCCACGTGAACTTGCAAGTTGCTTAGCTCTTTTTTTATAAGAGAAAAAGCTGATGTTTTGCCACATCCTTTCAGCAGCTTGGCAAACTGTGAGGGTGAGCTCCGGCTTCAGAATACGGGTCAGCTGCAGTTTCCTTCCTTCCGGTCAAATGTTCGCTAGTTCCTGTTCAGAAAAAAAAAACTAAACACAACAAAAAACCCAACAACAACCTGGCACCAAAGTGGCACTTAAGATAAGTGTGTTTAGCAGGAAAAGTGGGTCTGAGGTATGAAGGCCAAATGCCACATGGCAGGACTTATCTTCCTTAGGTTAGAAATTCCATGTCCAAAGTGAAGCCAACCACTGAGGGGAGAAAATGAGGGAAGGCTTTTGGAGAAGGGCATTCAGCCACCATCAGTCTGTGTTTACATTTTTTACCTTTCCATCCTTAAATAAGCTGTGAAACTCTTGTGAGCAGCTTCACAGCTGAAACTGCACTGCATCAGGACACTTGTGATTTAATCAAGCAGCTGACGATGGCTGCACTTTGGTGCACAAACCTGTACTCAGGTGCATGATCAGCCCATGCAGCAGTGCTGACAGTCCTGGCCAGCCTTGCCATCTGTGTACAAGGGCCTCACAGACCTAAAGCCAGTGTGTGGGGTGGTCAGGTCAAAGGTTAGTTTAATAATATGTAAGAACAGGAGGACTGGTGTAATCTCTGACTGTGTATGAGAAGCTGATACGAACGTGCTGGGGTTGGGGTGGGGAGGGGTAACTGTCTGCCTGAGAGCGGCTGGGGTTTTTTGAGGCTTGGCCATTCCAGAAGGAAGGTGTCCATTACATTTGCATTGGTGGCTGAAGTCGGCCCAGCTGGAAAGCAAGGGCATGGCTGTGCTGCTGGGCCGAGGCTGGTGCAGTGGCTACTGAGCAAAGCCACGGAGGAGCAGCCGTGGCTCCGGCTCTGCTATGGCACCAGCACAGCCCCATCCTCTGCTACAGAGCTAAATGCTTTGTCACCATGGACCGTGCTTCAGTCACAGGAGGCACGTTCTGAGGCTGTCACATGCCCTTAGATTTGAGGTAAGGCATTGATGACACAGAGATACATTTCCATACATTTCTGGAGGGATCCACCATTGGAGGTGAGTGGTGTAGCACAGTGGCCCACAGGAGAGGGAAGAGCTGTCACCTGCCTTGGCAGTGGGAAAGGTGCCATGGGCTGTGAATGGCGTAGATGGTCCCACTTTGGTTCAGAAAGCCAGTGCAGAGCTGGCTGTGCAGGGCTCCCAGGCAGCGGAGGGTCCCACGGTGCTGCAGTGGAGGAGCCCCACAGCTCAGGCCGGCTAACACAGCCTGCTCTGGTCACAAAGGCAGCTGGCACCAGGCACAGTCCCACGGCCCGCAGCCGGCCAGTGCCAGCACACGCCAACCACCTGTGGCAGAAGCAAGGCGGGCTGTTAATGTGGAGAAAAGCAAACACAAAACCACGGTCCTGCTGGTCTGCCCCCTCCCTACCATGTGATTGCACAAGTTGTTCCTCTTGCATACCAGAGAGGGCAGCCACCAACCAACCCATACTGTGATGGCTTTGTTGTTTTTTTTTTTAATTCAAGTCTTACACTTGCGATTAAGTTTACACTTTATACTTGATGGAATGTATGGCTTTGTTCAGGAAACTGCACTACAGTGTTGCAGTACTTTCAGCAGTTCTCTGCCTGGCACAATGTATTTTGATAACTTCAATTTTAATTAGAGAAAAACCCCCCCACCTCTAACCTATCTTGCCCTCTGTCCTAAAGGAGTGGACCGTGGCTTGACTAGCACTTAAGCTTGGAATACCTGCACATAAGGGCTTGATTTTTATCATTCTTAATCTAAGATTTTAAAGCAGCATCAAATAAATAGAAAAAGCACAGTAATTGATATTGAAGGAGAGGCATGAGCGGATTACACTTTCCAGTTCTCTTCCACTTCAGGTGTTTGCTGGCAGTGCATTCAAATGAACTGTGATAGTTTTGTTCAACAGTAACCTTCTGTACAGGCAGAAAAAACAACTCCAATGTTTCTGCTTGAAAAGCTGTAAAATATAATCTGTTTGCGTGGGTCTGATCCTGTGAACTTCACTATATGTGTTTATATTGATGAGGAAATGAAAATCAGTCCTATTCTGTATTTGTACTACTGCTTGTTTGCTACAATAGCTTTAATGATTTCTAGAGATTAAGTATGTGTTGAAGCAGGCCCTGTAGCTTTACCTACAGCCTGGAATAGGATTATTGCCTTTTATTCAAGCCTCCTAAACAGCGTCACTCTGTTAGTAAACCATTTTTAAGTCATGCTGGGACTTTGTAACCCATCAAGTGGATCTCACGAAGTGATGTGAAGTATAATTAAGTGATTGTGGCTCTTTTGGTAGGTTTGGGTCAGCACACAAAACATTGGCACACCTTCTGTATCTGCAACTTGCCATTACTGTTACACAGAAAAAAACCCCACCTCTGATTCTTATGGGTATTATGGCAACACAACAGTTCTAATCGCATCCTCAGAAATGAAAAGCAAACTTCTCTTCAACTTACTTTCCCATGTTTACAGGCAAACTGCTACGGCAAACAGCGTGTTTTCTAACACTAGCTTAGAGAGCATTATTTTGCAGTCATCTAGTTTGAGGTCAAATCTTACTAATGTGTAAAGTAATTCCTGTTGTACAGAAGTTAATCTGTTGTTTAAAATGAATGGTTAAAAAAACGTGCAAATGACAAATACATGTTGGTGTTTGTATGGGTTTATCTAGAATAAAAGCATTTGGAGGTTAGTTTGATTGTGTACTTTAAAATGGTTACAAGAAAGCAAACACAGCTGGTAATGATGCAAGGTCATGCAAGGAATGGAGTGTAAGACACAGAGTGGCATCAGGTGAGAAATACTGCTGCAGCTCCAGCCCTGCAAGGCTCCAGGACAGAGCCGTGCAGGTCAGCACAGCACACTTCCATCACACTGAAATTGGGAAGAACAGGAACAGGAACGGGAAAGTACAATACAACATCTGATGATGCCGGGGAGCGGAGGCACTGGCCTAAACCCCAGCAGCTGCTGAGCCGTGACCTCCTGCAGAGTGTGAATGGAGGGGGATTCCATGGGCTGGAGGATTCCCAGCTGCCCTCCCACCTGTGGGAAGCAGCAACAGGCCAGGGACAGGCTGGTTGGGCAGTGCCTGCCACACCTCCAAACAGCCTTCAGGATTTGCACAACTGCACCACCTAAAGGCTCGGAAGGCGATGATGCTTTTAAAAAGCTAAAAATGTTTAAAAGGATGATAACCCAATAATCCTTCTTTTAGGAGAAGGTGCTTCAGGGACAGGAAATAAGCTTTCACACAAAAAGCCGGAGACCAGCTGGGAAAGGCAGCCCACAAACCAGGTGCTGATTCTGCCTCCTGCTATTAACCCTTTTTCTGCCCTCCAAGTCTTACCTGGTTTGTATAAACCTCCCCTGTCCCCTGACATCAGAGAGCACCTTGCTGACACAGCCAGAGCTGGGGACAGAAACACGAGGCTGCCAACATTTGCAGCCATTCCATGCTGGTAGACACTGGTGACCATCCCATTTGGCAAAGCTGGCTCAGGCTCAGGGAGTTACTTTGTACAACTCATACTGCAGGAGGCAGCAGAAATAGCTTCTGTTACTTCTAATAGCTGCACTCTTTTCCTCAGAGAAGTTTAACAAATTCCCCAAGAATGGGCAGCCCTGGTTTAGGAACGGTATTCCCATGACATGCTCCCGCTGACACACTCCAAACCATGCTCTGCTCTCTCATTGCCTCACCTCCCCTCCCCTGGGGCAGGATGGAGAGGAGAATTGGAGGCAAAAAAGGTAAAGATCATGGGTTGAGATAAGAACAACTTACTGGAAACAGCAATGAGATAAGAAAATGATCAGTAACAGCAACAATACTGAAGACAGAAGGTAGAAGGGAAGCAGATTGACATGTGGTTGCTCACTGCATGGAGCCTGGTATGCTACATGACCCAGAAAGATCCCCTTTCCCTGTTCCCAGAAAATGAGGTGGTGCAGAATAACCCCAGGTCCCAGCCATGGCCCCTCCTGGCTACTGCAAAAATTAACCCTGTCCTGGCCAGAACCAGGACAAATACTTACACACTGTGTGGAAAATGAAAACTGCAGCCTCTGGAGAGAAAAGTTGAGTCAATGCCAGTGTCATTCTTTTGCTATTCCTACAGTCTAACAGCAATACCCAATAACCTATTACAAGAAATTGCACAGTGTATTCTCACTGACCCATACTTTTGCTGCAGTGTTTTGAAAACAAGAACAACAAACCAAATATAAGCAAACAAAACCCAGGTAAAATATTCCTACAATTCCAGGAAAGTCATCATTATTGGGTAAAAAAAAAAAAAAACCAACCAAAAAATTGATCCTTCACAATTTTTCTTTACTGGACTGATAATGAACTGAAAAAAATATATATATTCAACATGGAATAAATATTTTTGTTGTAGTTAACGAATTAGAGTAGGAACAAATACAGCCTTACATTTACATAATGTGAAGGCAATTTGTTATACTAGTCTCTGCTATATTAAAAAAACCCCAATTATTGCCTATTCCCATTATAAAAATACAAGAACCACATTATCAAGGGTAGTAAATAAAAGTCTTCAGAGCTTTTAAAATTTCATTTTATCCTTTTTATCTGCATGGAAACATCAAAATACCAACCGAGATGTGGATTACAGCATTGTTAGTGATCAAAACTGCAACCCAGAGTAGTATACATTAACTTTTACATTGAAGGAGTAAGACGATATTATCAAGTGTTAAAGGATTTATAAAAAATTGTTTTAAATTTTTATATTAAATGTCTGTTTTATTTTAAACAACCCAAACCCTGAAAAATGTTTTTCAAAGTTTCTTGTGTTGAGATTATTTAACGTTTTTGACTTTGCAGAAAAATACTGAAAAACACACCTTATCAAGAAGGAGTCTTGCCATTCTCTTCACAGAATTACAGAATGGTTTGTGTTGGAAGGGATCAAAGATCATCTGGTTCCAATCCCCCTGCCATGGGCAGGCACACCTCCCACTAGTATAGTTTGCTCAAAGCCCCATTGAACCTGGCCTTGAACACTTCCAGGAACAGAGCATCCACACCTTCTCTGGGCAACCTGTTCCAGTGTCTCACTACCCTCACAGTAAAGAATTTCTTCCTAATATCTAAATCTGCCCTTTTTCAGTTTAAAACCATTCCCCTTGTCCTGACACCCTCTCAACATATAAAAAGTCCCTCTCGCTTTGCAGCCCCCTTTAGGTACTGGAAGAATGATGTCTCCCTGAAGCCTCCCCTGCCTGGCTGCCCACACTGCTTTTAATGCAGCCCAGGAGGTGACTGGCCTTCTAGGCTGCAAGTGCACACTGCTGGCTCACACCAGCCTTCAAGCTGGAGATCAGGATGGCACGTAGGACGACATCAAAGGCCTTACAGAAGTCTAAATGAGGACATTTGTTGGTCTTCCCCTGTCAACTGCTGCCATCACTCCATCATAAAAGGCCACCAGGCTGGTCAGGCACAATTTGCCCATAGTAAAGTGATGGTGGCTGCCTTGGATGCCCTCCTTATCTTTTACTTGCCTCAGCACACCTTCCAGGAGGATCTGCTCCATGATCACCCCAGACACAGAGGTGAGGCACACTGGTCTGTAGTTTCATGGTTCATCCTTTCTCCCCTTTTTAAACATGGGAGCAATGTTCCCCTTTTTCCAGTCACTGAGGACTTCACCTGACTGCCATGACTTCTAAACACAGCAACAACATCAGCCAGTTCCCTCAGGACGCTGAGATGCACATCAGGTCCCACAGACTTGCAGCTATACAGCTTCATCAAATCGTCCCAAACTTGCTCTTGGCTTACAGTGGGAGGAACTCCAGTCCCCCCCCACACACACAGAGGACTGGGGACTTGAGAGAAGTGGGAAGTCTAGTGGACCAGGAACAAAGTGCCTGCAACCGAATCCCAATATTGAGCCTATAACTGCTGCTACGCCAATTATCACCACACTGGTAACACAAATTCAGGGTGCAGCCCCCTCGTGAATGGCAACCCTGGATATTCTTTTTATGATTCCCAGTGAGAAAAGGTACTTTTGTCCTTAGTCCAAGCAGTTAAACAAGTTGAGCCACAAAGGAGTGGCAGAACTATGCAGAATATATTTTATGCTATTCAGGCACATACAACCATGGTTTTGGCAAAATATGAAAAGCATACACAAAGGACAAGTTATTGAAAGCTAACAGCATTGAGAGTGCAGATTTTATTTGGAGTCCTTGCTTTGTGCTTCATTTTCTCCAGTGATCTTATTTCTTGCAGAGTCCCTGTACTCCATTACCCGCTCTCTAGACGGTCCAAGATCTTCCAGCTGTTTTCTTTGTCTGGTTTCTAGTTCTTCCAACCGCTTGCCAAGCAGGGCAAGCTCTCTTTGATGCTGCTCCTCCTTGAAATTAAAAGGAAAAAAAACGTGCCTGTATTACATTTTGCACACTTACAAGGGACCAAAATGAGCAAATACTTACATTTTCTTTAAGCAAAATAAAAACCATGAAGTCCAAAACATCCTTATTTGTTAAATTTTACTCATCAGTGTTTTGTGAGTATTGTTCTGACATTCTTGATGAACAGCATCAGGAAGAAATACACTTTGCAGCTGTTCCTCATCTCAGATGGAGCACACAAACCTGAGGTCTCAGTAACCACGAATCTGTAAAGTCAACCTGTCAGCCTCAGCCAGAGAGATTTTCACCCTCAAGCAGCTCAGCATAAGACTTTTTTAACCACACAAGAAATCAAGAGCAATGCTGCTTTGTAATAATGAAACCGTGGTGTGAGAACAACACTGTAGTACTTCTTGCCCAGAAGGAGCCATTTAAAGCCTCTCAGGAGAAGGACAAAGCATGGAGAACTGCATTAAAACCGCCTGTTTGTTACATCCTGTAACATATCCTTTGTCTTTCAAGTACTCCTTCCTATTGCGAGGAAGGGAACATGTCTAGATAACTCGAAGTTTCTTACTTCTCTTCAAAGATGAAATACACCTTCCTTAAGGCTAAGGTCAGTAAAAAAGGACTGTTCCAGTACCCTCTTTTGCTGTATTATTTTCACAACTTGTAATATATCACCACCTGAAGAAGGGAGAAGGATGCTTCAGGCCCAGGAGTCAAGGCAGACGATGGCATTATACCGACGGGATTGAGTGACGGCATGTTAGGATTCAGAATTATACTCCGGAATTCATTGTGCCGACGTTGCAAGTCCTTTAGTCTCTTCTGGAGGCGAGCATATTCTTCAGAGGAAACATTCTGTCTAGGAAATAATAGATTTCTTACTGCTCAAAATCTTTGTTATCCCAACACAGCAGCACGGCTCTCCACAAGTGTTCTGCTGTTTAACATCCCCAGCTTCTACCTATCCTTACACACCAGAAGAACTGGAAGGTAGAAGATCTGTGTACATTCTTTTGCCTACATGTCTGTCTAAACGTACCTCTACATATTTAGCTATCTGCTCTATTATAGATTAGAATTTACATAAAATAAATTAAGCTTTTAATAGCATTCACAGTAGTGAGTCAGGGAAGCCACATTAAATTAATTATTCAAATCAAGCCCTCCATAAATGCTCAATGAGAGAGAAAAAACAGGACTTTATCTTTCAGAGAGGATGCCGTGTCTGTTTCTCTTGCAATTCTGAAGTCTTTTCCACTTCCTTCTTTTAAAGGGATTCCTGCAACTGTGTCTATCAGGTATTTTCTCTTTTTTTTCTTGATGAGACAGCCCTGCAGTTGTCTCGTAAGCTCTGAGCTGCCCATCCTAAACAGAATCTATTCAAAGAATTCTAGTGCTGAAAAGGCCATTAGACTGGACTCTGGTTACTAATCCAGGTAGCATGTATCTTCAAAAATACTTCGTATTTGTAAGTCATACCTTGGGCATATGTAATTTTTCAAGCTAAGAAAAAGCAAAGTTCATTACCTATTTAACACTTGATTTTCTTTTTCTAGTTCTTCCATCTTGGCTTCCAAAAGTTCTATTTTCTCACGCATCCTCCTTTGTTTATTGTCATTGAGAGTCTTTCTCTGTCAAACAGATGTTTCAAACAGCTAAGTAATATCTTGATAGATTAGATCCCATAAAAATTAAATCTACATTACATGGTTTCAAGCTGTTACACTTTATAGGATTCTCCTTCCTTAAGAGATGCTGTGTTGTTTGAAGGTGCTTATATTGCCATGCTGGGAAGCAGAAGAGGTGGGAAATGATCCATCATTGTGAATGAAAGAGGCACAGCTGCCAGGCGTTTGTTGGTCAGTGACTAGCTGTACTAACAAACATTAATTGTATCTGAGCATTATAACAGTCATCCTTTAAATGACCATGTATAAATAAGTATAAACATAACCAAAAAAGTATGCTTCCTTTTTTTTTTTTCTCCTGTTGATCTTAACTTTTCATGACCTTAAAGGATACTGGTAGGTTAACCTATGTTCAATGTATAACACTGCAAATTAATCTGGAGCTTTTATAAACAATCTGCCTTTTCTTTCAAATTATTTCATAAAAAGTAAGCTTAGGAGAAGAAATAAAATTTTAATATTCCATCAAGGAAAAGTAGCATCATTTGTCTAGTATCTGAAACATCATCCTCCCATTTCAAGGTGTCCACCTCTTAAATATTCATCAATGCACACATGTGTGGGCAAAGAAAGCCTCACAAAATCTTTGATGGCATTATAACAAAGTTGTTTGCTGTAATATTCTTTTGTATGTCACTTCAACCTATTTCTATACTAATCCTGAAGAACCTAATATATTTAGTTATTACACACTGCAAATAAACTCTTAACATTGAAACAACTTTAGCTGGCCAACATAAAGTTGAACTTTACACAGGCTTGATCATTCAAAAAGGAAGAGACAACATGCCTTTTTCTGAGCAACAGCAGCTCGACACAGTTTGTTCTTCATTTGCTTGTATTTTTCTTCATACTCTGACATGTGCTGAGTAAGCACATGCTTCTCCTGCAGCCATTCCCTACGCTGGTATTCTAAAGTCCTTTGGAAAAATCAGGTTAAAAGATTAAGAGGTTATACAAACAAAGCAGTGCGTTCAGTTAATGCCTTAAGGCTCTTAAAACAGATGCATCTTTTCACAACTCCTACATTCATATACTTAAAGAATCTGATTTAAATTTGATTATGTTAACAATCTAATTGTGACTATGACATTTGAACCTGTGCATTAACATTATCCTAGGTTTTGTTTGACCATGAGGCAAATTTTGAAAACTGATTCAAAGAAGCTAATTGTTGGTGCCTTGTTGGATTGGCATGCTGTCAAACCACCCACAGAAAATTCCTCAGTTCAGGTCAAACAACCACACTGGAACACAAGAGTAGATGCCTATGCCAAACATCAGTTGTCAGAAGAGCTGACAACTACCTTCTCTGGGAGAGCAGGGTGCTGCCCTATGGGGTCTACTAAGTCTTTGTAACAGACTTGCTTAGGATGTGCTCCCAACCAGAACAAACACCAGCTCAACAGGAAGCTCCCACCAATATGGTTTCTAGACAGCATTCCAGCTGAACACACACCACCAATAGCTTATGTTATCTGTTTAGACCTTTGCATGGTTACAACATACTAAAATTAGGCTGTGTTCTCTAGCAGTGGATAGGAAAGGAGCCAGTTTCTCCATGCTGCCTTGTTTGTTTGGGCTATCGGCATTGTGAGTCAAAGCAGACGAGAACTAATGGCATATTTACTTACATTACTGTTAAAAATTAAAATCAAATGGTGAGATTCTATGCTGCAGATTTTAAGAAGGCCAAGACTTGCTATTAGTGCATCCACACTGCTCCAGTCCTGGACAGATGCAGCTTCCCTACAGGGACTCTTCATGCATCTCCACAAATTTCTCACCAAACCACCTCTCCCCCCTCCCCACAGCAGAAGTATTAGGCATCATCCACTCTCATACGGGAAACAGGGTCCTGGGCCACGTGTTACCTGTCACAGCTCTTTTAGTTGACCCAGCATGGCTTGTACCTCACTCTTGACTGTAAATAACTGCTAGTACCCAGGAACCAAAGCACTTTGGACAAGCACTGCTTAGCAGTAGGATTTCAGCTGAGACAATGGTTAAAAATGCCTGAGGTTGGGTGTGGGGGTTTTTGGAGGTGTTTTGGGGACAGAGGAGTGGGGGGGGAGGGGGGAGGTGTTGTTTGGTTGGTTTAAATGCCACTAACATTGTTCCCAAAATGCTTAACAAGTGCCTGTTTAAGCTCATCTCTGATCTGCATCAGTATCAGAGTTTGCCTTCAGCTCCTTCTCTTTCACATTTTCATTTCCAAGCTTAAGATTGACACAGCCAGACATGCAGCTGCTTTGCCTACTTATGCTCAATGCTCATGTGGCATTGCTTTATTTATCTGAAACTTTTAATCTCATGTTTTCTGATCTTTTGGTCTCTATTTCACTTCCTCTTGCTTTGGTGCAACTTAACTCTTTGGCGTTCAAGTTCATAAGAATTTACTGAGCTGAGGAAGGATGTCCTATCGCTCAGAGATTCATAAAAAGAATGAAAACATGTCCCAAGGCTCCCAGGGTAGCAATAGCACAGACCTGCAGGACTTACATGCAGGCTGCAAAGCTGCTTCATTTCTGCAGTATCAGCCTTAGTGCATCTCCCAGTGGCTACATACTTGTACAATGATCTCTGAGGACTGACAAGTTCCTTCCACCTCCTTCCACCTAGTCCTGACTGGTTTGTGATCCATAAATATGGAAATGTCACTGAATCTCATTCAAGTAACAGCAATGATCTCACAAAACATGTGAATACACCTCCCTAAAGCAAACATCCAAAGTATTTAATGTGCTAGTGACATACTCTGCAGTCCAAATGCCGTAATACCTTCAAATGTTAAATTGAAAAGCAGTACTTAAACTAATGACAACATAGCAATTGCCATACCAGTTAGTAGCAACAGAGATGTTAAAACAACAAAAACAAAAAAGGCACATTATGCCCATTGGAGATTTTATATTTAATCTGGAACACTGACTTTTTAAAAAACACACCACACAAGTACAAGTTAGACACATACTTGGTTACTAAGCTAGGAAATTCTGAAAAGCCATTTCAGACTGACAAATTAATCTTTAAATTCCAGGAAAGTGTTCATTTCTATATGAAATCTGAATAAGATTTGGCTTCCTTCCACATTTATTATCATATTTTGATGGTATGTGGTCAAGCTTGTGCAAAAAAAGGAAGGCGATTATTTTTAATTTTGATGAGAGGAACTAGATAACCTGTAAGCTTTTACTTACATCAGCTAAAAGTATCTAGTGGGAAAGGAAAAGAAGTATATGCACATATACTGACGGGGACCCTGGAACCTTATCAAAGCATATTACAATGCTTGAAAGCTTTTCTCACCATTACAGCTTAAACACTCTTAAAAGAACTGTCTGAAACTCTAGATCCATTTATACCTATAGAAGTTTGACATTCACTTCAGCGTAAGTAAAATTTCATTTTATGTAAGCAGTGTATCTTACTATTCAATAATTAATTTTAAAAGACATGAATAGAAACAAGCTCTGGTTTTTAGAGCTGCCATGAGAAAAGCTTTTATACATACCATGCAACAGAATGTACAGCCATTTTTTACAACTGTCCAATATTTCCTGTTCACTTTCTGACTTTATTCAGAATCTACGATCCATAGTTAAGTAATTCACATGAGAGAAACACAAGCAACATGAAAAGTAAAGCCAAAAGAAAAAAATTACTTCTCTGTTTCCAGTTGGGCTTTCTCTGCCTGAGCCCTTGCATGTTGACATTCTAGTTTCGATCTCTCTATTATTTCTTTCAACTTCTGATTAGACTCCAGCAAATCATTTTCTGATTGAGAAAGTGAGGCAAGCCGGAGTTGCATATCATGTATTTGCTACCAAAAAAAAAAAATAGATTTTTTCCATTTCAGAAGGTATGCAAAAAACCAACAATTGATTTTGAGATACTGAGACAATGCAAAATGGAGACACCAACTGGCTTTAGCTTTTCATTAGCCTTTTATAGTTGTTTCTTTTATCTTTACTCAACAGTTTCTCCAGAAGCTTTACAATAAATCAAGATTGTTTTACGAGACAAAGGGTTTCTATTGTAGTTAAAATAAGAAAGGTAGGCAGGACTTCTTCAGTCATTGATGCGTCCCCCAGAACTTCAGAAATCCAACGCTTCAGCCCCAGGGCTGAACAGAACTCGAGGACCATGCAACATTTAGTAGCAGAGCTGTGGAGCTATCCAGGCTCCTCTGTCTCATAACACCAATCCGTTACAGCCAGCAGTAACTGTACCAACCAGTTCACAAAACAAGGAAGCACTGAAAAGTCCAACCTCTGTAGCCAGCATATAGAAATGATCATTTCCCTTTCCTTTTCCTCCCCCCACATGGACACTTAGATCCCCCAATTTCTGATTTCTGGAGGAAAAAAATAATTGCCTCAAACTTCAAGTGCACACAGCTTGCAGAGTACTTTGATGCACAGCTATTGTTATTACCAACTAAATAACAACACAGGTGAGCAGGAGTTAAAAAAATTGTTTTATTTTCAACGCTGCCATCAATTGACTCTGCAATAGAAATATACCTCTTTACACTAGTTTGTTCATTTATGAAACATCTGTTAAACACTTGAAGAACCTCAGATGAGGGATGCAGTATAAATGCAAAGCATTACCTAGAAACAATTTATAAGTCTCCATGGCAACTGAATCTCCAGTTAAATAGTGCATAACCGTATTCAATATACCAGTCTATAAACATTCAGCTTTGAAATGTCTGGAACCCACAAAACACATGAAGCAAAAAGCTGTAATCCATTTATAGAGGTCCAGGAAAGCATGATTGATTTCTGAACACTTCTCCTTTTAAATATCTGTAGTACACATTTTATCCCTCAGGGGAAAAAAAAAAAAAACCTTAAAAATTCAATCTAATCTTCAAACACAGGACATGGCAACTACAGGAAGGAATGTATTTCTCTATAAAACATTACAATGCAATAAAACCTTACCTGTTTCAGATTAGCATTTTCACATTTCTTTTCTTCCAGCTCCTCTGTCTGCATAGCTTGCTGTTGAATTTTTAATCTAAAATTGTGTAAGACATCCTTATTTTTATCTAATAAAAATGCAGATGTTATAAATAAGGAAAATTCAGCCTGACAAATAAACAGCATTATTTGAAAGGCTGATAAATATTTAACTAAAAAAACTATTAAAAATATATTTCTATTCATTCTTAGAATTCACAGAGGAGTAAGACTTTTGGAGTATGGCTCATTTTATCATACTGACCTTCATACAAAAACTATAGCAAGCCAAGTAAACTCACAACCATAATAACCAACTCAGAAGCATCATATTAGGGTCTCAGCTTGCCAGTTGCTGCTATGGTGCCATTGTGGAAAGAGAAATAGTTTAGTCTAACACTGGGGCTATGCCAGCAGCCAGTACTGAACCAGTTTTAACAAATGTGTATTGCTAAATTATTACTTCAAAATGGTCATTGAAAATAACATTTAAAGATTTGGATGAAAAAAGTTTTAAGCAGTTTTTAATTCTGCGCTATTTTTTATATAGTGCAAAAGATAATTTTGTTTCATCTACTATAATGAAAATTTCATAATGAAGATTTCTGTATCTATGAATAGTAAGCTTTTATACTGTCTACTGTAAAGAAATTAAGGGGACAAAATGAGAAATTTGTGCTAAGATTAAAAAAGCCACACTACCGCAAACGCTGAAGTTCCTTTTTGCTAGATTCTTCTGCCATCTGCACAGCACGTAGTTTCTCTTCATACTGATCCTTTTCAGATTGTCTCCAAGAATCTTGTTCCAGTTTCATCTTCTCTAGATCAGCTAATCTGTTCTCGAGTTCTAACCTGAGACATTATTCAACATGCACATAAGAATCACTACAAAATGCCAGAAGTGTTTAGTTAAGAGTGACATTTTTTAAAGTAACACAAAACAGTCCCCTTTTAGAAGTTGAGGAGGAAATCAATAGACATACTTTTCATTCTGTAGGGCTGCAATATTGTCAAAAACTTCCTCTTTGGCAGCTTGCACTTTGCGAATTAGCTCCCGATCCTTTTCTACTAAAAGCACTTTATGACGTTCAACAGCTGCATTAAGAATTTCTTTGTCGGACAGCAATCCTGCATTATACATTAAAAAAAGTTAAACATGTCATTATTGACAAGAATCTGATGAAACCCTGTATTCAAATAACTTTATAAATTCATAAAAGGGAACTAAAAATCTCAATTCAAATGATAGAATGAATGGGGGAAGGGGAAAAAAACAAAACACAAGAAAACCAGAAGGAACCTTTCTTAGTATAACAGTAATACTTCCAAAACTTTTGAAAAGTAACCATTACAATGGGATCACGGTCTATGAGAGTTTCTTACTTTAATATACAAAAGCAATTAAACAGTTGATATTATTATAGATTTAAACTCTAGAGCAATTTATACTAAGCACTTGTGTCTGGATTCAAAAATGTTTAAAAACTGTTCCACAATAGCTGTGGAAAGGTTGAGCAAGAAAATTTTCTTTTTCTGGAAAAGTTTACAGTAAACAGTAATTGGTTAACATTGAAACCAGTAACTGGGCTACAACAAATCTCACATTTCAATCCACCTATATTACCAAATGAGGCATTTCTAAAACTATGACTATAGGCAGGGACAAATGATACAAATGAAAATCTTGTGACTAACACCTGTGTTCAGTGGCAAATAAGCCAACATGCTCCAACAGTAACTCCTGGTTATTTAGCTAATTCAGTGATGCAAATGAAATTCCACAGTAATTTCAGGTTAACTTAAATCTTCTCTGTATTTAGTTTCATACTTCATAGGGCCCAACATTTTTAGTTTGCAATATATGGTAAGTATATTGTCAATACAGAAAACATCACTTTTTCATTGCTCTTAGTGAGCTTAATATTAAAGCAAGTGAACAGAAACAATTATTTCAGGAAGACAAAGGTACTTTGGGGCTGTGGCCAATCAGTGAGGACAGTTCTCTTTAGAGCTGTGTAGTGATTTAAACACAACTAGTAACAGAAAGTTTTGGCCTTTTCACTCAAGAATGCTATTTCAAGTTGCCTACATACTCAGCTGCTTCAGGTATATTAGAACAATGCCTATTTCCTTCAAAGAATGAGCTGGGTACTGTATTTTGTTTCACGTTGCAGCCTTATGGAATGAGTATCAATTCCACAGACACAGAAGCAAAAAAAAAAAAACAACACTCAACCACTGAAGCCCTATAGTACATTAAGGTTTCAAGCAGAGTGTGAAAGACTCTAGAATTTAGCAATAACAGAAAAAAATAACCACATGAAGCATATAATTTGAAACAGATTATGCTCAAGTTGTGTCACAAATACACTAATTTACATAAATGAAAAACTGCTCTCAACTGTTCTTCACCTAGTAGAGCAAGTGAAACACAATTATTTCAAATACCAAACTAATTGTCAGATCTATGACCTAGACCAGAAGAAGAAGGTGAAGGCTGCTGGGGAGTGTTCAGAGAAAAAAATCATTGTATTATTCTAACTAGAAGTAAACAGATGAAACAATTACAAAATAATTTCATACTTTACCATCCATTTCACTTTGAATCTTGTTTCTTTCTCTTTCTATCTCACTCTTTGTTCTCGCTGCCTCCAGTTTGACATTTGTTACTTCCAATTTATGTGAATGTTTAAGTTCTTCTACCTGTGAATTAGAAAAAACCAACACCAAATTGACTACAATATATTTATATATATTTACTTCACTTCTGACTAAAGATACCTCAGAGTCAAGCTAAAATAAAATTAAATTTAATCTCCATAAGTAAATCAAAACAGCGATATCCAAAGCCAGAATATCAACTACTTCCCCAAGTAATTTCAATTTGGTAACTACTTATAGTCTCCCTGGCCTCCTGGAGTGCTACATTACTTTCTCAAAATCCAGGTTCTCACAGTTTTTAAAGTGCATTTTAAATCAAATACTTCTCTACAGACACATCAAATGGCCTCATAAAAGTAGGAGCTTTAAGAACATCAAATCAAAGAAAATTACTGCTTGCATGGAAACTTTCTATAGTTTAGGCATTTGAACGCAGTAATTACATGGTCAATGAGAATTAAATATCTGGAGGAAAGCACTTATAATGAAAATCCATTTACAATGACAAATGTAATTACAACCTGCTAGCATATACAAGTGGCAAAAGGTTAGGAATGACACAGTAGCTTATTAAGTAACTACATGGAAGATTTAGGTGCTTATATACTAAGTTGATAACATTTCAGGGCAACTTGAAAAGATTTAAGGTGGCTTTTTAAAGGCAGTCAATCCAGAAGACAAACACATGCACCTATGCTCAGGAATAAGTTTGAGTGGGAGCAGAAGCAGGTAGAGGTTAGTATAGTAAAGCTTCTATTTTCCTCCCTTTGAGAAACACCACTGGAACATTTTATTTTGTCATACTTCTGGAGGGGAGGGAAGACGACCAGTTGATACAAAAAGTAAAGACTGTAACAATCTTATATATATATTCTGGGAGACCATTGAAAAATGTTTAACAGAAGTTTTTACATCCTATTTAGCATTCATGGGGGACAAGTATGGCACATTACATAAAGAGGCTTTAAATAGTGGTATAGCTATATCCTATTCCTATGGTAAATTAGAACTTTTTAATAAATGATATGCACTGTAAAAAGATCTCCAAAAAAAGTAAAAGCGTACAAACATAGAACAAAACCTCTAAGATCTGGTGCCAACCCAACAAGTTACTCAAATATGTTTTAAGACAATGGTCTACTTATAATGCTATGATGCAATTCTGTACCGAAATGTTTCTGTACAAGCTATGCTGGCATTAGCCCAAGAAAAAGGCCATGCTAATGTGACCACCCTCCTTCTAATAAATCTCCACAAGTAATTCCAATGCAGCTTGCTTCCGGTAGCTAACACAGCCCATTCAGAGGATACTTTTTAACATCTCCAGAAGCCATAGCTCCATTACAAAAAAAAAAA
Organism: Edolisoma coerulescens; assembly: GCA_013397115.1. Classification (NCBI taxonomy): domain Eukaryota; kingdom Metazoa; phylum Chordata; class Aves; order Passeriformes; family Campephagidae; genus Edolisoma; species Edolisoma coerulescens. The sequence goes on along the minus strand of VWZW01002957.1, from coordinate 141,737 downwards.
GGGAAAAAGATCAGCGTAAAGCTTTAAAGGCTGGCTGTTTTCAGGAGCATTAAAAACATGTATATAAAGATACCTCTTCAAGTCCTGTTCTGTTCAGGAAAAAGATCTAGAAGATGGAATAATAAGAACATAACCTCAATCTTTAAAGATACTTCTAGGTATGACATTTCTACTGTAAAGTCACACTGTCTTTCAACTGAAACTGAGGGAAAAATTCCACACCTATTTAAAGTCACAGCAGAAGACATTGTTACTTTATTCTTAGTGTAAAATATAAACAGAAAAACATAACAGGATGTGAAAAATGTATTTCAGATACTATAAAAGTACTTACTTTAGCAGCTAAGGAATTGACTTCTCGTTCAGATTTGTGAAGTTTGCTAGTTAAGAGAATGTTTTGTTCATGACTCATCCGCAGTTCTTTCTCAATTCGATCAACCTGTAGTTCAGCAGACTTCTTTTCTGCCTTGAATGAAGGAAGTACTTTTAAGATTTTTGGAGCTTTGTTGCCTCTTGTTACTCATTTGAAATGTTTGATTGATCTGGGCTTTCAGATATTACTGACTTATTATAATATATAATATGATATATAAATATTCATCTTTGCTCAACCATATATTCCAATACAACAAGGGTCTTGAATTTTACTCAAAAGTCACAACTGTTTGTACTAACACCTCCTACATAGAATCACACACATTTTCAATCCTCCTTCATAAGGAGGTGGTGGTAATCTGACTTGGTTCAGAGGCAGCAGGTGTGCTTACCAGTAAATTACTGGGCTGTAAACAGTGTAACTACAAATGGTGCTCAAAAAGGTGTAATATGCTGGCCCATGCAGTTATACTAATGGAAGAACTAACATCAAGGAGAGGAAATAAAATGCAGTTACTGTATTATAGACTCAAAATCCTGATCTTTACTGAATATCAAAAAGGTAATCTAATATATTTCACCCTTTTTCTGAATACTTCTGGTTTTGGCAGGGCACTCTTTAAAGTCGTCTAAGAAAACTACAGCACTTTTTAAGTTGAGATCAGAGCATTCTGTAACTAAGGTATACAGCACTGATAATGGTAAAAAAGAAAATGAACCATCTATCTGCACGCTACAACTGTGCGAAGAATCTAGATGAAAAGGCTCACTGCCTAGAGAGGTAGCAAGAACTGACAGAAGGTCTGAGGACCACAGATGAGGAATATAGTGGAATCCTGGGAAATGTACAACAGGCCAGAAATACCAAAGTCTCTTTAAGGGAGAGAACAGCCAAGAACTAAACAACTGCAGTTATGTGTTGGGGAAAGAAGAGGCACAGGTAAGCAAAAAAGATGACAGACAAGGATAGGATTAAAGAGAGGAGCATCATGTGACATTTTTGAAAAGAATAAAGAATTTACAGATTATGAACATATTGGTTTCTAACTCCAGCCAAGCGGCAAGTGCTGACATGACTTTCTTACTGACTACAAATAGAGATATCATTCACCTGTTTAGAAAGGAGATCATTCAACAGAATCTCTCAGTTGAGAGACTTTGGAAAGTTGAACTGGCAGTGCATGACTCTCAGTCAACTACAATTTGATTTTAAATCTGAAATGTACAAATTCAAATTGTGGAGTCAATGGCAAAATTATCAGTGACTGTTCTGTCAGGCCAAGTGTTATTCTTACTACACGCTACAGGGAGGCAAAATAATAAAAAAAAGTCTTACCTCTAGAGACCGCATCATGGTCTGCATCTCAGCTAACTGTCGTGCTTGTACTCTTTGAGCATTTTCTGCTTGCACACCACAGTTGTGTCTTTCTGCTCTTAGTTCTTCTACTTCTGCTTCTAAGGCTTTTAATTTCTGACACAGTTGTGCCTTTTCTCTAGAAAGTGCCTCCACACGTTTACTGTCCCTTGTGGGATCAATGCTAAGCAGCTGATTATGGAGTTCTTCCTTATCTTTATCCAGTCTTGCAATCTGATAGTTGTCAATCAGAAAAATAAAAAGCTCTTACATTGGTTATGTGTCATGCAGCAACAATTACAGCAGTTAACAATTCAGAAAAGAGCAGCAGTGGACATTTAAAATATTAAGAAATTACACTAGCATTTGTTTTCTTGCTTAGAATAGGAAATTCAAAACAAGACCACCTGACTGCCTGTAACTAGTGGGGTCTTTTTGAGAACACTACAGAGTGCAATACTGATTGATGTCATCATTAGCAAGATGGATGATGGCATGGAGTCACTTTCAGCAAACTTGAGTGTGACACCAAACTGGGGGGAAATGGTCAATCTGTTGGAAGGCAGAACTGCTATCCAGAAGAATTTGGACAGGCTGAAGGAATGGACAGAACTGGGTCCTCTTCAACAAGAAGAGCAAGTCATGCATCTGGGATGGAGTAACCCAATGCAACAGTATAGGCCAGTAGCAACTGTCTAGGAAGCATCTCCATGGAAAAGGCTCTGGGGGTCCTAGTGGACAATGAGCTGAACATTAGTCAGCACAGTACCCTTGCAGCAAGGATGGCCAGTTGAATCCTGGCAGATTGGCAGAAGGATAACTAGCAGATCCAGGGAAGCGATCCTTTGTACCCCTTCCAGTACTGGTAAAGCTGTATCTGGAGTTTGTGTCAAGTCCAGATGGCCACTAAGACGTTCGGAGGGTTGGGGAACACAACATATAGGGACAGGCTGACAGAACTAAGCTTCAGCTTGGAGAAGACAAGAAGATGCACAGTGATGGGAAGAGAGGAAACAGGCACAATTTGGAACATGTGAAGTTCCAATTACATATTAAGAAAAAAGTTTACCATGAAGATGATTAAATACTGAAATAGTCTGGCCAGAAAAACTATGAAATCTCCATCCTTGCAGATGTTCAAGACTTGGCCGAACATGGTCCTGAGCAACCTGATCTCATTACATTTCAATATTTTAAGCAGGATTTTGGACTAGAAAGAGTCACTTCCAACTTACCGTATGATTCTATAATTACAACAGAAATCAAATCTGCTAATAACTCCAGACAGCCAACATGACTGGGCCCCGACAGACAATAAACCAAAAAAAAAAAAAAAAACCCCAATAACAACAAAAAAAACCACCCAACTCTCTCTTACATGGTAGTACAAAAGGTACAAACTAATCTGGAGACTGTAACTGACAAACGTATAAATACATAGATTGTTATGTTTCAAAACAAGTTACATGGACTGAATATAATACTGAGGGCAAAAGAGTGAGAAAGAAAGGTATGTAAGCATTCTCTCCATATTTGGAGACTAGTCTAAACTCTGATCTACAGCAGTCCTTTAGAAGTTTCACCAGCATTCTCTGTGAACAAACCTGACTTCTGCAGCAAAAGCCCTCCAAATGCCTTTCCTGAGGAGATTCAATTGCATCATATGCCCAAGCCATCATTTAAGAATTAGGATGTTTTTATAGCCTCCTTGTGCTAAATGACATGGAATGTTAAAAAGCCTTTGAGAGAAACCAGATCACACTGTGCCCTGGGCTCAAGGTAGTTTCATTCTGTGTAAGTCTGCTAATTAGCTGCAGGACTAGCACAAACGCAACAAGCCCACGAGCGAGGCAGGCTGTAAAGCAGCATGTGGGTTTTGCTCCAGGAAGGACAACTGTTCTGTTTTTAATGCACTGCATTTGCAAACTTGGATTGATTTTGAAAGTGATGATTGCTTTGATTTGTGTCTGATGTTTGGAGTAATACATTCAAATCTGGCATCTTAGAATATATGCTTCCAGATAAATACGTAAATGGATATGCAAATGACATCTGTAACTCATTTACAATACTGTATATATTTAAAACATAAATAAGCTGGCAATTTCTTTAGCTACATACAAATTTGAAAGTCCAAAGAAATGAATGGTTTCTTCAAGAGCTAATACAATTGAAATAGAGTTACCAAGGTTTTCAGTACCCTTTTGATTATCACCATCACGATCCAAACTAGGATCATGTCAGGTACATTGCAAAATACACTCTTATCTGCTATTAACAATATCCTCCTCGATAAGTTGCCATGTAAGTAATTTAAAGTCTAAACTTACATTGGCTACTCAGATAATTTATTAATTTCAAATTAGCATAATGTCTCAAATTCCATCACAAATGTGATTAAAAACAGCACTAAGCAAACATACTGGCAGTCATTTACCAGAAAGCAAGTTATTCTTACTTTTAATAGCAGAAATAATATTGCAACCCATCACTGAACAAATCTACAGAGGCAGCCTTAGGCTAAGCCACAGAACTGCTTTGAGAATTCAGAGAATAGAAATAAACATTATGAAATGGTGTCAAACTGACAACCCTTCAAGTACCAACAGTTCCACAATGTTCAAGCAGCTTTATCAGAGATACTTTCTCAGCTACTATAATGGTCTGCGTACCTCAGCCTCATATTTTATTTTCTTCTCTTCTAAAATATGTGCGTGTTCTTCCTTTTGATGTTCAAATTCTGATTTCAGAAAGGTATGTTCGTAACGAAGTTTGTTATACAGTGTTCTGTATTTTTCTACTTCCTAAGTTAGACCAAAAAAAAAAAAAAAAATCAATTAAAAGTTTTCAAATTTATTTCCTTCAAATGTCCACGCAATGTTCCTATTGTTTCACAAGTTATCTTTGATGAACTGAATGCCGCCTCCTCTCCCTCTTCCATGATTTCAACCTTCCCTGCCTGGGACAATAGCATCAGACAAATACTGTCATACTTTGCTCCCCTTTCAGTTTTAATTTCCTAAGGTTTCAGGAACAACTATAAGCAGTGATCACTATTCTGAAATAGAATTTCAATACTTATGACTTACATTTTCTAGCTTCTGATAACGCTCTCTCATAGGAGACTCCAATTCCTCGTGTATTTTTGCTTTTAACAGTTCTAATTTCTGAGGAGTTAGCACCTTAAAACAGAAAAGTATCACAAATAATTAGTCATATTCAGTTATTTACATTGTGATAGGTCACATAGCCAGGAATAAAGTATTTCAAATATGATTTTAGGAATTCCACTTAATTTTCTAGGTTTTTCTAAAGAAATTTCAATAGTAGTTACAGAAGCAAAAAAACCGTATTAGTGAGCTAAAAATATTCTGGGAAGATAACAGAAGCATTTAGAATGTCAGTATTTATTGGTAAAAGCAATACAAATTTCAGGCTGAATTGCCAGATTTACCTCCTTTGTGGGGGATGGGAGAAGGAAAAGCAGTCTCACATTAAAGATAAAGAATTAGTGTCTAGAAGAACTTAAACAGTAAGTGAATCAACCCCAAAAGATCAAAATGAGCAACACCAAACAATTATTTGCAAAACACATTAGATGTGTGTTCTCCAACAGATACATGGTACTGGTTTGAATGAAAAAACCATCAGGAAAGATTCCTTGCCTTAAGCTCTGTTCTGTATGCTATTTTGTTAAAATTTCTTGGTATGGTTCACACAGCAAACTATCTACCAAGAAGCAGAGTTTAAAACAAAAAATTTCATCCACAACTGTGATTAGAATTATTAGAAAATAATCCACAACCATAACTGTGATTAGAAAATCCACAAATCCACAAATCACATCCACAACTGTGATTAGAAAATATTCTAATTTATTCTACTTTTCTTTCACTTATCTGTACCCTGAAGTCCCTGGAAACTAGTTCTAGTTATGGTACTAGAGGTGCATGTCCTCCATTCAGAGCCTGGGATCCTTTGTTTAGAGGCTATATTTGTTTCCTAAGAAGATGTCCTGCATTAGTTTAAGGAAACAAGCAGTTACATAGAGTGTCATCCAAGTTATCTTAAATGTTGTGGAGTTTTTTGGTTGATTTTTTTTTGGGATTCTTTAAGAAAAAGAAAGAAAGAAGAAAGCTGTCACTATGAAGAGAAACAAATACCTATTTTTCTAGTCACTTATCCTAACAGGTTTAGGCACCTAAGTTAGCCTCCAAGGCAGATGATTCTCCCCTTAACAGCAGAGCAAGCACAGACAGAGACTGAAAATCTTAACACAGCATCTAACAACAGGATTTGGATGATTCAGGTAAACAAGGAAACAGTAATTTCAACCCACAGTCACTCTAGAGAAGAATCATTACTTGGATTGGGTGAATTGCAAGATATCTGAAATATATCCAAGCTGGGTATATGCATGCTGCATTAAGAGAAAAATATGCCTGGCCCTACTACAGGATAAAAACACATACTAAGTCGTTCCAGTAAATAATCTCACCTGCATCCTCACTTGTTCCAGCTCTTGTGTTTTACCCAGCAACTGATCTTGATATTCAGTAATAAGCTGCTGAAATTTGTCATGTACATTCTGTTTTTCAACTAACAACCGTTTCAGTTCATCTTGTAATTTCCTATAATCCTCTTGTAATCTGAAAGATAAAATCCATATTTACTTTATATTCACCTTTTAAAATTAGACCCTAAAGCTCAAAAGACTCACGCACAGAAGCAAACATAGAAGCACCAAATAAGAACTAAGCTATTAATACTCTCTTCCTGTAATATATTGAAAAGTTATCCCATATTTACAAGCATAAAAAGTACCACAGAAACAACAACTGCAATCTCTTAAGGTACTTTGAATTGTTTATTTTCTAATATGAACAACACTCAAATCTGTCCTTACACACAGAAATAGCTAACACACAACACACATACAAATAAATCCAACATTTAGCTTCACCTTTTAACAACTCAGAGAGAGAAACTTGTTTAAATTGATGTACCTTAGATGTTCTGCCCTTACAGTTTGATAATTTGCTTTATGGTATTCACTTCGCATTTTTTCATCCATCAAAAGTTTTAGTATTTCTTGTGAATTAGCTGCATCGCCATTTTCACCCACAGGAGGAAGGAGGCTGCCCACACCATCCATTTTATGATGACTGTTCATGACGAGTATGGAGAAGATACATGTATAACTAATCTACAAGACCATCCACTCCTTCTGCTGACATCTTAGAAGATCAAGATGCCTGAACAAATACAAGGACATGTAATTAGCATTCAAGTACATTCACAGTTCAAAGGTTTCACACACTGCTTTTGCTTTAAGTACAGAAGAATCCTGGTTCTGCTGTAACTCAGGTTAGAAACCTTTACTGAAAGTGCAACTCTTCTCTTCTCACACAGCCTGAGAAGTAATAGCCCTTCCAGGGACAGAGAATACACTTAAACATGAAGGTCATTTGAGTCAATACAAAATAAGAACAAGCACTACTATCTGACAGATTACATGAAATGTTATTTTTACTTATGCTATACACTGAGACTCCAACTATGACGCCCTAATTATGCCTTGTTAATCACAGTTCAAGCAGAGGCCACAGACAGCAGACACATACAGCTTTTCTCACTACTTATTAAAGTCAAAGACTGTCACACTATCCTAACAGGTTGTATTACTCAATACACCACTATTTCAGCTGGAAGAAAAGCAGATAATTCTCTATTGAATTCCTATCAAGCCCTGTCTGGAGAAGAGTTAAGGTGTCGGGGACAGCCTGGAAGACACCTGCCCACAGTTCAGTCCTGAAATACGTAATTGAGGCATGTCACTTCCTTATTTTCAAAGTTTATCTTGTGGTTTCTTGTGACCTTTCCAGAAAGAGTTTTGCAAAATGTGATAATATCAGATTGGCGTGAGGAAAGCTACAAATCAAGAGTTGCTGAGAAATGAGGAAGTATTCAAATATGCCCCGTTAGTGCTTTTTGATATTTGAAGCAATAAGTATTAATCTGATCATTACTGACACTTCTACAGGATCTGGGGGAGGGAGGACTGTAACTGAATTTTACAGAAGTTACAAAGCTTTGAAACCAACTACTCTGCCATTTTAGCTTTTTGCATAGCTGGACTGATGCCTAAGAACTCCATGTCTGCAGTGTGCAAAGTTCACCTTTGTACAAAGTAAAACTCAAACAGAAACAATGTTAAATCTCTACCATCACTACAAATACCTCACGTTCTTTACATGCACAGTTGCATGTATGTTTTCTACCATGGCACTCTTTCACAGATGTATCTTAAACACTCACAATTTGATTTTATAAACCCCTGAACTATAAGCAAGATGAAAATCTGTCTTCCACACAGGAAAATAACACCCATTCCACTAAGACACGATAAGGTCAAGAAAACTTAAATGTAAGACTTTCTTTCCCATTTTTTCTTCCTCCATTGCTAAAATGGGAAAAGGTCAGAAAAAAATCTACCACTTATAACACTAGTCTACGCAAAGCGGCAACAGCAACTTTGTATTCTGCTTTACCCAGAGAATGAAGAGGAAGAAATCAGAATAGAGAACATTCTCCTCCATGACTGTCCTATATGCACAACCAACTTCAAACATTAATGACGTAAGTTCTGAAGAACCTTCTAATCAATACAATCTCTTTTTCATCTCTGAATGTTGTTGGCTGTTGAGAAACAAAGGACAACAGCAATTTTCAAACTCAATATAAAGACATTTTCAATTGTTAAACCAACAGCTGGATGAGGAGAACAGGTCAGTGATGCTAAGGACAACAAATCACGTGAGAGGACAGAAAGCTCTGGTACACAGAGAAAGTTCAAGGCAGCATGTCCCTAAGAATTTCTAAGCATATCAACAGGGTTAACATGATCACTATTAAAAACAAACAAAAAGAACAAACCAAAACAACTAACCAAAACAACAACAAAAAAACCCCCAACAACAACCAGGCAATAGGACTTTTCTCCATCTCAAGTCTTTGCTTTCATATGCTACAGATACTAAATGTAACTATCAAACTGTAAGCCAAAGCTCAGAATTAGGAACACAGGATTTAAAGTTGGGTCTGAATCCCACTGCCTACTTGAGTAATAAGTATTTCTGAAGTGGCATAATGGATATAAAGTCAAAGACACCACAAAAACACTACGTTTTCTGAGAGCATGTCAGCCAAAAGATAAGCCGAAACACAGCCTTTTGTACTCTCTGTTCCAAGCTGCTGCAGGTGAGAAGTATATTCTCTCCTCACAGCTTTTGCTACTATCAAAAAGTGCACAAATTACAAAGCAAGACACACACCTGGCCGTGTATTCATATGCATAAAGATTTCACGAAAAAGATAAAAGGATAAAAGAGAGGGAGATAATTGCAGCTGACAAAACAATGCTCCAGACTGCAAAAACCTACGCTGTATTTAAGGAAACAAAACTATTTTGGCTTGCAGGGACATCTAGCGGCAAATGTCATGATTTGCATTCCTGGTGACAACTGAAACGGACAACTGAGATTCATTACTTCACGAGAGCTCTTTCCTCGAAAACACAAGGAGCAATTTGTAATATTTAACCTGTTCATATTCCTACAGGCAAAAAAGTCTTTTGTTGTTTTGGGGTTCTTTTCCCCACATCACAAAATAATTTCTGGCAGTAAACTGTCAATAGTCAACACCATTTAGGGATACAAATACTGTAAGTATATTACCAACCAGAATCTCTTCTGTGCTAATGGATAACAGTACTTGCTCACAGTCAGTGAACAGACCTTAAATAATCTTCAAAATTACACAAAGACTATGCCCATAATTTTTGAGAAATATTTTAAAAGAACACTAGGTTCTCCCTCTCTTGGAGATGTGTTCAAGAAGCAGAGAAGCATAAAACATACTTTAAAGAAACTAAACCCACCACCATATCTAAACTTAATTCTACACCTACATATTTGCTAAATTTTATCAAGCTACCAAACTGCAAACTTGTATCAGTTGCCCCAGATTCATACTATGAAACCTTAACATCATTTTCCACCGGTATAAATATAAAGGTATTGGTACAGTCCTGAAACCTAGGAAATGCACACTCTGTAGGTAAAATAGCAACACTTACTGTAGAATGGGTAAGTGAAGTAAATCAATTACATTTCTAAGAATCACCTTTGTTTTGCCTTTCATCTCCAATTACTTCTTTTCCTAAAGTGAGAAACATTGCTGAAGTTCCTACTATACATTTCTCCTCTTTAGAGCTGCGCATCGTGAAAGGGCTTTTCTTTTGCAAGATTTTTCAGCTACATTATTTTAACTTTTTGTTTGCTAAAAGCTCTTAAAATAGTGAGAATACTTGCATTTAGAGAAAAAAATTATTATATCAATATAATTTTATTTCCTTATATTAATTTTTATGGTATTTTGTTTACAACAGCAAGGCTTCCTTCCTGCTCACCTGGCATAACCAAATGACATGACTGCACCATGTATTGGTGATTCCTCTGAGTGCCATACGTAACTCACTCATGGCTCTCTTTTCTATACCACAGCCACACTTAGAACACTTAAATTTATCGTGTTTGAACACTGTTTTAAACAGTTAGATGATACAATAAATATAATTTTGCAACTACTGATGAAAAAACTAACAGTATTTAGCCTTGTGCCATGTTTTGCTCAAGCAGTAAAATTCTCAGTAAAATCTGTGGAAGTCAAAAAGCTTCTTCACACAATGTATGGTCTAATTCCTCTGCCTGCTTTTGTCACAGCTCCAGACCTCTTTATTTGCTCTTTCTTTTTTTCTAGTTGAATCAACCAAGATCTTGCGAAACAACGTACTATTTGCCTGAAAGAGTGAAAAACTCAGAGAAAGCACAGGCTCATTAAAGCAACTCTTCAAACACCCCACCCTTCCCATCCCTGCTCAAGAGTCTACAGTAAGACCAGATAATGAACTAGTGAAAAAGTGTAATCCAGCACAAGAGCTCAGTGTCACCAGGAACGGGAGGTTCCACTCCTCATTTCTTTATCCCCATTCCTGTGTTTGTCATTCATCAGACCCCTTCATGAACTGTTTTAACTCAAGAAGCCAACACACTCAAACAAGCAGAAAACACTCAATAGTTTTTCTGTGAGGTCAGTGAGTCACAAGAGCTCATGGAAAAATCCAGCAAGCGACATCATCAGTGAAAGTGGGCAGCTGGTACGGACTAGGGGGAAGGAACAAAGAGCCAAGTAAACAGACAGGAGGAGGAGCAAGCCTTTCTCCTTTCAGGAGCAGAGAGCTGGCACAGCACGCAGCTCAGATGTTCACAAAATCACAGCTTTGGACTAGATACCCAGATTTTAGACAGTCACAACTCAGTGAAACAAACCATATCTTGTACGCAACACGCTCGTAAGAGATCAGACTTCCCATGAACACCAAGTGTGTAACAAAAAAAACCCAAACCCCCTTCCATGGAATTTGGGAAACGTGAAGCACACTGCATATTACTTTAACAGTCTGTATTCTACTCATCTGTCATCAGCAACTTGCAACAGCCAAGGCAATCACCTTAAAAAAAAAGAAAAAAAAGTAGGGAGGCAAAACCAAGGACAAACAGGAAAACCTTTGTTATAGAAAGTTCCATAACCTAGACACCGGTCAGATATCACTGTAGAGAATCCAGTGAAAAAAACACTTAATACTTCTGTGCACCTAAGTGCAGAAAATTTGGAGAACATCTGTATTACAGCTGCATTACAGAAGACATCAATCTCATGCAAGCTACTATCACTCCCTCCACAACACTGCTCAAAGTACAAATTTCAACAACAATTAACTATATATCATTGCAGTGTCCATCCCTACACATGGCACACTGTACCACCCTTTCAGTTTCTGTCCTGTACTACAGAGCCGGTTGCTTATTAGGTGAAAAACAACAAACAAGGTTCTCTCTTGGCTCAGGGTTAAAATTTGTGCTTTAGCCACATACTCTACCAAGTCAAACTGACAGCAGTTCCTGACCAAACTGAATTTTGAACAGGAGCTACAGCTGGTAAATTGAGCTGTACTCAAGAGCAGCCAGTCTACACATGCCATGTGTGTTTCCCACTGGTTTTTCACGGCAAGAAACCCTCAAACACACATTTTTGCTCACTAAAGTCTCATTCAAAGTTCTACTTGGGCATACAAATGGCTGCTTTCTGCAAATACTTCTTTACTTCTACAACCAAAACTCTTCTGAAAAATCACTTCCCTTTCATATTGACTCAAAAATCGAGACGTTCAGGGAGGGCATAGGTTTTATGTTACCATATGTATCACACACCTCCTGTAGGCAGAAACATGATTTTATACACACTCTAAAGTCTGGACAAAGATCGAGCAAGAGGCCAAGTGAGCCGCTTAAGTCACCATGACCTTTTTACTGTTAATTTTTTTGACTTATGGACATAGAAGCTCGGTCAGAGGAACAACACTAACACGGCAGACACACATCCAGAAGCACAGGAAAACAATCATTATCCTCACAGCGCACGTGGCTGAGGATCGCTGGTAGAAAGCAAAGCAGACAAGCGTAAACATTTGAAAGCCTGCAGCGAGCGGGCTCCTCCTGCCCCCGAACTGTGCCAGGCGACCCCGAACGCAGCAGGCCACGGAGGCCGCAGCAGGCTGTTCCCGCAGGCGGCACAGCGGGCACAGAGGAGCGGTGGGATCTCCCGTCCCGGCTGCGCGGTGACAACGGCCCGGCCCGGGGGCAGCGCGCGCGGGCCCGAGCAGAGGCCGAGGGGGCTCCCCGCCCGTCCGCCAAGAGGTGCGGCCCCACGCACGCAAAGGGCCGCGGCCAGCCCGGGCCCGCTCACAGCCCGGGCCCGCTCACAGCCCGGGCCCGCTCACAGCCCGGGCCCGCTCACAGCCCGGCTCTCCCTCACAACCCGGTCCTCCTCACACCCTGGCTCCCCCTCGTACAGCACAACGCCCCCCGCCAGCCCGGCCAGGCTTGGCTGCCGCCGGCCCCAGCGATTTAAAAATGGCGCCTCTCACCTCCCGCCGGCGGCGCCGCCCGCCAGGGCCCGCGGCGCGCGGGGCACGCTGGGAGCGTTGCCGAGGAGACGGGCGGGTTCGGTAATGGCGGGGCGAGCCCTCAGAGCGCCCTGGACACACGGACGTGCTCCGGGCCGCTGTTCTCGGCCAGAGATCGGCTGCTACGAGCAGCTGAAGTATTGTAAACAGCATCTTCTCGTAAGCATCCTCATTTTCCCTCTAAAATCTCTTTGACTGAAGCAAGAGATTGAACGTCCTGATCGGTATTGGCATTCCTCTAATAAAGCTAACAGCGCTTTAATATGGATTAAAATTGTTTTCAATTAGTATATTCGAGGGTGGGTATTGGTGATCAGACACACACATACCCAAAGAAAAAGTGAAAAAACACACCCCAACCCAAATGTCACGGTTGGCAGCAGCTGGAGATTACATCTGCAGTCACTCCCCAGAGCTGGCTGCAGGCTAGTTAAGGGTCTGAAACATCAGTGATTTCCACAGCTACAATGGCGAGAGTGCGGTGCTTCCCTGCCAGCCTGGCTGTGCAGACCGATGTCGCTGTGCAGGTTTACGTGTATGTTGCACTTGTTGCAATGTTAGAAGTGAGATACCAACAGTATTCCATCTATACCAATGTACACCTATGGGGAAATAAATAACACCACAAGACTGCAATGAATTAAAATTTCGTTTTTATTCAAAACAGCTTTTGATGAAAAATATGAAAATAAAAAGCCATAGATCTAAGCAGCTTTACAATGCAAACAAATCTTTCTAGAAAGTATTATGAAGTTGCATTCTCACTTTCTGTATCCAATTTGTTGGTTTTTTCCCCCCCCCCACTATCAGCTCTACAAATATTAATGCTAGCTAAGGTCAAAGAGAAGTCTTTCTCCCCTTTACAGCTGCATTAACAGGAATGGTAGAATGGTACAGAGTCTATCTTTAGTTCCATTAGTGTCAGTTCATAGCAGGATTACATAGCTATAATTATTGGAAAACACTTCATTTACATGAGAAACATGACACCAAGAATCTAGATCATTCAGTGTGAACTCTGCAGGGGATATAGCAAAAAACCTACAAAATCTAAAATTATTTAGGTAACTAAAATCAACAGACAGGGTTGGGTGTCTCTTGCCAGCTATTTATGGAATAATTATTGTGTACGTATTTCCAATGTGGAATCTTTTTCTAAGAGGATACCTCAAGATGGTGGAAATTGTATTACTTTATTTTTGCCTCCATGTTTTTCACATTGATCAGAGGAGGGTCCTTGTTTCCTTCCAAGACCCTCTGAGTCAGGTAATTCCAGTTACTCACTGATGGCCAGCGCTTCTGAAGCGTGGGTGGTAATGGGGCTCTTCTTTGTCTCAGTGACCGTCCTACCTCTGCTCGCTTTAAAAGGAGAGCTGCTGTAGTGACTCAGATGGGAATCTTGCAGAATACCAGGAAAGAGAGAAAAAGCAAGAATCAAGATGGAGTTCAAGGGCATAAGGAGGAAATAAATGGCTGAAGGAAGGAGGAATAGAAAGCAGAGTTTATAGGAATAGAAGTGGGGCTAATGCACAGAGCAAAGAGAGAAAAGAGAGTCAATCAAGAGATGGATCTGGACAGCAAGAGGCAGAAACAGCTAGAAAATTAAGAGTTTAAATATTACAAGACAAATATGGGGAAAAAAATGAGGGAGAAGTAAATATGAAACCACCCTGTTGGGGAGAGAGGGGAACCACACAGTGGGGTTGGTCTGCTTGCTTCCTCTTTTAACTCGCTACCTAAAGGAAATATGTATAAAATCTTTATTAAAAAAAGGATTATTCCAACAGTGGCAAACTCCCCTTTTTGAAACATCTCTCATAACACAGGCAGATTTCTTTGTAAAAGTAGAAATTTATGCAGCTACAGGTCTCAGTAGTTTATTAAAAAAAAATAAAAAAGAAGTAAAGTCTCTTTAAGGGACACTTGAAATTCACTGTGGCTTGAGTAAAAGTAGAGATTTCATTTAGAGATCTTACAGTTTTTGATTGACAGTATTAGAAATTGTTTGTGACTCTTTAAATGCTGTATTATATTAGTTGTGGGGAGGTCAGCATTTCACAGAACAGCAAGGTTCATCCACACGCAAAGAAAGCAATATATAAAGAGCTGTAAAGTATGCAGAGAAGCCCAGGAAAATATTTCAATGCATTTTGCAGATACAGTCTTTGGAGGAATGTACTGTGTAAGTATGGTCAGGAAAAGTCTTGAGTTTGAAAGCTCATTTAGACTTCTTTGCTGCCTCAGTTGAGCAAGCTGAAAATAGCTGCTAGATTAGCTAAATCCTCAAGCTCCTGTAGCCCAGTAGCATATCTTTAGAGGAGGTTTTGTTGTTATGTACACATGCTGCTGGTCATACCTGTGGTTTAATCCATGCTTAGTCTATGTCACCTTGACCTGAATCCAACCTGGCAGGATAGAGGCCAAGTGGGGAATTAATGTTGTGAATACAAGCTCTGTTCAACATCTGAGTCAGCAGATCCTGAAAGCATCCAAATAGTTCCACTGTCCCATACAATTGTGGCAGAGATGTCTGTGACTAAGTAGTGTGCTCTTTGTGGTAGAGACTTAAAACCATACATTGTTGTGGGTAGATTGCCTGAGAAAATTTTTTGGCATTACACAGTCAAAAGACAGAATTGCTTTCAAGTGCCATAGTGCTGCAATAAGAGTCTTGCTGAGTTAAACTCAGAGGGGTTTTTTACCATTAAGCTCAGTAGGACCAGAGTACAATTTTTAGCACAGAGGACCTCAGTGGATATAAAGCCTAAGGCAGTTATTAAGCTATTACTCAGCCAAATGAGTTGTATGGGACTGCTGACCACACAGGCATCGTGTTCTCTACTTTTCTGCTCAGCCCGGACGTACAGTATCTCGTGCTGATCTTCTGTGTCTTTATCACCAAGTGCCTATGACTACAGAGGAAGAGGATGCTTTCCTGACCAGTACCAACTCATGAAAATGGTATTCAACAGAAAAATGTAAAGGGAATTTATTAGGCTACAAGGGTTTTTTCCATGTATGTATATTGTTTTCATATATTACAAGCTTCAGTCCTGACAGTGCTTTTATTTCCATTAGATTGATTCCATTCTAGCCACAATAACTAAAGAGTTTTTCCAAATTTACACACACAGGTGGGTAGAACCACACACTCAGCAACTGAAGGGATCATGACTACATCAAATGCAAGCTCAATTCCTAAAGTTTCTGTCAAAAGCATATCTGCTTTTTTCAGAAGCTAAGCACTGGCCAACTTCAAGCTTGTCCTAAGGTAGGGTATCATCAAATCATAGAATATGCTGACTTGGAAGAGATTCAGCAGGATCATTGAGTCCTACTCCTGGCTCTGCACAGGGCAGCCCAAGAGTCACACCATGTGCCTGAGAGGGTTGTCCAAACTTTCCTTAAACTCTGTCAGGCTGGTGCTGTGACCACTTCCCTGGGGAGCCTGTTCCAGTGCTCAACCACCCTCTGAATGAAAAACATTTTCCTGATACCCAGCCTAAACCTTCCCTGACTCAGTTTCATGACATTACCTCAAGTCCTGTTGCTGGTCACAGGACTGAAGAGATCGATGCCTGCCCCTCCACTCCCCCTCACAAGGAAGTTGCAGACTGCAAAGAGGTCTCCCCTCAGTCTCCTCTTCTCCAGGCTGAACAGACCAGGTGACCTCAGCCGCTCCTCATGCGGCTTCCCCTTCAGACCTTCCACCATCCTCATGGCCCTCCTTTGGATGCTCTCTAATAGTTTAATGTCTGTTTTATACTGTGGCACCCAAACCTGCCCCCAGCACTCGAGGTGAGGCTGTCCCAGTGCAGAGCAGAGCAGGACAATCCCCTCCCTTGCCCGGCTGGCAATGCTGTGCCTGATGCCCCCCAGGACCGGGTTGGCCATCCTGGCTGCCAGGGCACTGCTGGCTCATGTCCACCTTGCCATCGACCAGGACCCCCAGCTCCCTCTCTGCAGTGCTGCCTCTTGTTCCCCAGTCTATACACACAACCAGGATTGCCCTGTCCCAGGTGCAGAATCTGACACCTGCCCTTGTTAAGCTTCATTTGGTTGGTGATTGCCCATCTCTAATTTGTCAAAGTCTCTCTGCAGGGCCTCTCTGCCCTCGAGGGAGTTGACAGCTCCTCCCAGTTTAGTATCATTGGCCAACTTACTTAGTATTCCTTTGAGTCCTGCATCCAAGTTGTTAATTAAGTTGAAGAGAACTGGGCAGAGGATGGAGTCCTGCCGAACCCCATTAGAGGCTGTCCAGTAGTTCAGCCTCTCCACTTTACTTCTGTCTGAATCTGGTAGGCTACACATAAAAGGTGACATAGCATCGATCCACTAGGCAACTTCACAAAACTAATGAGTTGTCACCTAAGTCACAGTCCAAACAGAAACTGAGGAGGATATGGCGTGAACATTTCTCCTTTCAATTACATCAATGCAGTGCCAGTTGCCAGGGGAGGCAGAACCTGCCGATTGACTGCTGCACCTTCTGCAGCAGCACAAGCAGAGAAATAAGCATACACATTCAGGAAGAATTTATCACTAAGTTTATAAACTGCTCTGCTAGCACTGCCTCAACCAGCTAGTTCAGAGCAGTTCTGGGTGTTGCAAAATGAATTGCAGCATAATAGCAGATGAAGTCCTGGGTGCCTTCAGGTGGTTTCTGGAAGTCACACAGCTTTGGTGCTTAGAGTTATTTGGGGCACCAACATGAAGTATTTGCATAGTACACTGCTGGTAAAGGTTATTTGTCTCATCCAGTCATCGCTAACACTGCACAGTGGCTGCTTCTTGGCAACATGTGACACTTCTCTTTCTGTGCTGTTAAACAAAACTGTTGTATTTTACTCTCTGCCTTTCTAATTTTGGTTGTTAAAGCAGTTACCAGGGTGTTTTATGTACTCTCCAAAGCCAGAGTTTTGAGCAACTGAGAGAACTGATGATGAGTGAGGTGCATTGTTTTATGTCTGGTTTGCCTGGTTAGCAGGGATTACTCAGCCCATGCCAGAAATCAGCAAAATCATTAGTGGCTGTGAGAGAACCTGCTTTTTGTGAATGGAGTTAGCCTTAATATAGAACAAGTTCCAGGAACCAGTGTGAAACTCAGCACGACAAGACCTTGGAAAGCCCGCAGGTGACACAGGAGCCCCCTGTACACCATTTCTTCAAATAGGAGAAAATAGGAAGTACAGTGTGATTGCAAAGCAATCTGTTATGGCAATGTTTCTGCTCTGTTCTTGGAATAAAAATAACATCATTCCCAATGGCTGCCAGTGCCACCTGACGAGACCTCTGCTTTATGAAAAATAAATGCAAACATTTTGCTTTATGTCAGCTACATTAAGTTACATTTTTGGCACATGTGACCAAGGTTTCTGACAATAACATAAAAATACATCTTAAGTTTCTAATTGTAAGTTAAAAAAAAAAATCTAAAGTGAGTCCAGCTGCTTGGCACAATAGCACAACATTTGCATAGTAAATTTCACACAAGCTTTGGATAAAAGCAATGATGATACCTAGTCTGATGTTTGCAGTTTTGCCATGTCACAACTGTAAGTGAAATTCAACAGGTGGTCAAAACTGCAGCAGAGCAGAATGCTCAGATTTGTCAGTATATTAAAACTGGGCCTTGTGCTCAATGGGTTAACTTTACCATTGTCAATTGAATAATTTGTTACTGAGAAAGGAAAACTGATAGAGGTTTGAGTGATCAGACAGAAAGTTTAAGAGACAATATTCTTCATCAAATAACTGTAAATATATTTATTTTAAAAAATGTTAATGGCACCTTAGAGGCAGTCATGACTACACAACCAAATATACAAAAATTACATTTTTGTAGTTGCATCTTTCCACAATGCTGCACAAAATGGAAATAGTATGAGAAACATTGCAGGTCACACACCAAGACAATAAACTTTAGTCAATAAAAGCAGACAATTTTTGGTACACCTTGATACTACCAGACCCAGGTTCCCTGGGTAAAAAGGAAAGGTGGCTGTGTGCAAAACCTTCCAACAACAGTACAATTTAATATGCTAAACGCACAGCAAATCAACCGTACAAGACAGTGTGACTTGGCTTCATGCCGTCCTTATATACAGCATCATCTCAGTTGGCTTTTTCTGGGAAAATAAGCACTTTCAGTGACTAAAATAAAACTAATAAAACTTTTCTTAGTCTTTCACTGTTGCAATGTAAAATTGTCTGATACTTTGTGCAGGATTAGCATGAGAGAGACCATTCCAACTTTATCTGAAAACAAGCCCTTTATAATCTCCTGTACTTTAACGGGAAGCAATATAATTAAAGGCCATGTTCTGGCATGATGCAGAATGAAGAAAGCAGATAAATATTTGCTTGATTAAAAAAAGTAGAGAATAAATTTGCCTGATTGCTAGTCCTAGATGGACTTTCAGAAGGGATTAAATTCTGTTATTGAAGTTAAAGTGTTTAATTACAATAATCTGTGTTTATCTTCTGTTGTATCATTGAATCCAGAAGTAAAATGTCTCTGTCACAGTGGAAAGGGGCTTGGTTTCCCAAAATGAAAACAAACAAGAAAATTGGCTCTTGTACCTTCTAAATGAACCACAAGCTTCTGTGTTTTCTTTTGCTTTCCTGAATTTCTTGTTCAATGATTTTGATTTCAGAAAGCACTAGCTGTTATTATGCAGTTAACTTCATATCAAACATAAGCCCAAACTGATTCAACTTCTAATGTTGGAGTCTTTGTTTATTATGTTATTCAGTAGCTAATAATTAGCTGGCAATCCTTATGATTGCAAAACTGAAGCTTATGCTTACATTGGAATTGTCTAGCTTCAACTTCTGGTCAGTGGATCTGGTATCTTTCCTACAGCAAATTGTCTTCACCTATTGAATTTCTATTCCCCAGATAAGCAGTCATGATTTGTTCAAAGAAAACCACTGGCTTTTAAATATCCTTCCTGGAGTGCAGACATCAGATCTATAATGATAGATGTCCTGCAGCAGAGGCACTGCATAACACAAACATTTTGATATTAGACTAAAATGCTGTGAAAATTTTTAGTGCCTCTCTAAGAATTCAGAGCAAATAGACATCACTAAATGACAGGAGTGCAATAAAATGAGAAGTTGCATGAATGCATATAATGTAAAGCAGAAAAAAGGAGGAATTTAAACTGTGTCTCGTTTAGTCCTGCCAATCACTAACTGGATGTTCAACAATAATGGAGTTATAGTTGAAGCTAGCAGAGGGATCCATTAGACAAGTTTTAGAGGAAACCTCATTTAATCCTGGATGCCGAAATAATAAAAATCAGGAAAATTGTGCTAACTTTCATAAGAAACTAAATCTCCAGAAACCTCCGAACAAAATGCTGCCAAAAGCCTGTAGAACAGGTATTAACAACTTATTGAAGGGCTTTTCCATCAGAGAAGTACTACCAAAGTGAAGTGAAATAATTGCCTAGCAGGCAGCACCAAGCAGAAAAGACAGTCTGGCAACTTTTTGTTGAGTGGGAGTGTTTTAGAGGCTCATGATGAGTAGGTGTAAGGAGTATCCTAAGAATGTCTGATGTGTTGTATGAGAACGTAAAAGCAATGGTATCCTGACAGAACACTGTTAATTGATTGAGAAGTGAACAGAGTTCTCATTAGGAGAACTGCAATTCTTTGGGTTGGCCTAGGCATCCTTTCACAGGAAGCAGAGCTCAGACTGCAGGCCAGATACATACACTAATACGTAAAATACATAATCCCAGCCTAAAGGGGGGAAGTGATGCTGATACTGACACTAATGGCAGAGGCATCAGCCCTGGCTAGCTCAGGCACCAGCCTTCTCTTGATCCTGAGTAAAGACACAGCTGGCTAGCCTGTCCCACCACATGGGGGTTGGGCCGGTTGTATCTGTTCCCTGTAGGAAAAAGCTAGGAAGAACTTTTCTACACTGAAACTGCCCCAACATTCTGCAGAGAGTCTGCCTGAAGCCCAGTTTTAGGGGCAGCTCATGAGTCACTGCAACAAAATGAAAAAGACTCATCTCCCTTAAAATCCCTGCTTCATACTCATGAGACTTCTCTACCAGCCCTTTAAGTCTCTCAGTGTGGAGAACCATCCACCTCTTTCACCAGGTTTTTGTTCCAATCTAGTGAGCTAACATGGCACATGGAAGACTTCACCACATACCAGTGTTAGCACAAGGTAGGAAATGGAAGGGTGAAGGCAGGATAGGAGGCCTCCCTCCCTCTTGGGTGGCCTTCCACATGGCAGAGCTCCTGGCAGTGTAGTCTCACTCTGTGCAAAACTACAGCAGTTTCTCTCAAAAGCAGGCTTTTGCCCTTCACTTTACTTTTTCCATTGTTTTCTTGATGCGTGTCACATCCTCCAGTGATTTAAATCCAGCAGAGAAAATAACCTAGAGAAGTGATGCACCCATTCACCAATTAGGTTGTTTTAATTTACATAACTAACATTATGCAGCCTTTACAGCTTTTTCTGTGTCCTCTGCCAGATGTAAAGCCAATATGGAAATGCAAGACCTTCCTGTTTCCAATCTGGGCCCAGTCAGATTCTATCAAGAAGGTGAGCAATCTTTTGTAGAGCCATCGATTTTAGATTCCACCCTCATGTTGCACTGAGATAATCTTCCAGAATTGTAATAGGATGCCCTTGGAGCAGAAACCTTCACATTCCCAGGTTGTACCACACCAACATCCTTTGTTATAAGAAAAATACTAACCTTTTTCCTGCCTGTCCTTGAGGCTACCTGATGTAACATTTCAACTACATAAACTACCACTGGGAGGATTATTTAAACATATAACCATGCAATAGGTAAAGGAGTTTTTCTTACGTAAACATTATTAACACAATTCCTTTCTTGCACATCTACCCTTCTGAACCCGTTTAATAAAATGCTAAACTATTTTCTCAAGAGGCCAATACAGAAGTTGGCTGTGCAAGCTGAAGAGAAGAATGGAGATTATAATATAGATGGCAAGAAAATACCATGGACAGTCACAGCATTCTTAGGATCAGAAACAGTTGCTGGTCTTGTTTGGGCTCTTGTTTGTTTAGTTTTGGCTTCCACTCCACTTCCTTCTGAAGATGAGGTAGGGCTGGGTTAGGATAACATGGGTGTGCCTGATCTGATCCATTTCCGGTGACTGCAAACCAGCACAGTCCTTCTGATTCTCTGTTCAAAGACGTAGCACATATAAAGAATTCTTAAAATATTTGTAAGTATTGTAATTGAATTTTCTAAATGCTGAGTTATATCATTATTTATTAAGTTAATTCTGTCCTTTCTTCAGTTCCTGAAGCCACAAATAGTAACTATTCACTGGTTATCTGATTGTGGTAAAATGTCAAAGTTCTTCCCTGCCTTCCCCTCACCCACTCCCTTTCCTCAGAATAAGGTCTTCACAACTTCTACACCAACTATTGCACTTGATTAAAAAGAAATATACACATCAAGCTATGCCCTCCCTCCCTCCCATAATACCAGCATAGAAAATACTGCAACTGAAAAGAAAATATGTCATGGCAATTATTTTCACAGTTACTAACACTGAACATCAAATAATCCGAGACACTGTTTTTTCACTTAATGAGGAGTGGAGAAGAATTCTGGTTGTGGTGGTTTGTTTTGTGGTGGTTTTTCTTTGTTTGTTTATTTTTAATAAAGATCTTGTTTAACATCGTGGCTGAAAGCCAAGCAGATTTCAGGGAATTTTTTTTGCAGTTCTTAAATCAAGCAAAATTAATTCCAGTGGGAAAACAAACCCAACCCAGTCTCCTAGTAGTGGTACTGCATGTTAATACATTATTTTAAGGAATGTTTGTTGAGAGTGTCTACAGTTCGTATATTTACAGAAGTTTAACTCCCTGCTCCCCCTATGAAGCTGTTCCCTCATGTTTCTGCCACATTCTTTAATCTGACAGAAGAAAGAAATCCACTGTACCCAGGGTCCCATCACCTGTATGCTTTGCTTTCAGTTAGAACACCCCAACAATTCAGTGCTAACAAAGGCTAACCTCAGTGTTGCCTTTCCGTGTACTTCTTTCCCCTTGCAGGTTGCAGGGCTTGAAACAAGTGAGCGCTTTGGTGTGCATGACAACTTACCTACCAGGTACTTGCTTCTTTACCCCTTTGCAAAGTTGCCTGTGGATCTTATCATTCAATTCAGTCCATCTTTGGAAGTCTTATGCCACATGTATGTGTTTCCCAAATGTGACAAGGAACAGTGCCAGGACAGAAAAACTGTGAACTGTGGTCAATAGTCATCACTGGTCTCATTTACAAACAATAAACTCTGTGCAAAAAGTTACTAGCAGAAGCATCAAGTTTCGTTAGCCCTGAAAACTCAAAATCCCATGTAATGATACCCATTAATTTAGAATCTAGAGCTATCAATACACACGACTGCACAGTTTGGCTTATCACTCTAGTTTGATTCAGAGAGAAAATTAACTTATCAGTCTCACAGAGCTGATACACATTATGGCACTCCCTCCTGGTCACACTCTTTGCACTCCAGCATAGCAAAAAACACACCTGACGCTTGCAGTTGCTGGGATCCCTCCCAGACCATCATACCATCTTTTGTGGGTATGGGTTTGGAAAGTGGGAAATCTTTTGGATTAAGGCAGAAGACTGACTTAAGTGAGCAGTTCATCACAGATACAGCCAGTTAGACAAAATCAGATTGAACAGGCAACTGACTGCCAACAAGTATACTTTTATATATTTACACCAGAATTTGTAGATGCACAGTGCTTAAAAAAAAGGGAGGGGAAGAAAAGAGGGAAGAAAAAAAAGAAAAAAGAAAGAAGAAAGAAAGAAACGTCCAGTCCAACAGCTTCATCTTGGTATAATCATCCTTTCTATAGCACAAATTATATGATCCCAGTTTTTACAAAATATTGCCAGCAGCGTCACTGCAAAAAAAGTGCAGACGATATGAAAACGGCTCTTCATCATAGGAGCAATGAACTTTGCAATAGTAGAAACACACACTAAGATGACAGTCATGAAGGCCAGGATAACATTTATACACTTCCCCAGGAGCACTTTGGCATTAACTGTTTCAGACTGCTGCGCTTGCTGTTCTTGCTGATGGAGCTCCAGTTTGGAAACCCGGGTCTGGCACGATTCCAAGGCTTCCTGGAGATGGAAAACAATAATTAGGGCAGCCATATTTCCATTCAACATTACTTCACATTTTAGCTGCAGAGCCATCCATCAGCTAGATTAGAAGTGTAATTCATTATAGACTGCTAAAATTTCAATGAACCACTAACTTTTAAAAAAAATAAATGCACATACATGTCTGAATGAGTGTGTCACTGTTCACTCAGGCATAATCAAATCTAACAACACTGTCCAAAATGTAGGTTTTTTTCCTTTTTCATGTTTGAGAAAAAGCATCATAACTCTAATGTTCATGACAGATGTTTCCTATATATACTGTTGATATAAAGTACTAGTAAAGCTGTTGCCATAGCAACTATCACTGCTTTAAAACAGCAACAAAATTAGTTTCTTTGTATATTCTATAGAAAACATTAGGGTGGGCTTGCTGTGAGTCTAATTAAATGTACTTTGCAACGTGTAGCACTTGGTTTACACTGCCTCTGTGGTCTTCATTAATTTTTCTCTCAAAGCCACCCGTCCTACAATGTTGGGCTTGAGTCCTCTGTAAGATCTAGCCTTCTCCCTCTGTCTGCGTGACAGCTCATCAATCCATACTCCAAGTGGACAGTAGAGACAGTGGAAAAACCTGTGAAGATGCTTTTATGGGATTCTCTCTCACATGATCTATTCTGCTTCACAATTTGTTCTAAAGAAAGCAGACCTTTCTCTTCTGCTTAAGGATGGACTAAAAGTGGTCTTTGAGTAAGATGCTTCCTAAAGACACTACCCCCATGCTTAAGCCCTCCCAAAGCAAAACACAGAAAAACTTCCAACTGCTTCACTTATTTGCCAAAATGCCAGCTTTTTGCTGGAGTTGGGATTTGGGCACAACTGCATAACATGGTGCAAAGCTATAATTTCATGAGACTGATCAACTTGACATAATCTTTTACCACTGTGTGACAAGGAAAACCAATGCTCCAGCACCCCGACTTTCTTCCCCACTCTCAAACTCCAGATATTTTCCTTGCACTAGCAGGGCTGTTCACCTGATCACACAGTAAGCTGTTTCAAACCAAACCTCTGCATATAAACATCCAGAGAGTTACCAGCTTTCCCTTCCTGGGTCAGTTCTTCGTTGTTTCAGCAAATTGAAACAAGAGACTGGCCAGGCACCAAGGCCACCACAGAGAATACGGCACAGTGCCTTACACAAGACTGCTTCCTTTCACTGCTCTAGGAATTAGTAACAATACAGAAGACAGTTCTTAATGGGTGGCACAAAGTCTGTTATGGTTCAGGCATGTTCTCCACTACACACTAATGAACTTTCCTGGTCCTTCTTCCACTCTGACTGTAAGTTATCCTCAAATTGTCTTGTGGTGCTTTAGAGAAAGTCCAGCTGCAAAAGTCTGATACCTGCGGCTCTGCGCTGAGAGGCTGAACACGTCTTTAAAATGATCTGCACATCCTTTAGTGACAGAGTTAGGTTGTTACTCAAAATACCCACAGCTTAAATTCTTTTACTCTATTTTAGCTAATTTTCCAAACCCCCAAAGAGATAGGTTTAAACGGGCCCAACTGTACAGAGATAAAAGAAGCAAAGTCATATCAACATAGTACTTCAATTAGAAGTCTCTGACATCCCTCCAGGAGTTTGCTAATGAGTTAGGAAATGTTTCACAGCCCTTCTGTTGGACAACTCAGGTTTCATTATGTTTTTACATCCTCAAGATGTCTTCACAGAAAGGAGTCTTCTTTTCTTTAAATCTGTGAGAGACCTCTCTTCTTTAAACCTACAGAGGAACCTATGAAATGCTTAGATTCAGTACCATCCCCTTCCTGCTCTGTTCCTAGGAGCTTCCTAACTCACAACATTTAGGAAACTGTGATCATCCTGCTGCCTGCACCCTCTGTGTTTAGAAATGTGAGCACAGGTGAATACAGGTCAGGTTTTAGGTTCTTTTACCATCTGAACCAATATGAAGACAGTCTTTGAGCATTCCTCAGTTGTTCATGAATAGATTTTTCACCACTTGCTCAGACTTGGAGTAGAAATATTATATATTATGTAAGTGCTTGTATATAAATATTCAAGTATCTATGTAACTACATGCTGTCAGGACATACTTGGAGACATTATTACTGGCTTTTGATTGAAGTCAGACATGACTACAACTGATCACTAAGGGGAACACACCCCACAGCTTTGATTATAGAGGTTGTTGTGACCATGGCTTAAAACTCTTTAATTATAACTGGCAAATCTACAAGTCTATTTCTAAATCAGCTCTTTTATGTTTTACCCTAAGCTCAATTTATAATAAATCTTGCCAGTGATGAAACTACATACTGGAGAAAGTCTGAGGAAGAAGTTTGTTTCAGGACATTGTCAGAAGTGTTATGTTACACAATACAAGGAGACTCAATTCCTTCCTCCTCTGTGAAAGAAATTAAAACAGGCCATTCTTCAACCACAAGTCTGCCTAGGCTATATCATCAGTTCCAGCAGAAAAAATCCTGAATCCAGAGAAGCAAATGGAGACTGTCACTGATTCAATGTGCTGGGTTTTCACCTTAAAACAGACAAAACATGGGCTTAAATCTTTCCCCATATTCCTTATTTAAAAGGATGTAGAAAGATGCAAGTGTTTCATGGTACAAGATTTCTACAAAATGTTAGAAGTTCACAATAAGGAAAATAAGTACCTGAACATCTCGTGATCGCTCGTAAGCCTGATACGCCACTTTCTCCTCTATGCTGGCTAGCTCTTGTTTCAAGTTTGCTGTCTCATGTTGATGAAGATCAGTGAGGTCATTTAACTGGTCTTCCAATCTTTCGTATCTTATTAGGAAAAGAGATCTAAATTTAGTGCCTTCTATTCAAGTAATGCCAAATCATGAAAACAATTGCACATTTTAAAAGGTAATTTCTCAGTGCACGATGATTTCATCTGACTGGCATTACAAAGCACATACAGAAATCAGTAAAAACTTTTCAAACTTTCCATAAACATTATTTAGCAATCTGAAAGCCTTTTTTGAGTATTTCTTGCTGGCAGCAGGCGTTAAAAAGCAAATATTTTTACATCACTGGCAAATTATATGAACTATAAACAGTGCCTAAGGATATCCAACTCACATTTTTCACTCTTCATTTAGACAAGAAGATATGGTTTCATAAGTAAGTTTGAGCCAGTTAATAGCTCGCCAGTAATGACAGGAAAAATATGTTCTCTCTCAAATACAACTGCAAGGTTCTGCCATTTGTGTACAGTCTGTTCTGGCATGCCTCTGCATGATAAACCAGTTCAAGTCAATCAGCAGGAAACTAGAATTTTTTTGGTGAGTTTGTCACTTGATTTAACACACAAACAGGCAAACACTGCAGTCAGCACAAAAATGATAGAGGCAAAATTGTCTAGGGTGCAGAAGGTTTGAAATTTTACTGGCTAGTGAGCCGTCAGAAAAGGCCACTCTGCCTTCTCCTGAAACCAAGTCATGAGTTCAGTAGGCCATTTTCGTTGTTCTTTCCTCCCTACGTTACCATGAGATATCAAGCCTTTCCTTATATTTCAAGAGCTATAAGCAAGGGAAACATAAAATATTGCCCTTCATACTGAGATTTTGCCCACTGGAGTAGTGAAGCCTTCAAGAATTGACTGTCACTTTAACAAGCCATAGGAAAAATGGGATATAGGTACAGCAGGTGCAAGCCCTCTGTAGAACGTATTGTCCACTTCTCACAGTGGGTGATAAAGGAATTAATTGTCAAGTAACAAACGCAAGACGAAGTTGTGCTACAGCACTTAAAACTGCATCTCACAGCTGTGTGTTACACCAGGGTACAAGATGACATTGCATCCACAAGGTAGCAATGTGTGTGAGAAATATTTGGACAAGGTACTCAAGGAGTCAAGGGTATACTTATCAGCTGTCAGTCAGTTCTGCTACACCACAGACTGATTAGCTTTTTTGAGTCACATTAGATGAGAATCCTTCCACCACTTAAAAAACCATTGGCATCTCCTATATGCAGTATTCACATAATTCACATAAAAAGTATGACAGAGGAGAGAGTTTTCTGATCAGCCTTTGACAAAAGGCAAAGGACACTACACTATTTGATAGGAAATATTAATATTCTGTGCGTATTCTGTTTTCAGTCATTGGAAGGAATTAAACATGTTGGTACCAGACACTGATTGGAATGAATGTTTCCTCATGCTTCTGAAATCTCTCTAACACACACACACATTTACACTTTCCAAATAGTTTCTATACCCATTCAAAGGTCATTTCAAGAAAACAGTTAAAAAAAAATACCTGTATCTTTCTTCTTGTAGCATCTGAGAAATAAAGCCATAGTCTCTTTTAAATTGGGTTTTTAAATTCTCGATATCATCAGCTAATTGGGACTGTGTCTCCTTGATTTCCCTTAGTTCCTCCAAAATCATGGAAAGCTTTCCTTGGCTATCCAGGGTACTTGCCACAGCAGGACTAAAGGAAGTATTCCCATTGCTATCTGCTGATCCAGAGGTCCCACTTGAGCATTCATCATCACTAACATATTTTGGTTTGGCAACAATGGTGGCACTGCCTCCATAGGTTCTGGAACTCGTTTCTGGCCGAAATTCATCCAAGGTATTTTTGAGATGAGCAATGTTGTCTGCACTACCAAATTTGTTTCGGATCAGGTTGGCAAACTCTCTAGACTTGCTGAAAACAAAGACAGGTGGCGTCAAAGATACACCCGGCACACCTGACTTGCTGCTCTCTGTTCCATGCCCAGTGGCACGAGACTTTCCGTGTTGAACATCTTTCAAGTTATCTTTGGAAGTATCCTTGGTAGCTTTGGAAGATCCATTTTGTTCAATATCCTTGAGCTTTCTGTGATACTGTTCCAATTTCTTCTGCAGCTGGGCAATGGAGTGGGCGGATTTCTGGTTCTTTTTCTCAAAGACTTGCTTAATGCGCCCAGCCTGCTGCTTGTCTGCACTGTTTACCAGTTTCAAATACTCAGCCACATTTCCATCTCGAGCTGTTTGTTCAACCTTGATTTGCTCTGTAACCTTGAGGATTTTCTGTTTCAAGCTATCTGCATTGAGTTTGACTTTGTGAAACTCTAGGACCCCATCTGGTACATCAAAGTTCAGGTTGGTATCAGAACCTCCACGGCGAATGTTAAGTGGTAAACTCAGGGTATTCATGTCATGTCTTTCCACCTGAGAGAAAAGAAAACGAGGTAAATGGAATTTGAATTCTATTTTTTAAAATCAAGCATCCAGTTTCCTTTTCCACATATAATTATATCAAGTACACAGTATAAAGTAGCTTATATTAGCAAAGCATAATTAGCTTTTCTTTGAAATTAAGCAGCATTTTTCTTGACTTCCACAGGTTAATAAACAGTCCAAGGAACTGCCTGTATCTCTTAAAATAGAGTCAAGATGAATTAGAGAGAAAATTATTCAAGTATACAGCTTTTCAGAATCACTTACAGTTTTCCACAAAATAACACCTAGTTAGAAAATGGTTCCTAAATATATTGTTTATTATTAAGAGTTTTGAAGAGACCATGGTTGGTAATCACTTAGTTTTTTCTCTCAGAAGTGGTCAAACATCAATGGAGATGTAAGCAGATTTTCCCCTCTACAGCACTGTTCTACTGTTCAGTATATTTTCCCAGGTTTAATGCCTTTTTTGATGCATCCCATTCAAATTCCTCCCACAAATCAAAGTTTTTGCAAAACTAGCTGAAAGCTCTTGGAAATTTACTGTATGCTGCAAACTGGAAGCAACTGCTGTTTTTCAAAGCAGAGAGCATAGAGAAAGAACTGGCCTGTATTTGACTTTCCACCTTGACGAAGGTGCTCAACAACTTGATCTGCTGTGCTAAATTCTGTTTTAATAGGAGGTTCACTGAGTGGGATTTACAGAAAGAAACTCAGGGAAGAAAACTGCATTCAGTCAAGTATAGGATCTGTACACCTTAAATGCTCTCTGGAAGCACAACACAAACAATTAGGCAACTCAATCATAACACTGACATGCAACAGATCATTCATCTTTCTCAACAGAAGGGCAAGATAGTCTGATATAAAACATTAAAAAGTGTTTCCTTATATAAAGTCAAAGTCATGGGGGAGGCATGAGAAGAATGATCTAAACAAAATAGCTTCATCCCTACTATCATCGTGGTTTAGTCTGTGTGACAAAGAAAGTGCATTTCATTGCAGCTGCCACAATGTCATATCTGTAGAGACTGCTTAACAAATGCTCTAGACATAATGGGTTTTTAGAGCTTTAATACCAGAGAGAACCAATACAATTGCTCAGGCAAGACCATTGCAGAGACAAGGCAGAAGCTATACTAAAGTATCTCTTAGAGATGCATTTGTGAAATGCTTTAACTACTCTTTGCTTCAAAATGACTGATACTATGTTAAAAGTTTGATTTCCAACTACAGTGTTTATTATTATGCATAATAATGAAGATCATGCAGCCAGACCTATGTGTACATGTCCAGTGACCACCATTCTTTCTTGAGTAAAAAAACTATATTCTTTCTTGAGTAAAAAAACCTAAGCCCATCATTAAGTATTGTTTAAGGTTTGTTTTCTCACCCTTGTACAGTTTTGGCAGGTTTCCTGGAAATTCACTCAAGGATTCTTGTATTGTCCTTAAAATACAAGCTCAGTAATCAGATAAAGTGTCCTGCTGTTAATGACATGCATCGTGCACAGCTTGATCAGGAGAACTACTCTGTCTTACCATGTTGGGGTACAAACACAGAGGGGGTAATGCACCTATGAATCTGGATCTGACCATCTCAGAGATAAGATCATCTCTACTGCTTTATATTATTTTCCTTATAGAAAATAGTCTACAAACGTATTGTAATAATTGGATACAAGCCCAAACCAGATCCCTTCTCTGTTAGGTCCTCTCCAAATGCTCAGCATAAAACAAGAGTTTCTTGAAACAATCCAAGACATTTTTAATAAGCTTTGGCACAAAATTATACTGTAATTAGTCACAGAATTGCATACACACACAAAACAGATCCATCACTTATGTCACTCAGGACAAGCTGTACATAACTTCCAGGAATGGGTGGGTCCATATCTAACCTTTACACAGTAGTAAGTGTTTACTTCCTTAGTAAAAAATAGTCTAAAAATGTATTGTAATAATTGGATACAAGCCCAAACCAGATCCCTTCTCCCTTATGTCCTCTCCCTCACTGGAGTCTCTCTATTGGTCAGCCTTCTCTGCCTTCCTGAAACTTCAAGGCCACAAAAGCAATAGAGATAAAAAGAACAATAGCATTGAAGGAATACATCTGCTGAATGCTGCCGTGCTTTTGGACATGAGGAAATCTGTTAGTGTGTGGCAAATCTGCTCCTGACGTGAATAAAACCAATCATAGGGTCAGTTCAAATTCAGTAAGTTTAGAAAAGAATTATGTTTAAATTCCCAAACCACTGCTAGCACCAGGATTTTTTACTTACTGGATTGAGAGCTCACTAAGGGTACAAAAGAGTGATATCCAACATATTTTTCTGTCTGATTGTATTTGGACAAAATGGCAGGTGTCCTCTGCCATCATGTTGCAAGTCTGGGTCAAGCAACAGAGGCTCTTGAAATCCTCTGCTGATGTACTACACCTTTTTTGTTGGGGGGCGAGGAAGGGTGTGGAGTGGAGTTATTTCTTTTTTTGGTGGGGGGCTGGTTGGTTGGGTTTTGTGGGTTTTAGGGGATTTGGATTTTTGGTTTGTTTCTTTTAAATCAGAAGCAAGCAGACAGTGGGGGAGTCAGGTATGTCTAGACAAGTGGCCTGTCACCTTTCTTCTACCTTGATGACGTAGAAGAGTCTTTCAAAGATCCATTTGTGATTGCTTTATAGCTCAGCACTAACGCTATCCCAAGACATCAGACTTCCATCTTCAAATCCTACCCCAAATCCTTCTTGCTGCAAGTCTCACCCTGTGATGAGAAGAATTAGCTTCACTTCCTGCTGTATTGAATGCCTCCTTCTTTATACTGAGCACAAGACTGCCAGTAGGAGTCTGAGATGCTTCCTCATCCCTGCAGGGACTAGTGCCCTCTCCTGGGATGCAGGCTGAAATCCTCCCAGTGCAGGAGACTGAATGCACATCTCCTTCAATCTGTGTGAGTGCTCTTCCAGCTATGCTACAGGAAGAAATGATGAATGCCATCCATGCCATAGTTCCTTCTGTGACTCCTGGGTCACCAGCATCTGACAGGGCCACCAAGTTGTTAATAATAAAGTTGTTGAGAGATTGTGGTTTTTTTCTATTTTATTTTTTTAAGATTTTCATTTTAGTTGCCAAGAAAAAACTATATTTACATACAGTAGCAGCCCCAATAGTTAAAAGGGATCAGTCATCTTTTTGAAAGTGAGAAGCACTTTAAGAAAAAAGAATCGTCATACATCTTGCCTATTATGGTAATTAATAGGGAGCTGGGCATTAGCAGTAGATGAGAAGCAGCAGTCCTGAGACATGTGGTGCCACCAGGAAGACAAAGCACTAACCCACAGTCTGAGGAAATACTGGAGACATGCCCTCGATCTGTCTTCTAGGGAAAAAAAGGGAAAAAACCAATTTGCATACAGTACTGGGATAGCCATAGCTGATGTTAGCCTGAAAACAGAAACCTGGGGCTTGGAGAGAGACCACTGCACCTTATGGAGCTGTTCACATATGCACTTTGCTACAACCCAGTTGAGAACTAATGGTAATGTTTGTGCTGCTGGAATACGAGCTTTTAAGAACAGTGATTTAGGAGTAAAGTAATTCAGGCTCCCTGCCTGCATCAGAGCCTGGCACCACAGATGACTAGATAGGTAACTCTCAGGGATAAAGCCCCAATCCCCCTTTTTCCAAGGAGCCAAGCAGATCTCCAGCTGCCTGACCATGCTATTCATGCAACCCATCCCAAGCCAAAGTCCAGAGCTTCAAAAGGGACAGCAAAATCACTGCTTGGTGCAATGAACACAGGTGCACTGCTAGGAACCCTTCATTGCATGTGAATTGTCAAGTTTACCTTCTGTCTTACATGTAAAGTGGAGAGCTGGGTAATAGGCAGCCTGCCATTCATAAAGAAGCATTCAGAGCACAAGAGTGATCTGAAAACCAAATCACGGAAACAAGGACAGGGATTTCATTGGCATCATAATGATGCACATGTTTCTTCACTTACTGTCTGCAAAAGCAGCACAAAGGTCAGACTTTGCAGGCCATGTTATCAATGACTCCAGAGCACAAAAGGACCCATGTGCCCCAATGCCACAGGCAAGACTGTTGGAAAGGGATTCCATATGGACAGGATCTGCTGAAGAGGTGAGAATATCATGTTTAATGGCCTGTAGAGATTGGCCAGTGTATCCTCTGATTGGAAAATATAAAGCAGACATAGAAGGTTATTGCTTCTCCAAAGATCCTGGGAGGGATCCATCTGGGAGAAAAAATCCATAGTGAATAGAGCACAAAGAGCATGCGGCCCACCCTAGTGCAACCACATCCCATGGCTGCTCAGATGAATCACTTCCTGTGTTCCACCGACTGTGTTAATGGCTCTCCACTAACAACTCATAATAAGCCACCTCTATTTAGGTATCACACTGAGCTCTAGTCTTTAGGTCATGGATTTCTTTTATGCTCTTTTAAAAACTACCTTTAAAAAGCATAGAGGAAAAAAAAGCATTTACAAGATAGATGCATATATGCATCAGGCTCCAGAAAGCCAACACCTTTGGGTTCCCTCACTAACAGAAACAAACCATGAAGACACAAAATGATCTCCTTATTTAAACAGGCTCAGTTCATAGGTGTTTCCTTCTTTTTCTTTCTCCGAACAACCTCATTACCATCACCAGTCATACCTGTGCAAGCTAAACCAAAGCTTATGATGACAATTTAAATCTATCTTGAAAGAGTTTCTGATGAATGCTTTGAAACAGAATCCTGTAAGGAGCATACAAAATAGGATTAAGGCAGCTTTAAAGCTTTTAGAATTTGGCAATAGGAACAAAAATCATCAGGAGGAATTCTCTTCTTATCAAGAAATATGCATATGCCAGAAACACAGGTGTTCCAATGGGTAAAAGAGCATGCAGAGGAGGTTTTAGTACATTTTCGGTATATTCCAAAGCAGAAATGTATTTGGGGAGAGAGTTTTACCATCTCTTTCAAGTTCACTGTTCCTTCTAAAATCCACATAAGAATCCTTCATGGAAGTCTTAAAATAGAGCTAAATCATCATAAAACATTTTAAGTTACATAAAATCAGCCCCCAACATTTTTGTACAGTATGTTACAGAAAAACACCTTCTGCTCATGTTTTTTTTTACAGAGCTACTTAATAGTAATATCTACAAGTACCTACACTCAGAATATCATGCTAATAATCATGCAGAGGGTTGAGAGTATATGGGAATGGAGGGAGTCAGCAAAACTTGTTTCTGCTTTTTACTGGGGTAGTGGAAGATCTTGGGTGATTTGTCTGAGACCACCTGGCAGATGCTGATGGAGTCAAGTAACTGAAGGTGTTTCTTTTATCATCAACAGTTCCTCTATTACGTATTAACCACCCTCCCCCCACCCTCCCAAAAAACCACTGAAGCTGTAAGGCATCTCACAGGCACACATTAGCTGTTTATTCCAGGGAGGAGTCAAAGATAATTCCAGATAGCCCTTGGCAGGTATCTGCTCTTCAATATTCAAAGGCTAGGAAACTTCAAGGCCATCCCATGAGTAAGGCATCATACAGGGGCAGAGTAGGTTGTTCAGATTTGAATCCTTTTGCAAATTTTCTCCACTATGCCAACATGGTCTGGTAATTATAAAAATTCAGTTGTACTACTAAGCAACTTCTGCAAGACCTCAGATATAGACTAAAATACTAAGCATACCAGGCAAGATGTCAGATGTTGAATCCAGTCCTTCTGAGGGTCAGTTTGAACACCAATCTTTCCCTCCATTTTAATTCATTAGCACAACAGAGTTGAGACTAAGCCCAGGCACCTCAAGAAAGAGGTACAAGTACTTGCAATTTTAGTTTAAATGAAAAAAATAAACCCAAAAAATTAAAAATTAAAATTAAAAAACCACCCAAAGTTGAAAATGCTATAAAGCAAACTCTAGAAAGAATTTGCAAAGAAAGCACATGCACTGAAGTTCTGGTGTGACTAGAAAGACAGCTTTTATTCTCTTGGTCTAATCTGGTCAAGGCCAAATAGCCATGTATAACCTGTGACCCAAACAGTAAAGTTCACACCAATGTTGGTTTGCCTCAAATCCTACAGACATGCTCAGTTCAAACCAGAAGTATCCCAGAAATAACCTTTTATCTAATTTCTATTTAAATGACTGAACAAAGGCCAAATTTTCTAGGTCACATCTTGTGTGTAAGTAAGTATTTAGATATGGTATTATTTCAGATTAGACCAATGGGAGAAGAGAACAATGTGGGGAAGAGGCAGTTTTCTGCTTCACTGGTAACACCAGCTCCTTCAAAACCCAAGAACATCCACTGAAAAGTCTCTGGTGTCACAACTCACACTCAGTCCTGTTCCAAGTTTTTCGGCAGCACAAAACTGACATAAGCAAACTGGTTCCAATACAAACAACTTCTGTGCCTACACACTGAAAACTGAAAACAACATGCCTCTATAAAAGTAAGCAAGTTACTTTCCATTCACTGTCCAGCAGTCATGTGAAGAAAAAAAGAATAAAAATCACTGTCCTGGCTAGGGAAAAAAATACAGTGATGAACCGATAGTTGAATTTACTAAGCTTAAGTTTCTTAAGCAGGCAAAAGGTAGATTCCACACCCCTTGCTTAACTATTTTGCTTCAGATCAGTCCTCCTCTTTAGATAAGCACCATTAATTAAAAACAAGTCAATAAAATACCTTTTCCTAAATCAAATCAAAATAAATGTAACTTATGTGCATGTTCCTTCTGTCTCAGGTTTACACAGCAACATAAGGAAATGCTTGGGAGCCCCAGGTGCTAAATGGGTGGTTCCACTGAGCAGTGCCTATGAGTAAGCCTGCACTCCTACTCCCCGTGAAGGAGGGCTTCCCCTGACACAAACCCCTCAAGGTACTACCACTACGAAACAGTGGGGGGGTGACATATTTTTGAAGAGTGATGCCAGATGTTCTGTATCCTTTCTAGATTAATTGGTCAGCTTACTTTTAATGTTTCTAGTAAGTGCTCTCCCTTCCCCCTTCCCAGCTTTTGTGGATTTTTCTTCCCCTCCCATTCAGTAATAAGCTTTCTTTTTCTAAAGATGTCCAAATAGATGGCAATAATGAAATTTTCCAGACTACTGTGAAACATTCTGTGAAAAGACAGCCTGCTACACATTTTCAATTACTAAATCCTTTTCCATGAATGAGAATTTGATAAAAAGCCAGCCACATACCTGCTATGACTAATCACTTCTCAGAGTTACAGCATCTGCTTCTGATCTCTCACCACTTGTGATTTAGAGTGTGCTTTCCTGCACTAACCTCTCATCACAAACTATTCCACATTGATAAAGGCAAACCAGGTCACCTTCTCCCTCCACCTGGTTCTTTCTGTTTCACAGTCAACTCTTAATCTTTCTGCTATTCAGATAGTCTAAGCATTTTCTGAAATCCCAGCTCCTGGAACTGAACAATCAAAGAAGAGAATTCCAGGAAATACTGTGAAGTTTCTTGCCCTCAGTTACAAAGAAATAATTCTCACATCTAACTTAATAGCCAACAACCAACCAAGTCCTCCTTGCCCCAAAACAAAGACAACTTTAAGGAAATTTTAAGTATGTAATTTACAGACCTACAAAAATCAACCCCCCAGCTCAATGCTGATTTTAGTCTAATTCATGACTTTTTATTGCTTTGAGCTGGCAACATTACATAAAACCCATTTTGTAACAGGAACATTAAGGCTTTACAGTAGCAGGGAATTTTGAAAGTACTACCACTGAGAGACAGAACACTCTAAATCCATATAGACTGGCCATCACAGGCAAAAGACTCAAAACTCGGGGATTTTGTTTGTTTAAACCATCACAAAACTTCAGTTTCTAAACAAGAGAACAATAGCTCCATCAGGCATAGGAGCTTTTCACTTGCGTTAATGCTGCAGCAGCACATCCTGAGCATATAAACAATCACATCTTGTCCTGTACGTGAACCGAGTTGCTTACTTAAAGGAGCCTGCTTGCTTCTTCCTTTCCCCCCTGCCCTGGATCTCTCCATGCTGGGCTGATACAGTCAAATCTCAAAAATACATGTCTGTTACATCAGCAGTTCTGCCTATGCCCAGGCGTTTTCATTTTTTAATATAATGGTTTAATCAAAAGATAGGGTCTGCTTTACCACATTACATGACTAAGCAGCTTATTTACCTCTCCACAATAACTAGTACATCTCTTGACAAAACAACTTTATTTTATCAAACCTTCATTACTTATATACACAAGTACACTTTCACTATTTTCCACATTACACATGTAAGTGCATGTTTTTGCTCCACACCTGATATCCAAGGCTTGTATTTGTACCCAAACCACAAATAACCTCAAAGGCAGAGAACTGCATGAAGACTGAGCCACCAAAAATCAAAAACTTTGGCCATATTTCATGATCTACACAAACTGAAAGAAACAAAAAAAACCCAAAAAAAACAAAAGGAGAAGAAAGAAGCCCAGAAAAGAAAGGAGAGATGAAAAGTTTTATTTATAAGACTACTTTTAAAAAACCCTTATTTCACTGGCAAAATAAAGACAATTAAAATTTGAATCACACAGATGCACATTATGCAGGTCATTTGTTATTCAAAACCACTGCTGCAATAATGCAGTATTAAATAATGCAGTATTATACTTAAAATGGTATTTTAAGCCACTATATGCACCTGATTAGCACTGCTCAGACTTAACTCTGGAGAAAACATCCTAATTGCCGCGCATTAAGAACCAAAACTCTCTGCAGAGTCAATGGATTTAACTTCCTGTGGATCACAACAACACAACTTTAAAGTATTTTCTTATTTAAATTTATTTTTAAAGTAGCAAAAATATTTTCCTTTCTTTTCACTGAAGAAGCAATATAAAGCATTAGGCAACAGAACCACAGTATCCTGCTCAGGTAGTACTCTTTCCATATCTTCCTCTTGGAAGAAAATGAAATGTTGTCTCCCAAGTTAATATAAATAACATTGTTTTGAAAAGCAGAAACATTATCTGCTGCTGTGACTATGCCATTAAAGTGGGTCACAAGTGATGCTTTCCATTCATGAACAGATCTACAGTTCTCCTTGTGGAGGAAGTCTTCAAATATTATTTGTATATTTGCTATCTTGTTATTTATATAAATATACACACACAAAGATATGCTTTAAAAATATTTTCTAAAATATACATAAAGTTATTGTTATTATAAGTGAGCACTAGTCCACAGAAAATCTCATATCCATGCAGTGTTTCAGCTGCTGTGCACCTTCTGGAGATCCTGTTCTTGGCATGGTATTTTAAGGTTACACCCTAACAATCAACTCAAATAGTTACAATCAAATCTGAATTCACAAAGAAGATAACTTTTCCAGTAAAAAGACCCAAAGAGAACATGTTATGAAGATGAGTGTTCCTCTACAAGCACATGTCCCTGAATCCTCCTCATAAAAGAGGCTCCATGTGCACATTATAACAATACATCAAAGAAGTACTTCAGCCAATGCTTTGTGCACCCTCTAGAAACACATTCTGTGTCTGCACACGATGTTGAAGTCTCTCATATAATCTTTTTAAATGTTTACGAGCTGGTACTAGCATGAATCATTCCTATAAGAGATTGGAGGTTTGTCTTTTAAAAAAGTATAAGAAACTTTTCTGTCAGTCTATTCTCTCTGAACAAAGTTCAGCTAAGACTGTTGTATCAATTTTATAGAATTTAAATAACCCACTATTTGTAAACAGTCATGAGTCATCTTTAAACTCCATTTTTCCTTTCAAATTTTTGTATACAGCATATGCTTCAAATACTAATACACATCACACAAATCTCTCAACTCATAAAAGAAACTCTGTTGTAGAGAAGTTCCATGAGTAAATAACATCTATTAATCAAAAACCCAAAATGCAAAAGGCTTGTCTAACTGAAAACCAATGACATTCACCATTCACCCCATTAGTGAGAAATAAAACCCTACTGTAAAATTTTTATCAAGTCTTAAAAATATTTGTATTCTGAGAACACACTTCCCCACTTAGTGAGTTTTATTAAACTGAATTACTTAGAGAAAGCAATTCAGATGATTTTGGAAAACAAACTAGGTTAAATTATTATTCTTATGTCACTGTATGACTCGTAACAAAAGCGTTAAATCACAATTTTTTAAAGTTTTACTGATAAAGAAACTATTTTTGAACAACTACCTTTAATGAGGATTCACTAAATTTTTACAGTATGGCACAAATCCTCTGATGTCATTTTGAAGATGCCTGTGTAGCAACCATTATGTATTGCCATGGTATTACTAGCAAGTGAAAGCAGACTTTTCCCCTAAGAGATGTTTGCAAACTGAAAATACATTTATTTCTGTTTTGCCAGAACTAAAATGTCAAGGGTAGAATGAACTCCTGCAGAAGGAAG
This sequence comes from Edolisoma coerulescens, assembly GCA_013397115.1. NCBI lineage: Eukaryota > Metazoa > Chordata > Aves > Passeriformes > Campephagidae > Edolisoma > Edolisoma coerulescens. The sequence continues at coordinate 102,121 of VWZW01002957.1, read as the reverse complement.
TCCTGCTGATTCTAAAAGCTCATACAAAGCTTACTGCCCTCTACTCTTAACTACAAAACACATTTGGTGAACATCTCCTCATGTTGTGTAAATACACAGGAGAATGTGTATTATGCATAAAATTTTAGTCATAAATTCAGTGCTTATAAACTAAATAAATAAACCAATCCAAAACCAAAGAAAACCCCCCGCTCCTTTCTCTCTGCCATCCAACACAAAAACCATTCTCAAATGCAGGACTGCAAGATGAGAAGCACAGGCAAGAAACAGTAGTGACTTTGTTTAGCAGGCTAATGGAAAGTGCTCAGAAACTGTACAGTTGCACAGCACATTAAATTGCTTAGAACAGAATAGATTCAGTAGGAAAAATTGTTTTCACTTTGATATTTCTTAATCTGTTAAAACCATGTTGCTGATATAAAAGTAATTTAATGCAGGAGAATGAAACCTGCTTATCCTACCTGCTCTCTGTTGTAATTGAGAGGACACATAAAATATTATAGACCAACTTTATGTAACTTCTTTGCCTCATTAATATGTTTATGTGAAATTGAATTCAATTTGGCACAGATCCGGCACAGACCTATCACAGGAGACAGCAGGGCTGAGAAGGCAACACCAACAATGCACCAGCAACAGTAAGACTCACATAAGACATTGGCAAGCTAAGATTTTTGCTGCCTGTATTGCTTCTACTGCATTTTTGTGCCTTTGGATAAGTGTTTTAGACTCATATCCTTCATATTCAAGGCCTCTAGATTTTCTGATTTTGTTCAAGCTCTGCCTAGGAGGACAGAGGGGATTAAAACCTTCATAATGCTTTTAGAGTCACAATTTGATTTGGATCTCAGCATCATCAGTTTCATCCTGGCGCTCCAAAGGCTGTGAAGGTGTCACAGGCATTATTTATTTAATTGCATAGGGCAATACTAAAAATGTTTCATGGGGATAATGTCTCTCAGGAAATTATAAAATTACTCTTCAAATAACATTTGTTGAAACATGATTAAAATTGACCAAGATATTTATATGGTCAGATGCCACAATTTAGACTCTAAAGACAAAACTTATCAATTCATCTCATTGAGAACCACTGAGATTTTTTGGAAGAGGAAAGCTTAATATTGTTGTTAGAATATTGTAGTACAGTTAACTTTACATAAATAAAAACAAGTATAGCTTGCTACAGAAATAGTATCTACATTAACAGTTATGTGCTTTTCATACTCTTAGTTTGTACATTTTTCTTTCTTGTATCTTTCTTCTTTTTGCTTTTGCTCCACTAAGATTAGCAACTGCAACTTTTAATCTTAGATTTTTTTGATCATGTTTTTTAATCTGGAATATATTTTACCTGCTAGGGAAATTGCCAAGATTCACAGAAATTGCCAATCCATGCATTAATAGAGCTTAATTTCATGTATCTCCTTCTATAAGGCTCTGAAGAGTATTCCAGAACAGTTTTTCTTTTTAAATAATAGTGATACTTTGTACGATATCACACAAACAATGAATGTTTATTCTGGATACTGTGAACTCTAAAGCACGTGATTTTATGGAATCCATACATTTCAATTTGAACAGATACTTGACACAACAACTGATAATACTGCTTAATTAATAAAATACAATCTTAAAGTAGAATGGATTTTGCTACATCTTCAGGAACATTCATTAAATCCATAATGATGGGTAAGTCAACTGCTATAAATACATAAGATAAACCCCACGATCTTCAAGTTAGGTATTAATATATACCTCTGTTTTACTCAAGAATCTCTTTCAGCACTGCTGGCAAGCTTCATGTGCCATAAAGAAACATAAAGCTACTTATATGGTCTAAGCAGAGATGGTAACAGAAGTTATTCATATCATATCTAACAAAAGCACATCAGCAAAAGCACATCATTAAGCACATAGGTACTTCAGATTCTTATACAGCTGTAATCCATAATAGCTAGACCAGGGCAGCATTTCTGGAACAGGAGCTCAGGCTATTGCCTTTCTGCTTGGTGGAGTTGTCACACACTCACCATCCATGACTTACATGTCCCACAAACCGAGTCACAGAGCTCACCCATCAACTCCTGTGTCAAGTGTATGAAAACTATAGAAGATATTTCAAAGCATTTTTAGGAGTTATTTTCAGCTTGTTGAAAGCCACTGCCTCTCTTACCTAACCACAGGGAATTGGGAGAGCCTCTATCAAGCCACTGCAATGGTCAAACTGTTGCTCTCATCTCCTTGTAAATTTTTCGTATGAAGCAACAGGCTGCCCAACCTAAATAAGTTTGTTCCCCGTGTCCTTTGGCCATTACAGCACAACAGAACTACTTAAAGCAGGATACAGAAGTTCCCCATATAATTTTATTACACCCTAATACAACAATATTACAGTAATTACAACAATAAACCCGATGATCTTTTTCAAGCAGCTTGTAATCTTAATTCAGAGTGTTTTAAAAAAATTATCAATGGAAAATGGCATGTGTTGATCTTACATTCAAGCTGAATGTACAGGGTTTCTCAGAAGCACAGACACAAATGCTAGTTGCCAATTTACTCTTAATGCCAGTTCCTACATATTAAACTCATATTAGATTTTTCTATTTTTAGAGTTGTGGTGATGTTAGAGGCCTATTCACCAGTATGATTTGATTAGAATGAAACTGAAATCAATATTCTGCTCCTAGTCTGCCTGCCTGCCTCCCTCTCCTTTGAACTTTCTGAATTGATTATTTTTTTCCCTCTCTTAAGTTTCTATTCAGACAGTCGAGAGGATATGCTTTATCACATGGTTTGGTGTAAAAGACTTATAAACATATTACCATATTCAGTCATAGCAACAGCACAGATAAAAAGGAACAAAGCATGGGGAAAGGAAGCAGATAAGAGTTATGCTGTCCTTGGAGTCCAGCCATGGCTACTGGCTCTGCGCTGAGCCAGAGCTCTGTACCTGAGCAGGGAGCTGTGCTTGGCTACAGGCTCCAGAATCCTGTTGTAAACAGCCTAACATTCAACACAAGAGATCTCATTCCATGACAGTGGAAAAGCAAAGCAAAACCCAAACCACAGTCCTCATTTTGATCAAGGCATTAGAAAACTGTCTAAATATTTTTTCCCTTTTTCTCTCTTGGTCACACACTTAGAGTAATTTTAACCTAAATAAAGTACCATTAATAAATCAGATTTTTAGAGGTCTCAACAGATGGATGAAGATCTATATCCATTACTAAACCCTCAAAAACGTGCCCTTTGTGAGATCATGCCAAATGATGTTAGTCTAATCACACACAGTGAGTTAACATTCTATACTCTGTTACGTGTTGAAAAATCATTTTCCAGACTCTCTTCCTAAAGAAACAGACTGACAAATACTCTCACTTTCTGTAGTCAGTTACTTGACAGGTTTGAGAAACGCACTAATCACTCCAAAAAATTATAACGCAAACTGCAAAGAAAGCTACTTCAGCTTCTGCCCGCTAGCTCTTGGTATATATGTTACAATCACAGCAGTCTGCCTGCAGGTAAGAAAGTGGAAGAAACACATACATTTGGGCAGAAGTTTATGTTAGAAATTATCTCCTGTAGACTTAACACTATTTACAACAAAACAAAAGTTTGAGGGGAGAAAAAAAAGCAGGTGGTAAGCTAAAACCAAAATTACCTAACTTTTCAGCAACTCAAAATAGCCTGAATGTCCTTCATTCTATTTCAGCTAGAGAGGAAGTCTTTAGCTATGCATACATTTATTAAATGCTTTGGGAAACTTTAATGAATTGCAGTGATTCGCACTGGACAAAAACCTTCCACGCAAATATGACTGTAAGAAACTCTGACCTCCCACAATGGAAAGAGCAAATCACATCTTTTACTGATGTGCTCTCCAAATTTTGACTTTAAGTCTGTCCCTACATATGCTTCTGGTATGCCAGGAAACACTACAACATTTTAACTTTATGGAATAAAGTGACGTACTTCATTATTCATCCCATTTGGTCTGTAGGCTTTTTACATGCTTTTTATTATCTTTCTTGTTCATTTACTGCTTTAACAAGAGTGTTATAAAATAAAGGTCAGTACAGAAATAAATGCACCAGGTGTTATGTTCCTCTGCATGATTTAACAATATTTAGACAACAGTCATGTAGTCTGAAAGCTATATGATATAATAAAAGATATTGAAAAAGCCTGTTAGCACTGTTTGCTAGCTGAAAGCCAAAGATTCACCAAAATAAATTCAGATATATGTTCAAACATTTTCAGATGCTTAGCCATAGGTACTGGGATCACTATAGTATAGTATATCCCATGTAACAACTCATAAGCACATTGAAAAGTTAAAAATACTACTAAAAATAATTAAAAATAGACTAGTAAAAACCAATGATTTGTCATTTATTTAGCTTTTCATTGAAGAGCCGGTTTACTCCCTTTAGTGTGATAAAAGTGATGTTTATTTTCTGGTACTAATTCACAATACAGGTCTTAAAAGATTCATGCACAACACTGTGAATGCATTCTTGTTTAGAGTGCAGAGCTGGGGTTGGGGGTTAGCAGCATGTAAATAACTGAAGACACTTCTGATGTGGTATAATAAAAATTTTATACCATTTTAACACTGCTTTTTCAAGTTCTCTAGATGGCTTCTGGGTCACATAAGGTAACAGATAAGAGAAGTTCTTACTATGTTTAAAATATCACAATATTTGATTATCTAGTGTATGAAACTTGTGTCAGAACTGATCACAAGTTTCCTAAAGTTTTACTGTTATCCGTAGGGAAAGGAAAGGAATTATCCTGGAAGTGCTTACTGGAAAGAGCATTGTTTCAGAAGGTATACAGTTTCATTGCACGTAGCAACAACCAGGGAAATTTCTTTACTGCCTTGAATGCTGAGACCCAACTACAAGCAGTTATCTCTCTGTCAGACAAAATCTCACAGTGTGACTCAAAGACAATGTAAGGGATTCAGTAGATTCACTAACAGACTGGTCTTCTAAGAGACTGCTACATATGAATGTACATAAAATCACTCCCACAGACTTGGCAGCCTGCCAATATCTCTGACAGTGAACAAGTTTAGCAAGGTTAAAATATTTTTAGAGTAATATTTTCAGTGTTGGGGTATTTTGAGTTTATGATCACCTTTTGAAGAGTTCCCATTGTTCCTAGTGGAATCTAATAGTTATAACTGGTAGTTCTAGATACCTGTCTCTGGCACAACCTGCCACAATGATTTGAGCTGTACTTCTGATCTGCAAAAGGGCAAATCCTAGAAAAACTCTACTAGTCGCAAGAGAAGCTCCAGTGACAAACTGTATCTCAAAGGCTGCACTGAGATTGTCATGCTAGATGTATTCAATGAGCTATTCCACAGCAATTTGACTCTCTCCCCACCCCCAAAGCACCTAGACACACTGACAAGCAATATGAGCCAGAGATGAAAATAACAAAATCTAATCATCACATTGTTACTTCAAACTGATTATGAGTTCTAAGTATTAAAACATTTCCTTTATTATTATTTCCTTTTTGGTCAGTGTTTTCTCCTGAACGTGCTTTGGGGGTAGGGAGAGAGTACAATTCAGCATAAATTCTTAAGATGAAGATTTTGTGATCACCTGTCCACAGAAAAGCAAGTTCCACAACTGCTTCCATGTTGAAACATCCAAAGACTCATGTTAGGCCAAAAGTAAATAAAGTGTGTGTTTGACAACCACAGACACTCCATCTGTGCTTACATTTAGATGCCACAAAGCTCCTGCAGCCACTTCAGGTGAAATTTCATCCCCAGTCTGATACCACAGGAATCTAACACCTTGCACATAGTGATTCTGCCACCTAAAAATCATAACCTAGGCTCTTATGTTTTCACTGTATCTTATCCATGACATGGCTGGCATCCATGAGTGATGATGGTAGGCACTTTGATAGGTGAAAGCTGAACTAGTCACTATTTTGGGTGAAGCAGGAAGGCCTGGAATTTTTCTAAGTGTTAAGATCAGGGAGGACACTGCAGGACCTGGTCTGCTCCTTCTTGAAGGATGGGAGGATGCCACATACAGAGATTTTGCTTCAAATCACAGCTTATTGGCTAAATAAAAGCTTTTGCATTTGATTCATGTGAGCAGAAGCTCATGTGAGTTTTTGCCTCACATGAGCTCAGGCTTTCCCCCTTACCCCTTTCCCCCCTTCCTCTATCTCTCTATACTTTTCTGTGAACTCTTCAGTTCTCAGTTTTATCTGTCACTCTTTCCCTCCCACTTTTCTATTAACATACCTTGTAATAGGCGAGTCCCTTCCCATCACCCAGAACTTCTGCAGCATTTACCTACTCCCAAAAATTTCTTGACTCAGTTTAGATTTTCCTCATCTCAGAGACAAGGGGTTTTGAAGCTAGGATCTAACTTTCTAACAGAACCGTGTAATTTCTCACTAGTGGTACAACTTCCTGTAAATCAAATCACTATCCATTCACACTGGGAAATTTGAAGAAAATCTCCCTATCCAAGCACAATCTTTCTAGTAAGTCATTCTTAGTCTCTCAAAAGATGCCTTATCTCACATAAAGACACTCTATAGGTTACACAACTTTACAAGGAAACCAAGAGCAGCTCTAGCAGTCTAACAGTAAGTTAACTGCAGCAATGCAATGCAGCTGCAGAAATATGAGCTAATGTAAAATCAGAACAAGCACCTCCAGAAACCATGGAACAAGCTCTGACACTCAGCAATCCTCACAAGCCTGGAAGAAACTTTCCTCTGTAAGCTCTTGTGTATGCACCTTCGCTTCTCAGAAGCACAAAAAAGTATGAAAGGGATCGTATATAAAATCAAAACAAACAAAACCCAAACAAACACAGGCCAGTACTGAAAGCCTAAGTGCTAAGTTATCATCAGACACAATCTACTTTTGAGGCTATCCAGGCTGCCACTGGCCTGTCAAGCAAAAACATCTGCTTTAAGTTACCATTGCACCATGCTATAGATACTGCAGGACAGGGACATTATTGCAATTGTACTATAAAATATACTTCCCTTTGTTTTAGTCAAACTTTTATTTTTTTTAAAGTTTACAGAAATTAATAGAATAAATTAAAGAACTGTGATACCTATATAATGAAAAGAATTACCAACGTGTTTTTTGTTTCTCTTTTGTGACACTCAAATAACAAAGATTGGAAAGATGGTAAGTAATACTTCAAAAGCATTTTTAGCTGATTGAAACAGAGCCAGGATTCTAAGCAACCTACAAGAGAACTAACGCAGGTAGTATGAAGACTTTGTACTAAAACAAATGTTGCTTTGCCAAGTGAGATGCACTTAGTCATTTCCTGATTTCTTTTTCCTTTATTTCACATGCTTTAAAATGTGTTTTCCTGAAGAATTCGTTCCTTTCCTCCAGAGATTCCTTTGCAGTGACTCCATAATAGTCTACTAACGAGGGCACTGATACCACAATCTCTTGCCAGGTGAATCAACTCAGATGCAAAATGTATCATGACTTCACTGCAGAAGTCAGTGGGGAAGAAATACTTAATCACAGATGAATTACATGTTCAGTCATATGTGCCTTCAAGCAAATGGCATGGGGGAAGTAGGTTTACTTATCAGCCAAGATTGTGCATCAAGAAACTAACAGTTGGATTCTAGGCTCTCTTCAGCTTAAGACATGTTCAAACTCACAGCTTCAAGGCAGACATCCAAACCACCAAACTGACAGCTAAGACAATGACATTCCTCTGCCTCTCCTGAAGAATTAGGGCCCCGGGACCCCAAGGTTTGTGGAGCGATTACAAAAGATAGTAAGACATAGAGAACATACCCCAGGAAGGGGAAGCTGTCCTCACACCACAGATGTGTTTCGAAGAAATGCAGGGAGGGCACACTAGCATGTTGCCTTGCATTCTTGCTTTTTTTATTCCTCAGCAGCAAACTTGCTGCCCTGATCCCCTACAGTGCTGGGGCCAACCTGCCTCAGGAGGCACAGGGGCCTCAGTCAGTTTCCACACCTCAGAAATGCAGGTTCCCATGGAGCTTAGCAAATATGATGGTAGGGAATACTCAAGGTCTCCAATAGACTCCTTTCCTTTAGTTCAGCAGCAGCTTACTCATGCTGCAGTACTTCCACGACGCAAGTCTAGTTTTTGTCCTATTCCTGTAAAAAATTTACTTTAGGCCATTTTTTCAGTACATTATTAATCAGCAGAGTCCAAGACACACATCTCTCCCATTAAAAGAGTAACTGCTGTAATGGTCCCCCCACCAGCCATGATCTGAATGGAGCTTATCCAGAAAACATCCATAACTACTTAATACTGACAACAATAACCTGGAAAATGATCCTGCATGCAAACCAGAGCATTTAAATAGACTGCAGGCACAACCTGCTTTCCATACATTGTTCTTACATCTTCAGCAAATATGTAAGAGAATCAATGTCATCTAGTTACCTCTAAAATTGTGGTAGATTCAACTGGCTTATATACCTGAATAATTCAGCACTGAAGAGAGGTGATGGCGCTCTAGCTTGAAATCAAGCTGTGAGAGCCTGGAACTGCTGAGATCCTCTGTGTATATTTACCTATTTAAGAACTTCAAGCTGTTGGTTACAATTTCAACTGTTCTGGCTGAGCACTTCACATTCTTTTACTACTCCACTGATTTTAATTTTTTCTATTAAATATACTCATGAAAGGGATTTTCATCAACTAGACAGAGGACAGCAAGTAACTGCACAAAACAGGTTACATCCTTTGGTACATCTTATTGGCCAATCCTGCTCTATACTGGGAAAGTTAATAGGAAAAGTCTCAAAAAAAATGAAGACTTCTTTATTCAACTGAAGCTTCAGTTTTTCTGGTTATGAATCTTAATATGGATGTCTAAAGTTTGGCAAGCAAAAAATTGAACCAGAGCTAAAAAATTACCTGCAGTATCCAGCCTTGTATGCAGCAAAGTTCAACATATGTTGAGTTGTATTTTATTTTTTTATTGAAAATGCACAAAGTATAGGCAAGCTGTTAAAACACTTAACACTTCATAAGATACTACACAACAATCCATTCAAAAAAAAAGCAAAATTTTAAATTTTTTATGAGGGTCATGATTTTCTTGCTTCAGTGCTCATGAAAATGAAGTATTAATGTCGTGCACAGGAATGAAGCATATTGAAAACCCCAGAGCTCTGTCAGGATCTCTAGATCAAGAGTTTCAGAAGCAGCAACCAGAAGTACCTCAGTACAGACCATTCTTCCACACTGTGTGGTAGCTAAGCAGTGCAGAAAGGCATTTCAAATATTTGACCAATATCAACTGCTATTTGTGTTCACAAGCATGGATGAATCCAGATTCTCAAACAAATTATAAGGAACATCATTATACTATGCACCTGAAGACACTGAAACACTATCAAACAGAATTAAGTGAGTCTACTGGCAGAAAAAAAGCCCAGATCAAACAAAACACTAGATAGCAATGAATACGATGTATTCTTGGAGAGAGAATTTAAAATATAGATTGACAAGAATTTTCCAGGTATCCCCCTACCGCATGAAACATATGCCCAAATTTAATTAACAGTAGTCTTCTGTGAATCTTAAATTAACTCATGAAACATGGATGGAAAAGCAAGACCAACAATTGTTTAAAACTAAATACTAAGATTTTAGTTTCAAATAACAAATGCAACCATGGAAATGGTCAGAAAGACAAAAAAAAAAAAAAAGGAAGGAACTAATCCAGCTAAAATTTCAAAGATGCAGTCTATGTGTATCCACACAAACACTTCCCACAGCTCATGTTCTCAATGATGAGAGCAATGGCATGATAAGAAAAGAGGCACATCAGAATGGAGTGGATACAGGATTAACACTGCACGTCAATTGCGGCAGGAAGCACTTTGAGTGACACCAAGGACCACAGCAGAACAAAGTGGTCTGCTGTCAATATCTGCTTCCTCACTCGACATGTTACACCTTCCCAAAGGCACATCATCTCATTCTGAAGGCATCTACAGTGCTTCCCTCACAGTGAGCTCTCTGGCCACCTATTTGCTGCTAAAAGCACAAGAGTTGGTTGGGATATTATATTCATAGCAAAATTGCCTTCCCAATGTTCCTAAGGAATGTTCTTTATTTCTACCCTTCAGCATGAGACACTGAAGATGCTACAACACCTTCACCTATGCACTTTGGGAAGATCATTATTTGAGTTTTCACAATTAATATACTTTTATCAATTCATCACTACCCTGATGATATGGAAGCTTCATTCAAATTATGAGTATAAAGCTGCCTTTTGTGGCAGAGCTCCATGGCACAGACATAGACACTATCAGGCACTTCAAGGCAAGACTGCACAGGGCTTTGAGCAACCTGGGCTACTGAAATGTTCCCTGCCCATGGCAGGAGGGCTGGAAGTAGGTGATCTTCAAAGTCCCTTCCAAACCAAATCAGTCCATGATTCTGTGATCAGAGAGCACACATTACACTGATCAGTGGCAGCATAGGCACTACTTAGAGATTTGAGCCTTAGCTCAGCTTGAACAGCAGAATAGAACAATTGCTGTATTCCCTTGGACACATGTGAATTGCTAGAGAAGAAGAGGCAGGGACAGTCTGCTGTATAATCCCTCACAATCCAGCAGAAGTATTAGTATAGGAAAAAAAATGAAATGTGGGAACATGTGGACCTTAGAGTTATTTCCTAAAGCAACAACACCAGCAGCATCTTCCCAGATCTCCTCATCCCACCCCTCAGATTCTTTTATGCCCCCAAAACGCTGTAGAGTATCTTCTGCCTGCTCCAGTGTCTTTAATTGTCCTTTATAATGGCTTCAACTGCAACAGGTCCTTGCAAAACCCTTCTGGCCCAACAAATAGGCAAGAAAGCATATTCTCTGGATAATCTTTAACCATCTGCCTGCTGATGGACCGGCATGCCAGCAAGTGGGTAACAGGAAAATTGTCTCTGACTTCCACTCCCTATGAGAATGGATAGTTGCCTGGTGAGGACACATGAAAATCATTTTCACAACATGTCTGGGCTCATTACTTTTGATGCCTCTACTCTCCTGTCATATTTACCAGGCAGAATATAATTCACTTAGACAACTATGAATGATAAAAAAGCCTCAGGAAACATGTAAAATAATTTCCAGGAGAGAAATAAAGGACTTAAAGGAAATTCCTTGCTCCTAACATTGAAATTACATTCATAAACTTAACAAGCTTCCTTTCCAAAGGAGTAATGTATTTTTGCTGTCCCTCAGGTTTGGAGAGTAATTTGAAATTTACCATGAATAAAAATTTTAACTTGATTTACTCTCTTTACTCGAAGTTAGATCTTTCTCTTCCACACCCAGCTGCTCCTCCTTGTTATTGGCAGATAGGTGACATACATTACATGCATATAAAATATTTATACCTTTTACATGTTTTATTTGTATGCAACATTTCTTTTCCCTTTACAAAAATGAGCACAAACAGAATGGAAGGATGAATACTCTATTTATATTAGAAAATTTGACTAACCTTTTCCTCCAATGTTTTGTTTGTGGGAAAAAAATACTGCAAAATTACACCATGTGAAATACATGGAATGCTATTCTTTTTCTCTGGGACCTACATTTCATACCAGTCCCTGCAGTTTTCCATGTCTGGGGAAACTTGTACAGATATTGTAGTTTACCAGCATCATTATGAAAGGACAAAATTGGCAGAACAGAGGTAAGGGCTATGAAGATAAGGAAGTCCCTCTTAATAATTGTTCATCTGTGAGCTACCATTGCTATTGGCTCAGCACATATCCTCTTTTGGGATTTAATGGCCAGTGTGGCTTACAACAGTAACATGTATTAATTATTTTTATTCAAAACATCAGTATTTCAGTGCCTACATGGATTTTACTCTTGCATGTAACACCACGATTTTAGCCAGAAGTCTCATAAATCGAATTGACTATGGTGCTTGTAGGGCTGACAAGAAAGCTGAGCATAGTGTTCGCCTAAGGAATACTTCTGAGCATTCACCATTCAGAAAAACAAGCACATGTGTTGTGATAATGCTGAGGGGTTTTTGTGTTTGGAAATGAGCTGTTGAATGGACAACACTTTGTACCTTCGTTAACATGACAGTCTCCTAAATCTTATTGCTGTTGCAAAGATAATGACAATAGATAGACCTGTCTGCTCCAGGAAGAAAAAACAATTAGAGAATAATGCAAGTTTATCACAGAAGCCTCAGAACTGAATCTTGATAGTATCAGCAGTGAATGGTACAAGGCACTACAATCAAAAATCAAAGTTTCCCCAAATTTAGCAAAGAGTAATTACTGCAGGAATTAAAGACATTGCTTCATGTGTTGGCTAGTAGAAGATACGGAAAGTTCACTGCTCCTGGAATTTCAGAAGCTCAGTCCAAATAAAATACTTCCAAGCCGCTCTGCAACCTTAAACCACACTGATACAATGGTTCAGTGTATTAAGACATGAGACTGATCAAAATCAAACTGGAAGGAGAATTTCTTTCCATTTCCAATTCACTAACCCTACCTTCAATAAAGTATGTATTTATCAGTCCATGAACCCTTTAGTCACCAAAACAGCATAAGCAACATATTTGGCACTACATAGAAACAAACAGTGATAAATTTTAAATAAGAATTCAGACACAGCTATTAAAATTTGACTCACTAAACCACGAGAACAACCCTAAAATTCGCAAATTACACTGGATGAAATCAGAGAGAAAAATTTCCTCTTAAAAATAGAAATTAAGGCTTCTTGCAATGTGCAAGGGGTATTAATAAAGTGAATTTAATTCTATGTGACTTCACTGGTTTTGGCTGGGGTAGAGTTAATTTTCTTCAAAGTGGCTGGTATGGGGCTGCGTTTTGGATTTGTGCTGAACGCAGGGTTGATAATACAGAGATGTTTTTGTGATTGCTGAGCAGGGCTTACACAGAGCCAAGGCCTTTTCTGATTTTTGTACTGGCAACGAGGCTGGGGTTGCATGAGAATTTGGAAGGAGACACAGCAAGGACAGCTGTCCCCAACTGACCACAGGGATATTCCATACCTCATAGCATCATACTCACTATATAAAGTGGAAGGAAGAGGGAGGAAGAGGGGAGACATTCAGAGTGATGGCATTTGTCTTCCCAAGTAACTGGTGGAGCTCTGCTCTCCTGAAGATGGCTGAACACCTGTCTGTCAGTTGAAAGCAGNAGGCCTTTTCTGATTTTTGTACTGGCAACGAGGCTGGGGTTGCATGAGAATTTGGAAGGAGACACAGCAAGGACAGCTGTCCCCAACTGACCACAGGGATATTCCATACCTCATAGCATCATACTCACTATATAAAGTGGAAGGAAGAGGGAGGAAGAGGGGAGACATTCAGAGTGATGGCATTTGTCTTCCCAAGTAACTGGTGGAGCTCTGCTCTCCTGAAGATGGCTGAACACCTGTCTGTCAGTTGAAAGCAGTGAATTCCTTGTTTTGCATTGCTTGTGTGGGCAGCTTTTGCTTTCCCTACTGAACTGTCCTTATCTCAACCCATGAGTTTTCCAGCTTTTACCCTTCCGATTCTCTCCCCAGTCCCACTGTTGGGGGAATGAGCAAGTGGCTGCCTGGGCCTTGGTGGCTGCCTGAGGTTAAACTACAACAGAGACATTTTAAAGCCATCTTATCAGGGAGTCTACAAAATAATCATAGGCCTTTCTTTTCCTAAAATCAGACATCCTTGCAGTAACAATAAGGTAAATTTAAGATTCCTCTCCTTCTTTCCAAGTCACATATTGGTATTTTTTCACCTTTCTTCTTTTATATATAAAAAAGGAATGGGGAAGGAAAGGTAACATCCTGTACTGCCAAATTTCTGAACAGAAAGAGACCAATGATTTTTTTGCATAATGGCAAAGCTGGCAAAAAGACAGTGTTGGTTGTTCTTAAGTTTTCCTAAAACAATTATGCATAAGTGAAATGAAGAATCAGTAATATTAAGAATGCACTATGTAAGAGGGAGAGCCAGAAAATTCTTTTGCTTTTCTACCTAATAAAAAGAACTTTAGGTCCCGCTCAAGAGTAATTTGGCACAGATGTCTAGATATTCAGTACATATATCTAGTTCTATAATGCATGAAAAATAGTGAAACTTGCATCTTTTATGCAGTGTCTGCAATATTCACTGCCACAGCTATTTAGACTAGATTTAGTCTTGCCCAGCTTCAGGTATGCAGCTTTATGTGATGTAGTCTGAGCTTCTTCAAAATCAACAGAGATTAGGCAGATCGCTTCAAGTGCTTTCCCACTCTCGACCACAAAGAGTGCACAATTGCCTTAAGAGAAAATGCCCAATTTCAAACAGTTACACGAGACTTACACAATTTGAGGGGAAGAAGAACCTATGGCAGATAGTATTAAAAGCTGCCCGATGCAGAAAGCAGGAACATGCATCCACTGTGTATTTTTAGAAGTCCAAAAAATAGTAAGAGGTGGTTTTTCCTTGAAGTATCCACTTGGAGGCTAATGATTCTGAAATATGTATCCTTCACAGTATTTATCCCCTCCCCTGTGCATGCTGGGAGAAACCACATTCTCTTCAGAGAGGTTAAATTACTCCCACCATTACACAAGGGCTGAGAGCTGTCACAGTAGCCTGAACCCATGTCACCAGAGCCTTAGGCTGTAGTTGTCACCACTGCTCCAGACTTCATCTCAAAACATAGATTCTTTTCAAGGAAATCACTGAACTTCAGCCTTCTCTGACATTAAGTGCCACACAACATAATGGCAGCACAGTACACACAGAGATTATTCTAGCTGACTCTCTGAAGTCCAAACAAGAATAACTCAAACAAGGCCTATTTGTTCCAAAGCACAAAGGGTGTATCTTCATTGCCAAGAGAAATTCTTCAAAATTAAAGAGCAGTTTGCACATAGGCTACAGGGTAATATACATAGCCACTAAAAACCAAGAAATCCCACCTGAAGTATGCATGAAAAGTGGCAACATAGGTCAAAACATCTTTTGAAAGAACAATTTGTAAGCCCCTGCACTCAAAGCCCAGCTTCCCAACCCCCAAAAAATATCGTAGCTTCTGGCATCAACAAACACAAACCAAAGCTTGACACCGAGTTTTATGAATGTCACCAGAGATTCCACTCTATCACTTTCAGATCGAGTAGGTTATAGGTCCTGTCTTATTCATCCTCCTGAACTCAGCTGCTATTCGGGACCTTCCAGTTACTTGGTGACAAAGGAGAAATAGAGCTCCTTGGAGGCAGGAAAAAAAAAGCTCACAAAAACTATGGGTGCACATTAAATTTATGCTGCAAGACACAATGGTGTCCCTCAGGTAGAAATGCATTGAAACCATTTTTTTAAATATCAGCAGCAGAAGATTTGCTCAATAGGATCTCTCTTTGCACTAGAGAGAGGATACCATAGGAGTTAACATTGGAAAGACACAAAGGAATAACCTGACAATGGCACACTTCCTTTTACGAGTAGCAATAAACATCTAGCTCTTACAGGCAGTAATGCTCCTTGGTGCTTCCCAAGACAAATTACTCATAAACACATCCATACAGTTTATGGGAACAAAACATGCAAGAGCCAAAAAGGACAGTCTCAGAATTTCTTCATGTAACTATTGGCAACCAGAGGAGAAGCTCTCATTGATCGTCAAACTTTCCATTGTCTTCACTATTACCCTTTTATTAAATCCTCCTCAGGTCTTGTTTATAAATGCTTTTACTCTCTCTCTCATCCCCAGCCTTCCCATGCCTCTGGTACAAAAGCTGGCTAAATCCAAATCACTTGCATGTGACAGAAGGAGCATAACTCTTGTACAGATCATAGGCCCTCACCAGAAGCAGCACCACCTGCTTGTGATGATGCTGTGTACCAGAAGGGCCTCAGTCACCCATCGCACCAGTTCACATGTGAAGAAAGGGTTCCACTGCAGAGACCTGCACAAAAAGCTGACCACGACAACAACATGAGAGTATGGCAAACTCACTGTAAACCTTCTGTGGACCCATTTTAGCAGACCAGAAGCCTGGCAACTTGAATCAGTCTGCTGATGTTCACTATCTGGCTTTAAAAAAGACTACTAAGAATATTCCTTAAACTCTTATTTTAGGAGAAGGCTGTAATTCTTCTTTTGTTCATCAAGGTGAAACTTTGTAATCTGCTCCAAAAAAGGACTGGGTACAGGCGACAAGATGTAGCCAGATTTCTTCCTTAAGGTATGGCAGGACAGGGGAATGAACAAAGATAGATTCTTTCCCTGGGCAGGGATGGGAAAAGAAAGAAAGTACATACCTGATAAAGTGAAGAGATATTTTCCTGTTCTGATAAAACGTATCAGGGACAACCATGACACAGGATTATGTTACTCCTGCCAAAACCTCTGGTAAAACAAGGATTCCTAACACAGTAAGTCACACAATCCCATATTATGCACATGCATCAGTAGCTGGAGTAATACCAAATACTGAAACATTTTATTTTCAAGTCATCTGTGTGGACAAAGAAGGGGGACAAGAAAATTACACCTGGCCTTTGGAGGAGGCTCTATTCTGGGCAGTGACTCCATTTTATGCTGAGCACACGAAGTCCCACCTCTATTCCTCTCTTCATCATGTTTCCCTGCTATCTTCTCCATTCCTTGCTATTGCCCTGAACATGCCCAAAAGCTGCTGAGAGCTGCCCAGTCACACCCACACCTCCCCTGCCCTTCAGCTCCCGGTACAGGGAGGGAGCTTGGCACTGGGAGGGGTGCAGTATCTGTCAGCACAGGATGACCACAGGGAGGGTGAAGGAGCCCCAGGCCAGGTGCTCCTACTGGACTTGGTACAAGACAACTCTGAGCGGCTTCGGAAACGCTGTCAGGGTGAAGGCAGCACCCCGCAGTGCTGCAGACTGGAGAAGCAGCTGGGAATGAGTGAACAGTCAAGTCATCTTTGGTCTTTCTTGAGTAAGAAAGGTCCTCACACCTGACTTAGGCAACTCTTACTAACAAGACCGGTTAATTTAATTTTTCTAACACTAAATGTCTCTTTCAGACTAGTACTGGGTTTGATCCTGCTAGGTTCCAGAGATTCCACCTGTCCTTGCAACCTTCAACCAAAGCTTCTTGTCTACAATAATCCAAACCACAGTCAATGGCCACTGGAGTCCCACAGCCAGCTCCTGTTTCAAATGAATTAATTTCCTAGGAAGTGAAGGTGAAGCAATGAATCTTAGCAAGTCCTTGGCACACTTACAGTACAGTATGCCACTAAGCTGTACTGCCCTGAATTAGAAAAATGTTAAGAGTCAGTTGTAATTGGTCTGTCACTTTGATCTTTGCACATCACTCACCTGTACAGACATGCTGGTATACAGCAGCACATTTTCTGCATATTTATATCATTTTGCATTTGAACAATGAGCACTAGCTGAATTCTAATTTCTGTAGTACATGTACAGGAATAACTTGGAATAAAGGGAGTGAATGCTGTAAAACCAGAGAAACTTGCTACATCAACTTACCCTAACAAGGCTTCTCTTCCTGTAACAGTAATTCTTGCAGTCTAGCACTTAAAGGCCACTTAGAAATTCCCTTATATTTAAAAACAAATAATCCACAGACCCCCAAACCCTGACTCCTCACATTTCCTGTGAGCTGTGTTACTTCCTTTTTAGGTGGCAGTAGGCAATATCAGGTTTGGTTTGTTTATTTAAGAATGGAAGACTTATACTTCCACTAGCTCTACTTAATGCATTTTCTAATCTTATAAATCAACACCTCTTGTATACATAAACTGACTCCAGAGCATTGCAGTCTTCCCTATCTTTAAAACACCAACTTTCATCATAATGCTTCATCTTCAACTGAAAAGGCTTGCTTTAAAAAGAAGGAGCAAGACATTAAAAAAAAATCTTATTTAGTGCTTGAGAAGCCAATCATATCATAGGCTTTTTGAAAGCCATATTTATATTAAAAAAATAATAATCACATGACATAGCTAATTAGAGTGTTTAATTGCTGCAATCCTTAGATGCACACACAGTGGCTGCTCTTTTTATCACGATCTTTGCCAGGAAACTAAACAGGTTTCCACACATTTTTAGCCAAACCCACTACAAAAGCATTTATTTACAAAGCAAAAACAAAGTTAAAAACCCACCCACACAATCCTGGTTTAAGCTAAAGGAGACTGTAATATGAACTGGAAGCAGCATCTACCATCCTGTAAAGAACACTTAATATAAAGAGAATTTTCCATAAGTCTGTTCTAATTCATCTCAGATTGGTTCCATAGGCCCCTGATGTTAATCAAAAGTTTCCAATTAATTCAGCACTACCTGAATCACATTTTCATTGTAATTCAACAGCACAGTGTCAATTCTTTGCATCCCCAGCATAACTTCTTCATCCAGAGCTACTGAAACAAATATTTACAAAGGAAGGCAACAGTTACCTAAACTGTACACAAATAGGAAAAGTCAAGGAAAAGATGCCTACTATATTAAAGGTTAACTGAGAATTATCAAGAACGGATGCTAAATACTTTATATCAAAGGTCCATTGAAATACACAGTATCAAATACAGAGGTAAGTAAGAAAATATGGAAACCAGTCGTTTCCAAAACTTCTGCCCTCTTTATTCAGTTGCAACCCCTAAACAGAACAATAATGAAGTGAGCAAACTCTCAGTATTAAGCTTTTCTGTAATTTTTTTTGAAAACAAAAAAACTCATTTCAGCTTTCTACAGTAACAGCATCACAGTTCACAATTTGTAGGTATTCTTTATACCTCATCTAGTAGAGACATCCCTCCGCTCTCCTCCTTGTCCCTAAATTAAAGCTTAGATTATGTATGATGATATAAAAAAATGCTTTAGAGGAGTTCTCACTTGCTGAGTGTCCGGTAAGGTTCAAGACATTCCAGTACATACTTGGTCCCATATGTGAAGGCTTTAGATCAGCAGGTTTATTTTTGGCTTTGCATATTAATCCTCCCCCTTTAAGACTAAGGGAGGAACAGAAAACTTTCAGTAGTAAATACTGCAATGCTCTTTTGTAAAGTTTCTCCACCTGGATACATAAGTGAAAAGGGAGAATTATATTCCACCATTCTCCAGCGCTACATGGAAATTCATCTCCCACACAAGTCTTTCCCAAAACCATACTTACTGTGGGGGTGAAGATGAAAGCTGCACACTTGTTAATGTTCCCAAAAGAACTAAAATGGGACAATGTGCAGCAGGAATCTTTTTAGCTTGGACAATATTAGATGTCAAATCCACCAAAACCTTGAAGGCTCAGGCTCTGTGCAGACCTTGTGCCATGTGGGGCCCAGTAAAAGCCTTACCTATGGAGATGATGACAATAACCAAGCCAGGGATCTACAGCTCTTGCCATCCCCCAGCATCACTGCTGGCAACCAGACAGAAGAACAATTACACATCCTTCAAAAGGAAAGCAAATCAGAGGGTTGACTATTTTCCCCCAGTGACTTTTTGTTTATGCATATACCCATCATTTAAAAGGTGGTAAGAATTCTCCAGTCCTGTAAGCAATACCATCCACTGCAATGAGGATGCATCAACAGCACAGCAAAGGAAAGAAGCCTCTATGGTCTTCAGAGATGTGAATTTTCCTGGTGGAAACCAAAAGTTACAAAAGGTCTAAGTATAAAGATTCCAAACTTAAAATCAGTTTAAAAGATCTTAAAAGTCTTAAAAAGAAGATGCATCCCCCATTCTACTTCTTGTTTAAAACTGTTCTTCTTGGGTTAGGGAAAAGATGAATCGGGTGAGAACACAACCTTTATAGCTTACAAGTCTACCAAAGAGGTTCACCTTGCAGGATCAGGGGAGCACTGCAATCCTATACTAAGCTGTACAGAAACAGCTTCCCCTTTTTGTTTCATTTGACCTAACATTGCCCTTTAGCTTTTAGATGTATTTAATCCCAAAACTCCAAAAAAAAGATACCAACTTTGGAAACTTCCTAATATTCCTTTCTGGCACTAGGGAATAAAAAAGTAAGAAGTTTTTTAAACAGTTCTACACTGAAAAAATAATCAAAACATGTTTACTGTTTTAAATGAACAAACCAGGCTTTTCTTCAGTTCTAACAAACTAATCAGTCTTTTTGGGTTTGTATTATAATCACGGCTTCTCTCTCTTATTTCCAATATCCCTGCATCATGCAGGCTACCCTTTGACAGATTTCACACATTCCTAATTACACTGTGGATTTAAAACCAAAGCTTGGAGGTCCTAGCAAAATTCTGTCTCATCAAATTATTTTTATCTTATGTCCAAACCTGAGGGAACTGTGGGGAAAAGTGTGTGCAAGGTCTTTGAGCACAAAATGTTGGGAGGTTTGGTTAAAGGTCACAAGAGCCCAGAACAGGCATGTCTTCTACAGTGATCTCTGTATTTAAAAGAACACCAGGAGATTAAATCTCCCTGTCTCCTAAAACTGTGGGTGGAGTGGTTTTTTGTTTTGGTTAGAATGGTGGGGTTTTGTTGTTTGATTTGTTTGCTTTGGTGGGGCACTCTGTTTTCGGGTTTTTATTTGTTTGTTTTTAATCCTTTTAGGTTCCTTTATGTCATTTCCTCTAAACCTACTAAAGATTTTAAGAAATAAAGGGAATTCAAGGACAGATGATGAAAGTGATTAGAGGCTTAGAAAGACACACATACGAGGAGGGATTATTAAAGCCTGCCTTGCTTATAGACAAGATGAATGGGAGGGATCATAAGAGAGACATGGAAAATGAGAAGAGACATTCCACAGAATGTTTTTTCATCAGTAGAAAGCAAATGAATTCCTGTATTTTTTTTAGTGTAAGCCTTTTATATGTGTGATCATGTAAGAATTAAATAATCCAAAAAACTACTGATTCCACTGCTAGTCTCACTAAGGCTGAAAGAAGAAGAAGATTGAAATTAAGCTTCTCTATTCATTAATAAATAAACTGCACCCGTTCCAGGTAAGGTTTTTGTGTTTGTTTGTTTGTTTGTTTTAAATAAAGGAAGGATTCTTACAATTCTAAGTATGTTTTCCACTAATAAAAAGAAAGTTCTGAATAGGCTCCAAAGTGCAAGAAATCAATTGGGCCTTCCTGTGTCTCTCTCTAATGCATCTGGTACTTGCTAAAAGCAAGGAGACTTCTACATAGACTTCTGATGGGATGCAGTAAAGGAATTTATGTGTTTTAGTTGTACTGGAAAAGGATTTTTCTCCGACAAAGCCATATATGTAAATTTATAGTCCTGATTAAATGCAGAAGATTCTTGTTCTGTAATGGGTAAGAGATCTAGAGTGAAGAGCAATATCCTGATCAGCAGATTTAAAAAAAAAAAAAAAAAAAGATAGCTTTAATAGATTCTTGTAGAGCCTTGAAGGGCAGTCCTGACACAGTGCTCATGAAGCAGAAGTCAACACAGTGAGGCACAAGTTAGCATAGCCAGGCTAGTCTGAGCATCAGGAATGTTAACTATTGCAATTGCATGGATCTCTGCATGGACCTACTGATTAAGAAATAGACTGTAGCCAGAATCTGAACACCCTAGTCTCCCACAATGCTTACTGCAAAATCAAGTCCCTTAAGAAAGCACTATGACACTTTTTAAACTATCGTGCAAACTACATTCCAGCAAGAGCAGTACTTTGTTCGTGACAACTAAAAATGCAACTCCTATTCCCAAATCTTGTCCTACTTCATATCTTAGGTCCTGATTTTGAATGTTTTTCAAAGATTTGTATTTGGATTTGAAGTGTTGCAGGAATCAGCTGGTAGTGGATGTTAAGCACAGTGAAGCTGCAGCAACTGGCATTAGCAGAGAGGACCAGAAACATTTTGCATGGTTGTACTGTCCACTTATTCCACCTGTGCCACTGGAGCAAGCTGCAGTAATCCAGATTATAGTGACCAGATTCTATTGGCAAGGAGAGGCAGGGAAAGTCTCCTGGAAGGGCACCCTTCTTAAATCTGGAGATGGATGATTTTCCAGAACTAAGGCAACCACATGGCTATAAATCTATACCCACCACATAAAAGCAGAACTGTAAGGCACTAATTCCATTCCACTTAAAGTAATAGTGGTTTTATGCCCCACTCAGTACTGCCATGCACAGCATAGCTGGACTCTCTTGTGATTCATCCAAGGAAGAGAACATCCAAGGAGGAGAACATCCAAGGAGGAGAACATCCAAGGAGGAGAACATCCAAGGAACAGAGAACAGCATCTCCCTCAAAATATTTGGCCTTCAGCAGCAGCAGTGACTCTCCTAAGTTAAGAATGACCCAACTGTACCTCAATAAAGTATTTTCTCTCTTTCAGCCACTGGAAACTTCGCACAAAATGTGACATATAGAGAGTTATTAGCAGAACCCACAATATCTTATACTTCAAATGACCTCAAAGAAGAAGGTATTGAACAGACCAGTCGCTATATACTGAAAAAGCTTTTTGGCAGCAGCAAAAATGTTTACATCTGTTTCCCCTCAGACTCTACCATTTACAAACTCCAAAGGCTATGTTCAGAGTAAATTGTTCAAGCACTTCTGCAAACTGAATTTAATGATGCCTTCCTAGAGTATATATAACAGCAATTTTGGAACTGTCATTTTACCTGTCCAGAGAAAAGATGTCGCTTTCTCATAAGAAAAATCCTTTGCTGGGCTTGAAAGACATGTGCAGTAACCTATAGGCTGGAGAATTCCTTTAAAACCCACCCACCTAAAAACTGGACTCAGCAGCCTATGTTATACAGACTAGGAGATCCAGCTTCTACTTTGACACCTCTCTTTTCCCCAGATGTTATTAAATGGATCTCACCCTATTTACAACATGTCCGATCCTGCTAACAAATCCAGCTCCAAGGCGTTCTTCACGCAGCAAGTCTCTCATGTCTGCTCAGGCTCTTGGGAACCCCCCCATCAGCTCTGTATTGTTCTGTTTATGCCCTGCATTGTTCTTGTCCATCCATGTTTGGGAATGGAAGCTTTAACTTCAGCTGCTCTGATGATTTTTATTCAGTCTCTAAACAAAAATACATTCTACTTTCTTGCTTTTTTCTACATAATACCACCAGTTCTTGCTGCTCCAGTGCGTGACCATTCCTACCCCCATGGTTAAGGCAGTAAGAGAAATGTTGAAGTTATCCAGGCAATTTGCCCAGGAAAACTTCCAGTTTGTCTAGACTAAGCACAAATAGATTTAATGCAAGGTCTTACCATCATCTGGAACATACAACATGCTGCTACCATCCCTATCAACTATATTACAAGTTCTGTGATATCTGACAACTTGTAAAGCCCAGATCCTGGAGCATCACAATTACATACAACTCTAAACTTGTATAGAGTTATATTTCCAGTTCTCATGGTCACAGGAAGGGAAGAAGAC
This sequence comes from Edolisoma coerulescens, assembly GCA_013397115.1. Taxonomy (NCBI): domain Eukaryota; kingdom Metazoa; phylum Chordata; class Aves; order Passeriformes; family Campephagidae; genus Edolisoma; species Edolisoma coerulescens. Next base: position 78,698 of record VWZW01002957.1, on the reverse strand, counting down.
ACTAATTCTGATTAAAAGAAATCCAGTATCAGACAAAAGACCAATACTTTTATAAAATTGCCTTAAACATGAGATTTTTTTTTTTTAAAAATTAAATACATGAGTACAATAAGCAACACAGCATTAGCCATGATGCGTTATACTTTTAAGCAAATCAACTAGACTACAGAGTAGAGTTCAACCCTTAAATATGCCAAAAATTATGAAGATATGCAACTCTTCTCCATGGCCACATTTAGCTAGGTAGTACACTACTCTTATAGCAAGATCAATGAAGGAAAAGCTAATCAGTTCAACTTTCAACAGAGAAGAACAAAGGAAATGCATAACATTGTTAACTCCAATATGACTAGCATGTGCATCCACCTGACAGTGTGAAGAGCATTGTAGACTCCAGTAGTAATGCTACGGTGTATAGGGTTACCTGTTTCTGAAACATTTGATTATTCTGAAGCAATCTCCTTTTCATCACTGTCAACTAATGGGCTGGAGGGATGGAAAATACTGCTAATGCACAGTACAGGAAAATAAAACCCCAAAACCTTTATCCTAGTCACCCCCTAGAAAAGATCTTCTCTCACAAACAGTTGATCCTTACACTTCAAACCATAAAGTTCATTTGTTGTCAGATGCAAGATCTCCACACAGAAAATAAAACAAAATTTCTGCCAATATCCCAAGTCAGCTAGGGTTACGTTTTTACTTTCCTGCAGTGCAGGGGAAGAAAGGGCCACTTTTTTACATGTCTTTGAGTGGAGCATTTAGGTAAGAGTTTTAAACAAGAAAGAAAAGTGCCTTCATCAACAGAACACTTACCATAAAAGCCACTAAATACATGAAAGGATCACAAGCTTTGCCTATACATGTTTATGTATATCATATGAACAAAACATAAAAATAAAGAAAGATGAACTTGCCAGGAGACTATAAGAAAAACTGTTCCATAAAGCCATACATCACGGATATATAGTATATTCTTACTTTATCCCTAGAACACACAGGCGCACCTTTTCTGTCAAGTTCCATTCCTGCCACAGCCCTCTTTTAACTTCATAAAAGGAACCATAATAATTCTCTGCTGCAAGATACAATCACCTGCTCCAGAGTTTATTAAACAAACCTTGAGAAACAAAACCAAACCCTAGTATTCACCACTGTGATCGAGACACAGAGTCACGGCATTAAATCATCAGCGCTGTTGACTGCGGTGAGTAAGTTCTCTATTACACTTGTATCCCTCTAGTTTCGATTGAGGATATACCTCGAACATTGGTTTCTATTAAGTCAATATCCACTTTCATTTCATTTTCCTATACCAAAAAGTGTTCACAATATGAATATGAAAGAATCACACAGGAAAAAACCTTCCCTTTCGATCGTCATCCTAGCAAACGTGGAGACCTCACAGGGAACGTGCTGCAGGCTGGCGGCTGCCTCTCAGAGCTCGGCACCCAAACCCCCGGGCAGCCCCAGCACCGCCGCCTCCCCGGGCCGCCTGCTCTCACACGCCTTACCCTCGTCTTGCGCCGCCGGTGCCCCTCCGGGTCCGAGTACGTCCTGTCCACGGCGAGCGCCGTGTCGCTGCCCGGCATGCTTGGGCTTGGGCTTGGGCTGCTGCTGCTGCCCCGCGCCGGGCACGGTGACACCCAGGGCCGCCCGAGCACCAGCCCCGCGGCCGCGGGACTGAGCGGGAGCGGGATCGGGATCGCGGCCGCCGCGGGAGCGCCGGNCCGCACACCCGGCGCAGCCCCTCGGCGCTCCGGGTCCCGCCGCACGGGGCGAGCCGGCCGGGTCCCGAGGGGGCCGCGGCTGCGGCGTCCCCCTCCTTCGAAAAAGGAAGGACGCCTGGGAGGGGAAGAAGGTGGGAGAGAGCCTAGCCAGAGGGACTGAGCCAGAAGTTCCTTCGTTTGCTTAATTTTCAAGGCCGTCGTACTTGCGGGGACAGCAGGAGCTGGGACACGATGCTCTCCCAGAGGTATGGCTGGACGGAGGGATAACAGTTCCTCCTACTGACAGCCACTGGTTTGGGTCCGGTCCAGCTCTTGGAGGGAGTTACCATGAAGCAATCTCGACTTCCTTTAAAACAAACCTAGACCCTGGGGCTACAGTAAAACCTCACAAAACACAGCAAATCCTAAAGGTTCAGAAGTCCAAAGGGGAAAGAAAGGAAGAAACCAGAAGTATTGTGTTGTCGGTTTTGGGCAGACTCACTTGTAAGGTTTTGACTTCGGTAGCCTAAGGTACCCTGGACACAACTGAGCAGTGCTGCTTGAAAGCCCTTGATACCTAGAGGTTTTCACAATAAAATGGTATAAACATTCTCTCAAACCAACTCAGTAATCAAGGCTTGCATTTTCCAAACTGGTCAGTGGAGCACAGCAACCAATTGAGCCCTCTTTTCTGCACATTACACATGTGAGATAAATCCTTCAATGTCCTGGCATAGGGGAGCTTCAAACCACACTTCTGAACACCCAAGGAAAACTTGTTTTCCAGGGCATGTGTATGCCAATGTACTTAAATTCCTAAGGGTTGAGTAGAGTTTCTGACTGATTTTCACATTTATCTTCAGACTTTCTATGCTGAGGAATGCATTTAAGTGACACTTAACACATTTTAACCCACTGAAAAGTGTAAGTAAAATACTGTTTCATAATCACTGAGTTGTAGAGGAAATGTACGTCTTTTCCTTTCTGAAATAAACAGAATAGTTGAGTTACCACCTCTAATTATTACACACGTAAATCTGGAGTTCCTTCAGGCCAACTCCCTTGCAAGAGTAGCAGGACTTCACCTTTTAGGTACAGTTGTTATCATGCTCATGCATGAGTCACACTGCTTTTCTTCTCTAGTTGGAGACAGCAACAGTCCCAAGACATGTGGGTATATAAACATACTTAAATATCAACATAGCTAACTATCCTAGGAGGACCTTACAGCTTTAAAAAATACTTCCCTGTCACCATTTGGTTTTTTTATTGGAATCATATGTTCCAAGATAACAGTACTGTCAGAGGTTAATTATCTGACACAAGGGCCTCCTTGGTGTTTTCAAGTAATGAGGTTTTCATAAATGAAAGACCTGGAATTCTAAAATAAAGATAAATACTAGACCTCACTTTCTAGGCAGGTGTTTCTTCTTCAACTCTGATGCCAGTTTTAACAATGTTATCCCAAAGTAAACAATGAGTGGGTTTACTAAAGGAAGCACTATTTTCCTAATGCAGCATTCAAAGTAACCAAACTAACACTGGATACTGCACACAGGTGGTGACTTGCCACCCTTCCTATACTTCTTATGAAGCTGAATGAGTTAGCTGAAGTTAAAAGGCTGCTGGGAAAAAACTGGAAATGGAAACTGTGTTTTTTCAGTCCTCCAGCTCAGACATAAACATTAATCCATGTGCCAGAGGATGAGGAACTCCAGAGGTAAAGGTGAGTAAAAAATTAGATAGGCAAATTTTGTGGGGCTTGGGGTTTTCACTGAAGTAGTAATTGCACATTTCCAAACAGGAATGTGTGGTTTCCAGCACCTAGGATGAAATATCCTTATTTCCTCAGAAACTTTCAGGGTTTTTTTTAAAGACTTGCCAGATGTAGTTGATCAAAGCATAGAAAGGGTAAGCAGTTGGAATAGGGACACATAAAAGACTGCAACTACTTGATGTTTTAGTAATAGAAGGCATATTATAAATCATACTTTATTCAAAAGTTTAAGAGTTTTATTTAAATATCAGCCTTATTTAAATAGTACCAGCAGACTAGCCACAAAATGGCAAAACTTCTCTTCAAGATAAAAAGAGGCAGGAATATGCACTATATATTTAGGGGTACTATTAACATACATACTACTATATTTACAAAGAAAGCTCTGTCCTACTGTAGCCTCTAAGAAGAGAGCACAATACAGCTGGTCTTGTAAGACCCCAGTGTTGCATTAGTCACACCTTCCAACCAAGCCTGTGGATCTGTTGCTTGGGCACTGCTCTCAGTGGTGCACACCAGAAACAAGAGCTCCTGGCTCCTGCACCAGCAGCGAAAGCCCTGGCACCGAGCAGTTCCTGGAGGAGCTGTGACCACAGGACAGCAGGCCAGTCAATTAGGAACAACTGCTGCACACAGCAGCAAATTATAGTGGAGGAGAAATAGCTGCTTGGGTAGAGGCACCTGTTCCACAGGTCGGGAGAGTCCTTCCACACAAGCTGAATTAGGAGCCACTGTCATTTTGATAATCTCTGCAAGTGCCACATCTCAAGAAATGGTTCTTTTCATATGTTAGAGTTAAATCATCTGCATCTTCAGAATTTATGTCAAACTGTGGTGCAATGCAATTCTCTGACCAAAGGCTGCTCTTTTCCCCCTTTATCTTTCCTTCTCACACATGTGCCACTAGGTCCTTCCTGGGCTGGAGGTGGAGCATGTTCTTATCCTACGGCACAGTTGCAGAATGCATTTCATTTGGCTTGGCTGAACAAAGACCACATGCCTTCCTCTTGCACACGCAGCTGGTTTGTACAGCTCTCCTTCCCCACTCCAAAGCAGAGACGTGACGCCCTGAACGTGGCAGAATACTGCACAGCACAGTGCTACTGAGAGCTTCACCGAGTACTTCTCTCACTGTTATTTTCAAAAGCCCACAGAGTTTAAATAAATGCTCTTCCCACACACTGCACCTGCTCTCAACTGAACCTTCACTCCACTAAAGCAAATTCTTCCACATATTGGCAGGAGCATGGGGCTGGACTCACAGTGACATAGATAGAAATAGTAGCCCATAGACTTATTCTCTCATCTTTTGTTCTTCTCAGAAAATAGTTTAAAAATTATTTTCTATGGCTTAAATTAATGATAATATGTTAAATCATTCCAGCCATTCATTCTGCCAGTTTTAAAGTTCAAATACCTCAAAATCCCTCACTGAGTCCCCAGCTGTCAGTGCCCATCCTTTTCCAGTCCTTTCCCTTACTTTGGCATGCTGGCATGATCCACAATGCTTAACTCTTGGTATTTACATTATTTTGCCTACCTTTTTAAAGTGACCTTTTAAAGAGTGATGCCTGTTAGGAACAGAAGGTCTAGTTAGACTTAAGATCACTGTACAAGGGTATTCACCACAGTATTTGGTTTTCAGAGGGACAGACATCAATATTGCATTTGCTTGTATTGCCATGTTTTAGGAAAATTAAATCTCTGGAGGTGCAGCAGAGGCACTGTCCAAAGGAGGCCTATCAGCTGGAGCCTGAGCTTTCTAGAGATGATTCCTGTCTCACTCTTCCCTTCAGGACCTGCATCTTTGCTATCCATTTTTTGCCCCATGACCATGTGTGATGCTTGCACAGCAAACACAGCACTCCTGCCTGCAAGCCATAAATTATCCATTCTGATTTATGCATAGGCCACGGAGGGAGCAGAAGTACCAGTGGCACTTGTGGGATTGCCTAGCAAAACCCAACTCCCACACGGTGTAATCCCCTACATGGTGTCATACACACACACTGGGAAGTAACAAAAAGACCCCAAACAAACCTTTATAAGGGTGGAAGACATGGAAACTCTTTCATTTGGAGGCTGGCCCAAGGTTTGGCCCCATTCTCTTTCCAGTTTTATCATGAATCTGGATCTTGGCAATTTACTTTACTTCTTTGGACTTCTACTACCCTGCCTGTAAAATGAGAAGCACGGCATATTTTTCTCATGTGGAGAACCTTGAGCTCCTCCAGAATTAAAAGTGCTATTATTAAATGTTGTGTTCTGATGTTCGTGGGGAGAAATTAGATATCCAACGTCAAAAGTATGCTGGCAAAGGTACAATCAGGAAGAAGACAAAGGTCCGTTTTCCCACAATGGTAACATCTGTACTCTAAACAGGATACTGAGGCTTCTTTTGAGAGACTTTTTAACTTGCCCTCCAAATCTTTTTCCAAAAGCTTTCATCAACCAGCCTCCAGGGAAAGGGGTCTACGTGAAAAGAGACTGTTAGTAATTTCCAAGTCTGAGGGCAAGTGGGATAGTGCTGAGTGACATTGGTCTTGTAGTTAGCCCTGAGTGCACTGTCACCGTTCTCAGTTCATCTGCCAAGGCATGAGCCTTTCATGCCCACAGCAAAGGAGATACTCTGCTTGTTTGTACCACAAACTACCAAGGGATCACACTGAGACTTGCAGATTGTATTGCCAAGCTGTGACGCGCATTCAGAAGAAGCTGATAAACATTCAGATATCAAACTAAAATTTTAAATCAAACCCTCTCCTCCCCTGTCCTTTCCTGATTAAGAAATGTTTTATGTGCTTTCACAATAGAATAGCTCTGGACACTCTGTGAGTATGCATTTTCTACACAGTAAAAAACTGAAAAACAAAGCGTTTCGTGTATTAGTGAGATGCATATAGAGGGTGAAGTGAAGAGAAGCAAGTGAAAAATTCCAGTTCAGGGTAATGGAAGTTCTCCTCCTTCTTCCTTTCCCCTGCACACTATTGTGTGTCCCTTGCTGTGTGATGAGAGGAAATTACAATCCCTTTCCTCATTCTCTTACAGCCTAGGAAAATTCAGCTACATAATTCCTCACTGCTGCTGCTGAGTGACAGTGATAGTGCAAACAGCACCTACAGGATGGTGGCAGTGCTTTGCATTTCAAATGCTGTGAATAAGAGCCACCTTTGTAGCAGACTGAAATGCCAACTGTTCTGTATACCCAAGAACTCGCCTGGAGACCGGCTATTTACATTAAAGATAGTCCGTGTTGCAGATGCAAGTACAGAATTCTCCCTCTAGCAACGTGAATGGTTGCTTCTCATCAGCTCACAAATTTTCTTCTGCCTCATAATATGTGATTTTTGGCCTTCTGAGGAGGAATGTGTGCAGCCTCTTTGTCCCAAATCAGCCACTTTGACATTGTCACAAGGCATGCAGGACCAACAGCTGCAGCCTGCTGGCACATAAAGGTGTACCCCCTTCCAAAACACAAATATGAACTTGCATCCAAATCATTCAGGCTGTTGCCAGAAAACAACCAGCCTGAATCTCCTATTACTTCATGTTCTGGTGGTTACATCAGTGAAACATTTTATCTCAAAGTAAAACAAGCCCACTAGACGTAGCCCATGAGCACAAGAATTGCTCTTGGAATGTGCCACCCTAACCCACTCTGCGAGGCACAGTGCCTGCAGTCTCCTTGAGGTGGCATGAAGCTGGGCAGCTGACATCTGAGCTCCTAAAGGCTCTGTAAGTTAATACACTACAGCTTTCACCCTACTGCTCTATGGCCACAGCTGCACAGAATCCTGCCTCAGTTTGTGGCTGAGGGCTGCACACAGAGACAGCAGACAGTGCTGGATAGGAACCTGTCAATTTTTTTTTAATCTATGAAGTACATTGCATGATGGTGGCTCTGTATAAGTTATGTCACACTAAATGTGAGACATCAATTATTTCCATATGAAGAGACAATGTCAAATGCAGGATTAGGACTTACTTGCCAGTCAACCAGAAAACACAGATGGGTTACAAGAGGACAGAAAAATTACTGATTATACAAGTAAGCCTACACCTCTTCCTGGTGAGAGTTGTTACAATGTAGCCCTTTGAGTTTTACTACAGTGACTCTCTGTCTACAGAGATGCAAGTTACAGGGACATAAAGCTCAAATTCCCTCACCAATGTAAAAGTTGATCACCTACAACTCATCTAACTGTGGTTCTGTTAAATCTAATTTAATGTTATATGAAAGCTTTCCTGAAGAACCAGGTAAAAACAGAGGAGTGTGTTAGGTCACTTACCTGCTGGGTTAATTGGGCATTAATAAAAGCCATTAGATAAATACAGTTAAAAGCATTTTAAAAATGAGCGTAGAAAAAACCAAAAGCTCTTTCCAGTTTACTTGTCAATCTGCCAGACCTAAACATTCAGTTCTGGTTTGGGTGACAGAGACTTCAAAGATGAACACCAACTAAGCAGAAAAGCTCAAATGCCGTGATGTTTAACTGGCATATATTTTCCAAGTGCCTGATTTTAACAACAAATATTTTAAAGGCAAGAAACTGCAAACAAAAAACACCAGAGCACAGCACAGATATTTCTCTTATGCTAAGTACATGGGTATCAACCATTATTTTATAAGTACCCAGCAACACACTCCCTTTATTCATTTAAATATAGTAATATATCAAGAAGCCGCTTCTGGGTTATTACTATATAATTTTACAGAGTAGGTTTCAATGAACAAAGTATTTGCTGTATTTGCTTCTTTTTTTTTTTTTTTTTGGCTAACAGATATTAAATTTGTTTTACTTTCATATTAGAATGTTTTTTATGGCAAAAATACAGGTCCATTGATCAAAGTTTTGCCAATAGCTTCAATATGCAAGGCCTCTATAACATATTTCTGCATATTCCACAGCAGATTTGCTCACTACTACTGTTCCAAAGACAGGAGAAGAGCTTCATAACTTCCTGCATGTTAATATTCATTCTTAATAATATTAAAACTGCAACACCTATATGCATATGTTCCTGCACTTGGCTATACAATTTTGAATATTGGAATCATGTTTTAGATTGGAATTTAGATTTAGTGAATTTAGACATGAAACTATTTGACTGTGGAGGCAAGCCATAAGATATAACACAATTGTTATTTTTAACTATCTGGGTGCTATTAGATGCTTCAGAATAGTCTATAAGAGATTTAAGCAGAAAAAAATAAATAAATGTGCTTTTTAAACAATAATCACAATCATTCTTTGAGGCTTTTAAAATCATGATTTAATAAGGTACTATTCATTACAAAATTTGGGGGACAATTTTTGACAGATTGAAGTGTTCTGCTTCATTCTTTTAGAACCAGTGAATTACATGAGATATCACACAGTATCATTTTCTTATCCCTGGGACCTGAGTTTAGCAGGAATATATAAGCAGCAGCTTATTTTTCAATATTTTTTGAAACTGTATCAACACAGTAGAGTCCTAATATTTTAGGGGGAGTTTCCCCTGAACTTCCATTACTAGAAAATTTTACAGCATGGGATCACTAGAAAGCAGGACAGCGAAGACACAACATTTCCCAGTAAAAATTCCTATCCTGCTATACAGCAATACAATTTTCTGGAACAGAATTAATGCCTTTTTCCCCAGCATAACTGTAACCAATCTTTTCTTACTAGAATTATATGTATGAAGGGTAGGATTTATTTTTCTTTACCAATAGAGCTATGTAGACGAAGCATTTATACATAAAGCAATCCTAAGGCAACAAAAGCAAAGAGAACCTCAGTGTCCCCAGACACCTGACAGGACAGAAGACACCCTGCAGCAGACAGGCTGCTCTGGGGCTGAAATAAACTGAAACCCTCTTCCCTTTCAGTGCCCAGCAATGTACTCATCACCAGCTGGCCTCAAGTGTCACTGAAAAATGAAGCTGCCCCTCTTCTTGCCTTAAAAAAAACCAAAACCAGTTTTGGCAGCAGGGTTTGGGTTGGTCTGATATGGAGGGTTGCAAAGTAGTTGCCTCTGCTTGAGCTACGAGTAGCTCCCCACTTCTGTTTTATAACCACCTCAGGCTAACAATTTTACAGATACCAGAATTTTCAAGCCGAGAATAAAGGCATGATATCATCAAGAAGAATCTCACAGACAAACACTTATATATCAAAAGAGAGGAAAAAGCTGTTATAATTATAGGCCTACAAGTGTTCTTTTACAGTGTTCCCTTAAATTTATTTGTGTTTGTGTGTGTATCTCACACACGTACACAGCCTTACCAACCATTTTATTTTAAGTATTATAAGGGGAGAAATTTAATTTTCCAGCTTGTTCATTCTTCTAATACAGATTATTTCATGTAAGTTTTGAAATACTTGTAAATTAGGAGTCCCAGTAGAAAGTATTGGTGCAATACACAAACTAATAGCAGTATAAAGACCATAAAAGCAACACGGTATAAATCAAAAGTAATTAAGAGTTGTAGGGCGCAGGCACACAAAAGTTACAACAAAGTAACACAGCCAAGAAGAACTCGTATTACATAAATTAAGACAAACCCTTCAGAAAGAAGCCGAATCACAAACACGTGAGGCTTGACAGGTCCTACTTTGCAGCTCTGACCCTCACCAATTCCAATGATTTTCAGCATTTCAAACACCCAGGTCTGATACAACTACAAAACAACAGAGCATATTCTTCATTTACACCCACCAAAATTTAGCATTTCTTACAATGAAAAGTTGTCCTTTTTCTAAACAATATATTTTCTCACATTTTCTGTCCTTTGAGATACCATATCATAAACCTTACCCAGTTTGAAAACTTAACAGGAAAATATTACTAAAAATTATTTTTCATTTCTGCCACAAGTTTTTACAGAAATAACCTACCATTTTTCAGCAGTTCTGTTTTGTTACACTGAACCTCTAGGCATGGTGTGAGGATTTGCTTGAGCTGAAAGGCTAAGGTTCTGCCTTAGCTGGTGAGCAAAGCTGTGCTGATCACACGCCTGTAGCCCTGCTGACTGCACAGCCAGCACCAGCAGCTGCAAAAGGGCGCTCTCCACACATGCCCCTTTCCTAGATGAACGATGATCCCAGCTACAGGTGGGGCCTCCCCAGCACAGCCTCCAGCTGACATCAGCGTCCTTGAATTTATGGGCATGGGAAGGTATCCGAGGCCTCAGGGCCATAAAAAGAAATGGCTGGTTGGTGATATCAGTGTGGAAGTAACCCATGCAAGCTGCCCACAGGCAGTAACTTAGGCAGAGGAGTATTCAGACTGTGTACTTAAGCTGCAGTGAAAACCACTGACTGCTTGGATGACACAGTTTCAGAGTTAGTGTAAAGAACTGATGGCTGGTAGCCTATAATGCTACGTGTGTATTATCAGGGCAGAGAGATGTACCTTTAATGCCTGTGTTTAGTCTAGAATCTTATCCTTTAAAGCTGACTTGTAATTTAGATGCAACAATGGTGAGCTGCTCTGAGAGCTGATACAGGTGAGAGCTATTTCTGTCAAAACAAAATTAATTATCACATTGTGAAAATACATATGTCTGAGTTTTATTAGCTCCCTCATCTTCTACTGGCACATCTACTCAAGCTGTGGTGCTGACTCAGGAAAGTGGGCAGGGAAACATGCCTGAGGGCAGAAGGCAGAACACAGAAGAAGTCAGAAGTAAAAGCTAAAGCTGATCATGCAATTACATTCTTAGTTGCCAAAGATTTGATTGTGTCATAGCACATAGGGCATGTTTGTATCCAAAGACTCTTAATGTAAATACCGTGTATCTTTATAAAGGTTAGTTAGCTTTGTGAAAGACATGGAGTCAAATGTTAAGTCATCTATTACTTACGAAAATTTTTTAAATCATGGGCACCCCAAAATGAACTATTAAACCTTTAAAATGAACTATTTTCCTCATTTTTTTTCTAATAGAACTTCAGTAACAGCATGAATCAGTTAGGCTTTGGAAAAATAACAAACAGCTTCATCCAAGCAAAAACCTAGCAGGAAGTTTCAGAGTGAATCTTCTGGTAGAGCTGAGATCAGCAGTTATATCTGAATATCATAATACCAGCTGCTGAAACTAAGATGAGGGAAAGATGAAAACTAACAGAACTGCTTGAAGGACCAAAAATGCAAATGTGGCATTAGAACATCTGTGGAGATAAAGCATCATACATAAACAATTATCTGGTTTGCAAGAAAAGAGAAAAAACCTTTCAATATAACTAAATAGCTGACCCAGCAGAAACATGTTCATCTTCTCCAAGAATGAGTCATCTCCAGGAGATGCTTCACTAAATCTCTATAAACTTTCCCCTTTGATACCATAATTCTGCTACTGAGAAATTTCCTTTAGTTATCTGGACTTCGTATAGTCAGTCTCCAAAACTATAATGTATTTATTTTCCTAAGGCATCCAATAGTACGAAATGCAGGTGCATGTATACACAACTCAGCTTCACTGATGGAGAAAAGAAGTAGATAAGTTCAACTAAATCAGCAGGGAATTCTTGCATTCCCCTGCAGTGAATGGAGACAGCAGCAAATAAACATTAAAAAATTAAACAATGTCCCTAAGCATTCAAATAGCTTAAAGTGAATCATCTTCTTAATATGAGAATAAAATAAACAAATCTTCAGTAACTCTCAGCATGACATCTTCAGCCATCTATCAAAATCACACAGCAATTTAAAACTAGAAGAGATTAACTGACCCCACATCATCAGGTCTTTCCCCCCACAAGGTGTGTTTTGTATTTACAGATAGCTTTTATGTCCTCTTTGCATGCACAGAGCTGAACTTGCTGCAGCTTGTTGGCATTGCGAAAAACCTTTTTTTGACTTGATTCCCCCAGAACTTCTTGACATAACCCTCTTGACCCTGAGATTAGCTCAGTTGTCAGAGCACGGTGGTAACAATGCCAAGGTCGCAGGTGCGATCCCCATACGGGCCATCCACTTAAGAGCTGGACTCGATGATCCTTGTGGATCCCTTCCAACTAAGAACATTCTGTGATTCTTGTTTCCTTTTGTAACTTCTAGACCTGCACACATACCAATGTGTGTTGGCAAATACATACAGGAGCATTTCCCACTCTCCTAGTTTTCCAGTATTCCTCAGCAGTTGTGAATGACACTTCCAGCAAACAAATCCCTTCATGCCTATTGTCAACATCCTCATATTGCCCTGCAAAATCAGAAAGAAGGATAACACTAGACAGAAAACTTCGAGGTTAAAAATATACTGCTTGAGCTCCCTTCTCTTTGTTCATTAGATAGTCTATAGACATGCATATGTATAAACACACATTATTAATTTATGCCTCCCCGGTGCTTACAGCATTTCATAGGCAGACCGAGCAGTTTACATGTGGCACTGCACGGTGGGCTGGGGGAACACCTACATCATGCAGCCTTGACTTCAGTCTTCCAAAAGGCTGAGCAGTTGTCAGCTGGGCACTGTGTTGGATGGACAGTAAAACAGGGCAGTGGGAAGAAAGCGAAGAGTTCCTTTGAGAAAGGATGTACCAGTCTTGGTACATTTTTACCTCCCCCCCCAAAAAAGTAAGTGGACTTGTTCTGCTTGTTACAGGTTGATTGGAGAGGTTTCTGAGCTGATTTTTAGTAATCAATTCTTGCAAAATATTTTTAAAATGTCATGAAGTTGTGATAAACTTTAGATTTTTGTAAACATTACCAGTTTTCAACAACTGGTAATGTTTACAAAACACCCTTCCAAATCACTTCTGTTATGGCCGGTGGGTTTTAATTCTATAAATTGTGGACAGGCATTAAAGTAAGGAAAAAAACAGTCTGGTAATTGGAATGACCAAGTGCTTTTCGTGTTCTGCAGAACCATTCAAAGAAGTCACAGCATCAGTGTCTCTACTTACTACAGTCCTGCTGTAGATGTGCTTTAAAATCCTGTTTTCAGCCACTAGTAAACTTGAAATTCTTCTCACTACAAGTTCTGTGGCACTTGGATACCTTTGAATGTTAGACATGGAGCTCTCAGTTACACTTGTGTGTATCAAGCTAGAATTTATATACATAAATTATATGTGTGCACATAAACACACCAATACTTATATAGATAGCTACATAGAAAATAAAGAATATGCAATAGTATCAGTTATTGAATCAGAGATATGAAGTCTTGCAGTTTTAATACTGAGCAGATGCTGTGTTTTCATATTACTAGCTGGGCTGCAAGCTAGCAGGAGCACTTCTATCAGAACAGTGTCTCAGGAGGAGGGAAGAAATACATAATTTGTTCTAGCTGGCTTTTCCTAATTCCATTTAGTAGGATTTAATTGAATAAGTGCAGAAAATCTACCTAAGGTTCATATCCATGACAACGGTTTGCTCCCTGTAAGAAATTTCAGAAATTTGTTTCTAGGTTTCTGTATGTATGTTATCTTTCTGTTTCAAATTTAACAACAGTAATTAAACTGATTTTGATCATCTAGGATTTGATCAGCATATAGTGCCACTGCTTTGACAAATGGGGATTTCTACCCCTGACACATCACAATTTAGTTAGACCTTGTAGATCATGCTGTCAGTACTGGTCAGCATCAGTCTCTGAAGCAGCTATGGCAGAACATACTGCATAGGTGAGATACTTACTGCAATGGATACTCATGACTAATTTTTTGGACTTTGAATTTCATGTAGTTTTGCAAAGACACCAATGTATTTATGCAAGTATTGAATTAAAGAATGAGTACGATTGGAAGGGACCACTGGAAGTCATCCAGTCAATCCTCCCTGCTCAGCCAGGGTCCCCCAGAGCACATTATTCATGCTTGTGTTGAAATAGCTTCTGAATATCTCCATAGAAGGAGACTCCACAGCCTCTATGGGCAGCCTGTTCCAGCGCTCAGTCACATGCACAGTGAAGAATTCTTCCTCATGTTCAGGTGGGACTTCCTGTGCATCAGTTCCTGCCCATTGCCTCATGTCCTATTGCTTGGCACCACTGAGAAGAGTCTGGCTTCATCCTCTTGACACCCTCCCTTCAGACACTTATACATTGAAGAATCTGGTGACCTTCTCAGATCATGTGGCACCTGAGTAGAACACAGAAACTATTTTCAAGAATTTAGGAATGCACACAATAGAGGTCATTCACTTAATTTATGGCCAGTGGCTCTTCCATAAGGTTATTTCAAAGGCACACTGATATTTTACTAAATTATCCATCACTCAGGGCTATAGTACAAGCACCATTTGTTAAAACCTAACTTTTCCAGGATAATCTACTTGGTCTTTCCGCTTCATTTTGAATCTGTCTTTCCTTAAGAGAGATCTGGAGAGTATCAGGGTGAGGCACTAACAAAACAACAGAAAAAAACCCCACCAGAGTTAACATTCAGACATGGTCCCAGTACTAACACTGATAAACAGGGAGTTTGAAAGGCCTCCCTTCTGCTCCAACCTTTTATTAACATTCAACCTCAATCTTTGTACACCCTTGGATTTTGTGGTTTACTTGAAAGATTTGATACATACAGGGATCTTTCAAATAAAGCCTGAAGGATATTTTTAATTATATATAAATTCTTTGCAGCAGTTGTGCTTTAGTATAACATAAACAAATACAGCTAAGTGATACTGCTAAACAAATCAGCAATAATACTGTTCCCAGAGCAGAAACTCTTGAGCACTGTGTTGGGCTCCATACCACCACCAGGGGTATTGTCATGTGGTTTTGCACTGTCAGCACAGGATGAATTTCACTCCTCAGACAATTTACAACTAATCTAATTTCTGTCAGCTTCTCTAAAAGATGGAAGACAGTGGATGGATGCCTGAGACAGATGAATTTGAAATAAATTGCAAGAAAGATAGGTGTTGTTAACCAGACTCTTCTGCTGAAAACTGATGCCTCAGCTGTGTACTGATGGAAATTCTTGTCAGCCCAAATTGGTTTTGGCTATGCTATGTCATTTAAATGTTATAGGAATAACAGAAATGGGGTTATTTTGTGGCAGCAGCCAGTTTTCAATGGAAGCTAAAAGCATGGGGGCATTCAGGAAGTTATAACTGGTACTAAACATGGGAACAAAGCTAGGCAATCTGCTGCGTAGGTGATACTGCAAGACACACAAAAGCTTGGCTGAAATAATCCACCCCAGCTGTTGGCATGCTTCAGTGTAAAGCTCAGAAGATGAAAAGACTCAATGTAAACAATCTGCTGATATTCATGACAATTTATTTCTCAATGTATATCAATCGCTGGAAGCCTAAAAAATTAAAACCAGTGCGTAGTGCACATTTTGGCTGCAGTGCTGGTAAAAAACCCTGTGCTTTTTTGTCCCAGGTGAGGGACAGCAAGCACTTTCAGTTTGACATGGTTTCATTTGCTCTGGAGTTACACATCTTGTCTTTCTGCCAGCAAGAGCAGAGGATGAGGGGGCTGGGGTGGCAGATGTCACCTACCTCAGGAGTTGACCTGCCGGTGCACATCCTACTTTGTCCACTCATGGAGTGGGTGAAAACTCTGCTGAGAGATATTGTTGCCTCCACTGATAAGATATGATGAATTTTTAAGCAGTTTTTTTTCTGTTTAACTCTGCCTGCAGACTTATTTCTTAATGCCAGCTACCCTGGATATATGCCCAGCAAGAACTGCTTTACACCAGTTCACCTCAGGGGGAAAAGAGGTGCACCACAGGTAGCTCCGCCTTACTGTTGCTATGTTTTTCAAATATTTTCACATTACAGGGCCCCAGGGACTGTCACAGAAAGCTACCTGGGCACATACAATTTTATGACCCTTCGCCAGGTGCATTTTGACAAAATGGACACAGGGATGGGGACAGGGAAACGAGCTCAGCTCAGCATCTGAGGCTTCCTTGGAAGCCTTTACACAAAAGCAGAGATGAATCCTATGTAAGCACCTGATAGACAAAATAGGGGAGTATGTGGTATTTGACATCTGCTTTTGTGCAGGGGGGAACAAGAATGGAAGAAAGTACCTAAACCACTTTTCTGCTTCATGGGCAGCCTCCTGAAATAGCTGCTACCTTTGCCTTCATCTACACTTCTCAACAATGAAAATAAAATGCACAGCAACAGGAAAGGAAATCTTCAGTAATCTTTCCAATACCCAGCAGCAGGAGTAACCATGAACACTGTATTATTATAAATTATAAATTTTTATGTAACTCGAAATATCTGTGTAGCCAGGTCATTTACCTCACAAAAATCTCAAATCCCTTTAAAGCTAAAGACATTAGTCAAACTGTGAACCAGAAAACCATTCTATTGGGTTTTGTTTATCTTATCTGCCATTATTGCAAACATGTTTCTCATTCAGAAGACTTATTTTAACCCATGTCTTGTACAATCATCCAGACATACGGGGAAGAGAAAGTGACAGGACACGGAATAGCACAGGGCAGGCAGCAGCAGTATGGGAAGAGCAAGAGAGGAGAGAAGGAAAACTCGAGCAGTGGCTCTATGCTTGCATTCCTCAGAGCAAAAAGCACACTGTTTTTTAAGTACACCATCACCGTTTTGAGGTCCCTGGGGAAGAAGATGCTCGCTGCTGAGAGGAGCCCGTGAGACACGGTAGCAGCCCCGGGCACACGCAGCGTGGGGCGTGCCGCAGCCCCGAGCGTGCCTTCTGGCTGCCCTGCAGAGCCCGCAGCCTCGGCGGGTGGCAGCGGGCGGCGCGGGGCCGGCACTGCGGGGGCTGCAGGCTCCGGCCGCCGGGCAGCGCCGGACCTGGAGGAGGTGTCTCATGGGGAGGTGGGAACCGAGCGGCCGTGTCAGAGGCTGGTTAGCTCTGCCAGGGGGCTGTGCCATCCCTCCCAACAGTTGTAACATAATCTCCTGATCCTTCCCTTAGATAACCGGGAGCACGGCAAAAGACAGATGCTTGCCACGGAGAAAGCTGGAGGCAACACCTCCTAGTGTGCTTGTCCGGGGCCCTGTGCTCACCACGGCTCAGGAAGGACCGTCTCCTGAGAGCTGCGGGACAACGAGTTGGAATGTGGCAGCAGAGCAAACACGGAAGTCTGTAACTTGCTGAAAGATGTTTTGATGTCCCCTATGAGCCCTGTAGCTTATGTGTATGATCAGCCCGTGTTGTAAAACTGAGAAGGTGCACTGAGTTATGGAGAACATCACTGCTGGCCTGTAAACCATTTATCTATATTGTGCAGCACAGTTTGCATGGGTTGGGGGGCACCCAGGTTCCTCAGCAGCTGAATAATCTGTGTAATTCAGTCAAGATTTTAAATTGTCTCGTGATCTTTTCAAGTCATCGTATTAAAAAACCCCACAAACACAATAGCACAGATCTGAAGCATGCACATACACCCAGAGAAGTCAGCCTCAACTTCTAAATAACCTGGTAATTTCTTGCCCAACATTTATACAATGACAGCAAAGGCAGCATTTTTAAGACTCTCCCTTTTTTTATGACCATTATACAACAAGGTAATTGAGGACAGCTGAGGTCATAGTTCTATAACTGAGTTCCCAGCCCTGACAACAGAAACTGGTGTCTGATCTTTGGTTCACAGTAAGGTTTTTAACCTCATTTCCACCCACCACTACTGTTATAAAATTCCTGTTATGTGTGTTGGCTGCTCATTTTTCTTAACCTTTGGAGGCTGTAATGTGGTTCCTTCACAAGGCTGAACTCTAAGCCTGCCAAGAAAGAAGGCCTGTGGTACAAGGTAGCTCAAATAATTTAGGATCAAAAATGAAATAGAAGACGTACAAGATTTTTCCCTACATGACTACTGAATTCCACTACCATAAAAGTTTTCCTAAAGGCCTGCACTATTTGAGGCTGCAGAGCAAAAATAATTGATAAAAGAGGTATGAAATACATTGAGGACAACAGCATGCTAACCTTCTAGAAAAACAAGTCTCGTCAGGTATAGTGAATCACAGCATGAGAAATCACAGAGGTGCTTGAAATGGACTTTATTTTAGTAGCACTTGGGTAACAATACCAACAGATGCGAAACTTCGGGGTTTGGCTACTGGGATGACTAATGCCAATAAATCAGTGCAGCAAAGTAGGTCACAGAGTCCCCACCTCACCTGCTGCTCCCAGAGTCACAAGAGGCTGACTCTTTTGCTTTGATTTCACATGTTAGTTTGGCACTTGAAACTATTTCATTATTTCAAATAACTCTCTTACATTTTACACAGAGTTTATTTTTCCAACATTTTAGTCAGTCGATTCAGGTGCACAACAAATGGTCCCTGGATTTACACTGATAAGCAGAAGAGCCCTAATTAAAATGCCAGTTTAAATGGTAGCACAATTACAGGGACAATCTTCTCTGAGCAATGGGCATTCACAACCAAATATAATGATTCAATTTCTGCCAAAATGTTCTTTATTTTGAACTACTAGTACTCAGCAAAGGAGCTGGAATGCATAAATTAGACTCTCCCAGAAAATAATATTCGGGACAAAGAGTTAATCTAGTGGCAACTATAATTTTGAATGGATTTATCATTTCTCCATTTTGTGTAATTTAATAAAAATGCCACCACAGATAATAGACCATAAATAGAACTTTGGTTTTTCTATTCAGTTAGCATTGCCTCATCTAAGGCAAACTACTTGTGTCAAAGAAAGATCTTATTTAATTTTCAGTGTGCCAGTAACCCAAGTAATAATGATGCAGAAGAAAAATTGTTACAGACTGCAAATTAAGAACTGTTTATTACTTTGTGCAGTTGTTTGCCATGTTTCTGTAACACTAGCTGGTCTTTATCCACTGCAGTGGGAAATCCAGTGCATCATAGTGCAATGACCAAATGAAGTAGCTACTTCTGACACTTAGCTGTGTTCCTACTCAAGAAGAGCATTGCAAAAGGCGGTGTGCAACCCACTGAATGCCACGTAAGCACCTGACATGCTGCTCCAAATCCATTAGCCATGGGCCCAGCTGCACCTCCAGAAGAATTTTCCAGCAATTCCATGTTTCAGCAGCCTATAAGATGCCTGAGGTCTGTCCTGAGCAAACCTGAAACCTACAGCACATGAGCCCACAGACAGCTAACCCCAGCAGGGTGCCTCGTGCTGCTGCTCATGATCATGGCACCCCTTCTTCCTCACCTGCCCTCAAAGCTGCACAGATACCATTACACTCTCCAGATACTGCTGTTACCCATCAGCACCATCAGTTCATCTCAAAAAAGCAAGTGCAGGCTAGAACTCGGGCTTCATATGGTTGGTGTTCTTTATTTTGGGTACAAGCCACCTTTTATCCCTCCAATTCACTGAAAAAAAGTCTGTAATTTGTGACTATTATTATAGCTGCACATGTACTTGTGCTGCACATGTACTTTTACTGCACATTAACATCATGCTAGTGATACAAATGTCACACCTGTCTCAATGCTGTCGGTAGAAATCCATGTCAGCACTCACTGGTTGAAAATAAATAAATAGTTACATAGACAAGCACTGAAATTTTGAAAGCCATTCATGATTTTGCCTAACGCAGACAGCGCTGGTGGTGTGGAGAATCTGGCACTCAGATTTGCAATCAGACATTAGGGCCCACACTGCCCCAGCCTTCAGCATCAGTAAAGCAGTTTATTGAATCAGAATTGCAGAATGCTAACTTGAAAATTAACTTGATGGTAACCTACCCATTAAAACCCCCAAATGGCATATGGTTGCAGCTTCAGTACTATTGCCACCTACAGATACTCCTCTTATCCTTCATTACAGAAAAGTGAAAGGGAAAAAAAAAAGCTATGAAACATGCTGTCCTGGCATTACACTCTGATAAATTCAATCACTACCATGTAATTCACTGAAGATTAACATCAGCTCTCTGGGTACAAGCTACAGCTGAACATCTACTCACTTGAATGCAGAAAAAATGTTAATAAATTCAGTGGTAGAAAGGCTAAAAATATAAATTCTGCTTAGTTAGGGAAAAAAAATATACTTGCCCTGTATGATCAGGCGCTATCTTAGATATTTTCTGCAGAAAGTAAAAATCTGTAGAGAACATGCTCAATGGTGCAGCCCAGGAAATGAAGGATGCCAGTGTTCAGGTTTGTCTGGAGCAGCAAAAACCCTGTAGCCAAAGGTAGCTCAGGCCTTTGCTGAGTGGCAAGTTAGTGGGTTTGGGGAGCCCATGCTGCAGCTGGGAACACAAAGTGTGAGGATGTGGTTGTCTTTCTTTGCTGCCCCTTGCTTGAGGCAGGGAGCGACGGCCTTCAGCTTTTTAAGGTACAGTGCAAAGTGACTTCCGAGCAACTTCTCTAAATTAAGAAGGTCTTTATCGTCATTTAGAAATGTACTTTTTTTTCTTTAAAAAACAAATGGTAATTTTATCATAGTTTTTAGTGGTGACTACAATACTTGTTGCTCAGACTGACCATCACCTATGAATGAGTCAATCCCAAATGTTTCCAAATGAAGTACTTAAGCTTATTTGAATTCCTATTTTAGTTACTTGTACTACAATTTCTAGACCAAAAAAAGAAAAAAAAAAAAAGCTGTAAGTGCTAACCATTTTGAGAAAAACCAAAGAAACCAAATTGTTAGAAAAATAGTCAGAATAATTAAATAAACTGCTTTGGGCACATTTTAGTCCTACCACGCACACTACTGAATAGCGCTGAAAGCATTAGGACACCATGGTGTATGAGCATGGGTGTGGCACACAAGATCTCAGAAAACTAAGTAATGTAATGGTCTCAGCTTAAAAAAAAAATACTAAAAGCAAGGATCTGATTTTAATAGTGTTTCCCAGTTTTACCGAGGTGGATGGGTGCAAGTAGTGACAAAAAGATGAGTGTTGTTGTCTGGAAAGGTGAATAATAGCACAGCCACAGATTTATCTTCACTGCTGTGCCATGTTAACAGTCTATATAATCACAGCATTTCTGGCAGAGCTAAATCGCTGCAACTAATAATTCAGCTATAGGTGAGGCTTGCAGTTATTTCAGCATCAGGAAGCCATAATATATCCACCCTGAAAACATAATTATTTAGCATGTGCATGAACACAAATGATGTTGATGTATCTTGGTCTTTCATATTAATGGATCACTTCAATCCAAATGTGGATATTTCTTTTGGCATGCCTTTTGTCATGCTTACATGCATAAAAAATTATGAGTTGATAAATGAAACACAAACACCACTTAAATACAACATACCAGATAAACCCAAATGGATGTGAAGCTCCATGCAATAAGGTACAAACCAGGCATAAATTATTACCCTGGACATCTCCAAAATCCTATCTATTCAGGAGAAAGAGGTTCACACTATACAAAGAGAAATTACAGAAATTCCTTGCTAGAAATACCTTTTTTTCAGCGTTCTATTTCTAAGGTAAACGGCCAAGTTTGAACTTTACCAGGCTCAGGACCCTTTACTGGATTTCAAAAAGGTAGTGAAAAAACTGTTTTCTTTTCCTCATTTTCTTGAACTTTCATTTGACAACATATTGTGCATGATTGAGTTCTAGCTATGCCTTCTCATCATCAGGGGTCTTTCTGTGGCAAAACAAAGAACAGGTTGTATTTCAACAGTTGAACTAGGGAGAAAGAAAAACAGCAGGAAAAAATTATTTATGCAAGCATCATCCTTGAAGCAATTACCTGTGTTTCTGTATTTAACTATATTTAACCTAATGATATCTAATTAATCAAGTATTTCTACTGAGTAGTCAGGAAATGTCTCAGAGCACAAAACATACAGCGTTTTAACAGATACAAGCAGCATGAAAAGCACCCATCTGAAATCAGAAGATGCTCACAAACCACTGTAAATCTCACAGTTGGGATAGCACACCAGCTAAAGTGGGCCAGCATTACAGCCAAAACAGCTATTGACCATTTCATCCCTAGAAAATAACATCTTCCTAATTCCTTCTTAGACTTAAAGATGGCAGGTTTAGATAAGATACTAGGAAGAAATTCTATACTAGTGGTGAGACACGGGAGCAGGTTGCCCAGAGAAGCTGTGGACTCCTCATCCCTGGAAGAGACCAGGCTGGATGAGGCTCTGAGAAACCTGGTCTAATAGATGTCCCTGCCCATGGCAGGACAGTTGGATGGAACCTGATGATTTTTAAGATCCCTTCCAACCCAAACGATTCTGTGATCTTTCTGAACTGGTATGAAGGCACTGCCCAAGAACCTGTGTGTTAAAAGACTCACAGCCTCTGTCCTCTGCACCACAAGAGAGGGGCCATGCAACGGGAGTGAAGGATGGGGAGAAGAGCTGGGAGCCAAGGGTTATGCTGACAGTGCCACCAGCTGGAAGGGTGGAGATGATAGCACAGGAAAGGCCCAGCACTCCAAAAATGAGTGAAAAAGGCCTTTTAATGTGCCCTCTTGGAGAACAAGCAAGAAGCTGCAGCTTGTATCCAAGGAACTCCAGGGTTCTCCCCCACAGGATCTACCATATATTAGTTTTGGCTTTGATATAAATACACATAAGAGAAACAACCAGTGTATCTTCAGATGCTGAATAATCCAAGTTAATAAACCCACATTGTTCAAGTAGCAATATCTCCAGAGGTGTTTAGAGGCTTATGCTAGTACAGTGACTCTTTTTCCTCACACGTGGGAGATTCTGGCATTTTATCCTAAAGGAAAGAAAAAGAATTTTTTTGCAAAGAACTAATATATTCTTGAACACACTAGAAAAAGTCTGAATTCACTAAACTAAGCAAGAGTTTTGCCTTTGACTGAAGTTACACTTTCACCCATTTTCCCTGGTACTGTAATAGGGATGTTTCTTATCTTTTATGCAGATAAAATCTGACCTGTGGCCTGTGTCAACATGAAAGGAAAGTAGAACAGCTGTAAAATTTTGCTAAAAGTTTCACTTCCATGTTTGTCCAAAAATGTTAAGTGTTCAACCTTTAAAATCCTTTTGATTATAAATGTGAAGTGGAAACAGTACATTCACTTGGAGTATGCACGTTTTTTGACTGAACATTATTTACAGATAATGTCTGAGTTTTATAAATTTTTTAATGGAAGTACAGTGTTTTAGGTACAACACTGCGAAGTCTAAGTGATTCTGCGGCTTCAGCCCTACCATCAAAATAACTTGAGTATTTTTAAGAATTTAGCCCTTAACTGCTTAAGTATAAAACTCCCTTAGATTATCTGTTTAATTCATTGGGAATTAAAGCTCTGACTCATTAGTAGATATAGATGAGCTTAAGAAAGCTTAAAATCATTTTCTGTTCTGACAATCTGCCCATTTAAATGCCTGTCTCCCTCCTTACAGGACTGGATCAGCTTTTAGTGAAGATGATGCTATATCACTGTGGAATATTAATGTAAATTTGCATCAGTTCTGGCCTTTCCTAGCAATGATTTGGTCTTTCCAGCTATGATTTAAGCACATCTGCAACTGGTCTATGATTAGTCAAGCAATCCTAGCAGCAGGGGCAGAAATCTTCGAAGAACAAAGTAAAAAGCTTAGGGCAAGAATTGCTACAGCAGACTTAACATAAGCTGTCCCTATTTATGAGCCAAAATTTTTGAGCACTGACATAGGAACCTGAGTTCAAATGCAATTAACAGACTCTCTTTAGTGTCTTTTTTTAAAGAAGAGTATTAAGAACAAGTGAAGAAAAGCTAACTATCTTGTTGGCAAATGCAGACATGACCTGTACTTTTAATTCACTGTTGTTTGTTTTACAGCAGGTCATTATTCTCATTAATTGCTAAGCTGCTGGCAGATTCCTTGACGTTTTAGATGAAAGATCAACCTGGATTTAATAAAGTGATCAAGAAGAAAGAGGTTATAATTCTTTAGCTTAAAAGTCTGCCAAATCAACAGCATTGTGCAGACTGACATCATGATAGGCAGTAGCTTATTGATACGGCAGTCCATTTTTTCATCAGGGTGACATAATACAGCTATTGTCTGGCATGACATATGATGTGCATGACCAAGATTTACTGCAAATCCAGCACAGTGTCCTCTCCTGATTCCTCCTACTTAGAAGTTCAAAGTGGGCAAGGTAGGCAGGAAGGTGTGAGAGGATTTACGCAGGTATGTTTTCATCTGTGAACAAAGAAATTCTATTATTGGATTTAAGTGTACATGTAGCAGCACTACCCATGATACAAGGACACTTAAGTTCATGGGGTTCTAGCTTTCCAGTCATCATCATTCAGAACTGCTAAGAAGTTTGACTAGTATCAGATCTGAACATACAGATACACTTTTCCAGAGGCGCTCACTAGGAACAGCCTTTGACATGTGAGCAGAGCAAGGGGCTCAGACATGTCTCCAGCTCTGAAATGAGACACACTAACTGGTGTGTTTTAGACTGACTAAGTGCAACTAGCTTTTTCAAGCAATGATTATTTTTTTACAGGTAATTTATCCTGGAGAAATATGAACAAATCTTGTTTACTCCAAAGCACACATCCCATGGCAGAAACATCAGACAGCAGACACTCAGGCTGAACTGTAAAAAAAAGTGGCAGAAGGATGAAAGGAATAACGATAATGTGGTCTGTGCCAACTTTGGGCAGGGAAATTTGGAGCAGGAATTTTGCTTATGAACCCTGAAACAGTTACATGCAAGGAGAAGGAAATGGGAAAACACCCCAAACTCCTTCTGATATTCGGTGCTTCCAGTGTGACCCCCTTGAAAAGTGAAGTTTTGCTAAACGAAGTAACAGGATTCTGTCAGGCTGCAGAAGTATCATCAGTCACACGTTGCTATAGGTAACTGAGTATTTCTAGAAAGTTAAATTTAAAAGGCAACACAGAAGATTGATAGATTCAAAAGCTTAATGACACTGCAGTATATTGAATATTTTAAAATTTGGGAAATGAGAAGGATTTTGTAGAAATATCTGCTAAAATTGTACATTTGAAGGGGCAGCAAGATACATTAGGAATTAATAAGGCATGAAGTTGTCTCAAAGGAAATCACTTCTATGAAACACAGTGACAAACAACACAGGAAAATTACAGAAAATGATCAGCATTTTTGTGCCACTTTCCACAGACTGCTCTGTCACTCATTCTGAGTAAATGAATAAGGAACTTGTCTCCAGCCAGTGAAACCAAGAATAAGGAAAATCCTGTGTTATCCTAGTTCACTGTGTCTTGACATATGCAGAGATGAAGCACATGCCATTATGGGGTATATCTGAACTGACAAAGAAGGTACTTTCTTTGGAGAAAGGCTCTCTCTGCAGGTCTGTGATACCTGCAAAGGGTGACCCGTTGCCTGAGCAATCGGTCAGTCAATCAATCAGTCAATCAAGTCCCTTTTCCACCAGTAGAGAAAGCTTCCTGCTGAGTATGGCCTACACTGTTTTTTAAACTTCCACCCCTGCTTACTGGGTAGGGCTCTCAGCCCTCAACTGCTTGATATGGGACAATTGCTCTGGTAAAGTGAGGATTTACTACATTAACTGCATGCAGTGGTTTTCAGGATAAAGTCTAGGAACATCTGAGCTACTGAAACAGATGAGACTGAACTCAATTCACTGTCAAGAGTTAATAAGTGGGTCAGGTGAGAGCACATGGCAAGTTACACACAGCCATAACTGTAAAATTATTCTCTATGTAAAGGTTAGAATAAAAGCTTGATTTGGTTTCATTTGAGACAGTGGAATTTTTTAGGTTGAAAGTATTGTTAAATAATGCTAATTAGCCATTAAAAAGCACACTACACCTGCAAACAGCTCTTCAGTAGTTAGATACAGTGAGTATTTCTACTCAATACCCTTGTGTTATCTGCATAAGTCTCATTTTTTAGCACTGGAAGTTGAGGTCTTTAGATGAAACACCCCAAATTACAGACAATTATCTTATTTGCAGATGGATTATCAATAGGCATGTGATGAGT
Organism: Edolisoma coerulescens; assembly: GCA_013397115.1. Lineage (NCBI taxonomy): Eukaryota > Metazoa > Chordata > Aves > Passeriformes > Campephagidae > Edolisoma > Edolisoma coerulescens. Next base: position 52,359 of record VWZW01002957.1, on the reverse strand, counting down.
CATTGACAAAATTCTGCTGCAAGTCTTTGAGTCTGTGACTTGGGTTCTTCTCTAATAAAAACTCCCTCCTAGGCATGAGGAAAGGCAGAAATACGTAGGCAAAAGAGACTGATAGATTTTAGCTGATCTGCAGAAGGCTGGAGTCTACAAAGCAGTCCTTTGCAAACAGAGCATTTGTAAGGCTCCTCACTCAGATGCCAAAACTCTTACATAAACAAAGGGATTTCCTTTACCTGAATTGCACCCAAAAAAAAAAAAAAAAATCTGTGGGGAGCTGAAAGATTACCTCTACCAGTCCTATCTGATCCAACCTTCAGAGGCAGCCAAATGGCTGCTACAAGGGGTTCCACAGCAGCCAAACTTGCCTTCAGCCTCTTCTCAGTTGTTTCCTCAGGGATCTCCAACCCGTGAACCCACTGGCCATCTCCAGCTACTTTTGTGCCATATGCTGGGGATTACTGGTACAAGAGGAAGGTTTACCACCAGAGTGGCTGAGTGTCACCTGTTAAAAAGACTCTGACACATACACAGAGCACCTCTCTGATGTAGATCACCATGGCACACTTAGATATGAATTATTCTAGTCATAACTGGAATCTGCATTGCTGAAATGTCCGTTGTCACCAGGTTACCAATTGCCCAAATCTTTAAATTAGGTGTGGATATGGAGAGGAACAGCATCCTTCACCTGAACACAGTATCCCAGTTTTTCCCAGTATCTTCATCTGATGAAAGCCACACATGAGTATTTGCCCTTCTAGCAAAATAACCAGCCTCAGGGAGAGTTGGCTTGCACTCAACATGAACAAATGAAATCCACACAGAGAAATGCCTAAGTATTTTCCCATTTTTTCAAGGGAAACATACAAACAAATTGTTACATGAATTTCATTGGCTATACCTATTTTTGAGCAAAACTTAGAGAATACAGAGACAACTTTCCCAGACCCTTTCAAAACAATCCATGTCAGATAAAACATCAAAAATAAACAGTTACCTGTAACAGGTTTGGCATGGGATTCCTCGTTTTACCTGAAGATACCTAATTTTTTGAGAAAAAGCCAGCTTCCTTCAGACTGATAAATCTCCCATTATTTTGTCCAATTCTCCCCTTTTCCCTTTGACTTTCTTTAATCTTCTGAAATTTAATTGTCTTCTCCAAGGATCCTACTGGTTCCAATATGAAGAACAGACAAATCAACACAAAAAATATCTTCCAGACGTATATTAAATATGATACCTCCTTCAAATCTCAGCAGAGGCCCAGATCTTCTCAGTTTCTTTGTAATATTAAAGCTTTCATCACTCTACCCATCTAGTAGCTTTGAAAAAATAAAAAAAAACTACCAAAAAAAAGTAACATCTGAGCAGGCACATCTGGCAGAACAGAAGCAGGAGAAGACAATGATCAGCCTCTTCCTTTCAAGCCCTTTTTTGCATGTCAAGTGTGGTTTGTGCCTCATCTCCTTGACATCCTTCCCTCTAGCCAACCCATTTCCAGGAGCGCCACACAGTAGCTGGTTGTTGGCACACACAGCATCGACGGAGAGTTGTAGGAACAGCACATACCTTGTGCATAAGTGAGAGAGCTGGTACGTAGCAAAAGTGTCGTAGGGGGTGGGGATATCAAACCTTCTGAATAGTCAACGTATCTGGCTCTAAATGCTCATTTCTCAACTTCTCCTAATTCCAGAACACAGCTTTTAGATTCCAAATGCCTGACGGACCAAAGAGCACATCATAACCAAAATGCCTAAACTGACAGTTGTTGGGGCTGTGTTTTTTAGTACATGTCACCAAGTCTTAGCTTGGTTGATTGAAGAGAGTATATTTGAGTTCTGCACACAATGCTGGCAATTTCCACTCATATGCATATAAATAAAGGAAGTGAGACTGTAATACCAACAGAGGAAACGGCTTTATCACACACATGCTCTTTAGGCAACTGCCTTCACATTTCCCCCAGGGTAGGAGCACCCTGCACAGCATTAGACTACAGAGAAGAGGCTCAGCAATGTGTCAGGCTAAGTAACTCATAAGGTTAAACTGTCAGGATCCTCAAGAACTGGATCTAGACTGAAGTTCAGCATCAAAGGCTGTAGCAGAGTTCTTGCATATAATTATATTGCTAGAGTAGAGAGATTGCATGAGTTTCTAATGTATGCCATTCCTCATCCTTAGTCTAATGACTTTTCAGCAGAACACAGGCAGCTCCTGAAATGTGTCATTCAAACGATGCACAGATCTTTCTTGGGATAAAATAATCAGGTTTTTAAAATCAGATAAGAATATTCACAGCTTAGTTAAATCATTTTAGGAAATACCAATTTCAAATGTGATGCAAACATGGAAATTAAAAAGACAACAACCTTCTACTTTATTTCTGTGGAATGTAAGAGTAATTTCGCTCTTGACATTTTCTCTAATCAATCAGTCATTCTCCTATTTGGCCGTTGCATAAGAATGATACAATGTTAACAGCATCCCTTTGGTTTTAATTCCTTATTGTATGAAATCTTGAGTGGGTCAGAATGTGCAACTACAAACCACTATTGCTAATTTAAAGTTTTATTCTTGTGCCCCCATAACTAACTCAGACTGCAGTCACTTCACCAGGCAGGTGAGAACTCTCTCTGAATGCCATCAGGAGCTCTGTCTTGTAAACACTGTTTTCCTAACGTTGTACATTTCTCCACGAAGAACAAGTAAATCCCTATGCTCACTACCAGAGAGGACATTCAGATACTATTTTCTTCTGTTTTCTTGAAGGGCAGATAAACACTGCACTGCTGTCCAGACAAAGGTTAGGTCAGACCATGACCTTTCCTACACCTAGAGTAAGAGTCCTCATGGCACCAGCTGTCTTTACAGTGCAGCTGCACATGGGCTAAGTAATCAATTTTGACAGGGATTGTGTACAGCTGAGAAGTAGGTAGCCTCCTCAACTCCGCATCCATCGACAGCTACCTAATAGAGAGAAAAGAGTAAGCAGTGGCTGGGATCCCACACAACCTTTCCAAGGGGACCACGCTTGCGGTGTGTTTCCTTAGTGTCATTTACTGGTCTGTTGCTTCTGGCTCGTGTCCTCCTGTGTTCTTGGGTCAGGAGATCTCAATCACTTGATAAATTTCGATTCCTTGGTATCACTGGGAAAGGTAAGCCTTCCTGCAGGCTTGCATGTAGAAGCAAGGGAGGGCTCTACTGTCCCATCACAGCCCTGGCAACTATCATGATTTTAGCCAAATTTCCTGACATTTAGTGTTTCTCAAAACTCCCAGTCCTGGAATAATAAAACCAAGAAAGATTCTCAGTTTCCATATTTTTTAATAGTGTAAATTTGTGATTACAAAGCTAAAAACTGTCATGCGTGTCATCTGACACCTCATAAAACAGAGGACAAAGAGAAAAGTCACTGGTTTTAATCTCACTACTTAGGAAGGTCTGATTCATGGCTGCTAAGTACAAAAATTGGCAGCAAAGACGTAATAAAGCTAAATGCTGCATTGAAGAAGTTGCACATCCTGCCCCCAAACTCTGATGTAGCTAAAAATTAATTAATATTGTGGAGTGTCTTGGCAGAAACAACTCACTCAAATCATAACATTCAACTACGGTAGGAACTGGACTCTCTCTACATCAGCCCAAAGATCCGATTGTCTCAGCAAAGGCTGAAGATGACCAATAGATGGTGCTTTTCAAAAGCAGACCTACTTGATTGCTTACATATTGTCTGGCTCTGGTTCTGTTAAAAAAAAAAAAATCACTGAAGCTGATAAAAACAAAGCAATTGACAAAGTCAAGCCCTAAGAGGCAATTAGTCCCAGACATTATTACTGCAACTGCTTGTCTAGTTCCCCAGCACTCCCCTGCTTCCAGCCCTTGGGTAGAAACAACTTGCACAAAAATCTATTTAGAGAATTCATTACTAACAGTCCAAGTTAATTGTGGCATGAATACAGACCAATGTTAAGCTTCTAATTAAAAGATGCCAAATCTAACTAGGTCCTTGAAATATCTTTAGATAATATGAATGTGTCTGGGGTATATATTAAAGGCATAGTGTTTTGGTTTTCTTGCTCTGCAGTCATTATACAAACTGCCTCATTTAAGGCCATGTAAATGAAAACAGCTTTTAGCAACACCATAACAGACACTAGAAAACACCTTTATCAAAGATGGAACCAGTCTCTTGTATATTTATGAAAAAGAGTTATTTAAAACACTGTAAGCTGGAGTTCTATTCTAGAATATTTCTAATGGGATTCATCTACAAGATACACCCGTGTGGGAAATAACATCCGTCTCTCCCACCCAGTCAGGAGAGAGCAGAGGGAAAGGGAAACACATAGTGCACCCCAGGTTATTTAACCTTTCAGTGAATACTCCTGAGTTTCTAATGAGTGTCCACATCACAAATCTGCCGTTTTAACAGATAATACTCAACCTTTCCAATAAAACTGAAACTCTGACAAATGCACATACTTTTCATGTTTCCAGAGTAGTGTTTCCGTAACAGTGATGAGAAATTGATAAAATTAATAATTTTTTAATCAATTGATAATCTGAAAAGTTTTTATTGAAATTAATAAAGTCAGGTGTTTATAATGCAATTAGCTTAAAGTATTTATAGCTGGAAGTGTCCAATCTTCCAGATAAATTCAGAAGAAACTTCTACACCTTCCACAAAATCAGTGGGAGGACAGTAGTATCACTTCCCTTTATGGGCAAGTAGTTAGTTAGTCTCCCAAAAGGATTAAAAGAAAACCTAGAAAATCCAAAATTCAGAACAATGTAAAAAAACATGAAGGAGCTAAAGTGACACAGTGCTCCCTTGGGGACCAGCTAGCTTGACAGATGTTTGTTGACAGAGATGTATGAATTCATCCCTCCTCCCCTCCCAGACTGGGGAAGGCCAAAGGCTGTTGAACCTTGAATGGTAAAACTCTGCAGAGAAATGCTTTGGTCAGAAATGTTTGTATGAGTGACAGCTCAGCATGGAATTCTGGAGGGGTGGCTTGCACCTCTCCAGCCATGCATTGAGAAACCTTGAGCACAGCTGAACGAGTGCAGCAGGAGGTGACAAAAGCAGCTTTCCGAGGAAGCTTTGGGGAATCACCCAGAGTGTTGGGGATGTGAGCAAGAACACTGTCCTGGGTTACTGCCTGATGGATACAATTCTGTTCATTTACAAGAATCTACAAAAATACCTGATTCCATTGCATTTTTTTTCTCCCAGCTGGACTAATTGAAGTGCACAGCCTCTGCGGTGCAGCCAGGCTCACCTCTTGCAGAGATGCCTTCCTGCATGGCACATGTTTCAACACATTGCTGACATCTACTGACAACTGTGTAAAGAGAGACCTGATGCATTGAGAAAAGGAAGCTCATGACCTCCATGTTCAGCTGTTGAATGGTTTGGATAAGATCAAGCACCTATATCCTGTTAAGTTCACTTGGGTGATGTGAAATGCCAACACTGCGCTGTGAACTCCTGACTCACAGGTAATGCAGCAAGGAGGAGTGAACATGAGCTGGCAAGAAAATGTTCACTGGAGGTCAGTGGATTGCCCACAGAATAACAGGCAGCAAAGGTATTTCCATTCAGCCTGAGACATTCTGTCATTTGACAGAATGATATTATGAGAATATAAAACTCACAAAGAAGCTTCCATCCTGCCCAATTTGTTATTTGGCATCTTTGCTATGCTATATTGATTCCCAAACCTATTTATTCTTAGGTTTCTTGCAGGGTTTTGCTCTGTCCTAAGGACATTTACCTTTCCCTTCACAGACATTTCTTGGACAACCTGTATCTGTCACGGTTCCCTGGGGATCAGCTGCCACCTGAAGCCTGCCCAGATGGTCAGGACCTAACCTGCAGGGTTAGGAAATAGCTTCATACAGGGGAATGAGCAGGACACAAACGATTCTGTATGAGAACAACTCAGGAACAGTAACAGGTAATAAACAGAAAATGTGAAAGTAATATTAAAAAGTACATCCTCAGCATTGGAGGGGGGAAGGGGAGCAGACAGAAGAGATTAGGAAGCTTGTTTTTGTGGAGACAAGTTATGAAGTACACTCTATGCTGTATGTGTTACTATGCTTTCTTCTGATGCCCTTAGCTGCGATCATAACTAGAGTTAGTGAACTACCCGTGTGATCCAAATTGGTAACTCCTATGTGCCTCTCAGTAGTCTGCTTCCTTCATTAAGTATGAGTAATAAATGCAGAAAAAGAACCCCAAAACCAACTAAGAGCAAGTAAACCAAACACCAGGAATATCTGCAGACAGCAACGTTATTTATTGACACGCTGTGCATGCCTCAGACAGTAATTCAGTTCTTTTAAACCAGACCAACCAGCCTACCAAGTGAGCATCATGTCATCTTACTTGACTGGAAACCACATATAACCATAAGCAGAGTTGTAACACTGCCAGTGAAATTTATTCTTTGATTCTATCACGGTAAGAACTCTGGAAAAATGAATTAAACATTTTAAAATACTTGCTCAGAACAAGGGAGGACATATTCACATATAGAAATTTCATGTACATAAGAATTAATAAATACTCAAAGTCCAAGTATTGTAAAAGGTTAAGTTCTGTGTCATGGTTCTGCTTTAGCCAAGTGAAACTAAGGTAAAGTATGTTAACTTTCTATTTCTGTACAGGAAGTCCTGTTACTTGCTATCATGCCAATGTGTCCAGTTAAAACAAGCATACTAAAAGTCTCAAGTGTAATGAAACATTTTTCTAATCTAGCAATCAGCAAGTTATCGAAGCCAGAAGACTGTTGTGAGGGTGGTGAGCAGCCTCCCTGATAAACACCATATCTGGATCCCATCACACACCATCCTGCTCTAGCCACTGCAAGCAAATGGTCCAGCAGATCCAGCCAGTTGGTTCTCTTGAACAATAAAACCAATGAGCTTGAGCACATTTATGTTTTGCCTGTGGCAATATGGCCTGAGATAGGATTTCTTTCTCAGCGTGCAGATCAGTATTCTAAAAACCTAATCAAGAGTCAAGATCCTTCAGCAGGAAAGCAAAACACAGTAAAATATGACTGAAGTGAGATGCTCCAGTTGACAGTGTTGTGTATTGCGTAGTCCTTAGTGGAACAACTAAGGTGCAACTCAGAATACAATTCATTGCAAACATCTCTAATGTGGAAGTAACAGCAAATGGTAGCAAACAAACTCAAATGAAATAAATACATAAATGAGCAGATGCTGATTCTTTGCCATATCTCAGAGTTTAACTGACACTCCAGTGGCCCATGGGCATAGCCACTGCTTTCATGTAAATGGGACAAGCATATTCAAGATATTTTCCCCAAGCCTTTTTTTATCTGCACTGAGAATTAGCCAACACACTCTTCTCTATTTTCTAGTCTTGACATGATACTGAAGAACTTTCTCAGCTGCATATTAGCCATGAGAAATAGGAAGAAGAAGAGATGTGTGACACATCTTTTAATGAAGAACTAAAAAAAGAAGTGAAAACTCATTTAGAGAGAACTCAAATGCACATATATCACACAAGACCATAGGGGAAGGGAAACAATTTCCCAGCTCCCTCCTCAGGATCTCTTCACAGATTAGTAGAGTCGGCTTGCAAGAGTCCTATCCATTTCCCACCAATCCCTCAGGAGAGACTGTATGAAAGGCAGATACACTCACTGGAAACAACATATGGGTAATAGCTCTCTATGCATCATTAGCCAAAGAGAATATGAATCAATGCAACTAGTAATACAACTGTATCACATCCTGGCAGCTAGACAGATGGGCTCCTAGTAAGGAAATTAGACGCAGCTGGAGTTGTCTCCCTGCACAGTATTAATCCCCAAACTGTGTTTTATCACAGAACAAAGGCAGACTGACTTGCCATACCCAGTACTCAACTCTGGAGCTTAGAGGACCCCAACAGGAGTCACCAGCCTTTCATTTTCTAAAACACTCCAGTAGGCTCTTGGTTTCCTCATATACAGCACCTTCTCATGGTGTCCAAGAATGCCCAAGAAAGCCAAGACCCCAAAATGTAAGATCTGGTATAAAATTACTTTGAACGCTCAAAGCAGAGCCACAGCAGAAATGTGGCAGGAGAAGTGTCTGCCCTGTGCACCTTCTCATATAGGTGGAAGCAGAGGACACAGGGCAGTGGGAGGAAGGACAGGATGCACATACGACACCCATGAAGTTCTCCTCGTCCTTTTGCGCTCCCAAGCACACACACAAGGAGATTAAAGGGAACAAAGGCACTCACGGTATCACAGAATCATAGAACTATTTAGATTAGAAAATACCTTTAATATCATAAAGTCCAACCATTTAACTAACACTGCAAGTGCACCACTAAACCATGTCCCGAAGTGCCACATCTGCATGTCTTCTAAATACCTCCAGGGATGGTGACTCGACAATTTCCCTGAGCAGGTTGTTCCAGTGTTTGACAACACTTTCATTGAAGAAATTTTTTGTAAGATCCAATCTAAATCTCCTCTGGTGCACCTTGAGGCTGTTTCCTCTCAACCTATTGCTTCTTACTTTCAAGAGGTCAGTCCCGACCTGGCTACACCATCCTTTCAGGCAGTCTTAGAGAGGGATAAGGAGTCCCCTGAGCCTCCTTTTTTCCAGCCTAAACAATCCAGCTCCCTCAGCCACTCCACATGATATTTGTGCTCCAGATCCTTCACCAGCTTCATTGTCTTTCTCTGGATGTGCTCCAGCACCTCAATGCCCTTCTTGCAGTGAGGAGCCCAGAACGGGACATGGGATTTGAGGTGTGGCCTCACCAGTGCTGAGTACAGGGGACGATCAGTGCCCTGGTCCTGCTGGCCACACTATTGCTGATACAAGCCCTAATCAGCTGCAATACAAGATGGGGATGAGGCAGCATGAGGTATGGAATACCTGACAGCTGGGGTACATATACATTGTGTATATATAAATATATATATTTATATATATATACACACACAAATACCCTAGCTGGGGTACACAACTTCCAGAAATTTGGAAAGAAGCTGGTAGATTCAGCACACGTAAGAATAAGCAGGCTGTGCAGTAGGAGAAATGAGAAGTTATATTAATTACTGAGAAATCTCACTGAGGCCTAGAAATTTCACATTTATGCAATTTAGAAATGAAACACTAAAAAGAGATTATGATCTGCAGCAGTATTTCCTAACAAGCTTAATAATAAGTTATTTATTTCCCTAAAGAGGAGAGATATTTCCAAAGCTAATACAAAAAAGCCCCTATGCCTCAATTTAGTTATCAGACAAGTTTTGTAGGAGGGTTTCTCTTCCACTTTCCTGTGTAGGGCAGAGAGCTCAGTAATCAGAGAGGAAAACTCGCCTCATAAAAGTTTCTGTTCTGTTAGCTGCAGTTCCTTGTTGAAGAAAGGCAGTTTTTCATTCTGGTGAACAACCACATCAGCATTTCAGGCCTCTGCACGAGTGACCACAGGACACTTCTAACAGTGGTATAAATTTCTCACATTTACCCATGGAGGAGGCTGATGTCTACACCCTCTGATCGCTATAACTAGAGGTGCTCGGGAGTGTCCTGCCTGCATTTTCACCAGATCTCTTAGAATACATTTGGCCTTTATGATTGAATGTCACAATGCTCAGCCATAAATACTGGCTAACTGGTATCTTCATAAGTCTGCACTAACTGGCCTAAAAAACAGCTTTTCACATGAATGAATTAAGCTTCATAATACTCCTGAGATTTAAGCAATAATTAGCCAGCCAGTATAGGTAAAACAGTAACACATTTCATAGAAAAAAACCTCTCATTTATTGTTGATACCTCTGAATGCTATCAAATTATAAAAATAATTAAAATTAATTGCAACATCATAACTGGTTAACAGCATGCTCTCACTCCCAGAATTTTTTCAAAACAAAACCTTTCAAGCATTTCTCTTTCTATGAAAATTTCTCCCCAGATCTAGCTTTATTTTAGCTAGATTTGTTTTGAATTCCAATTTGTTTTCTGATCCTATTTCTACCTTTCTTTGTGATGACTTGCTTAGTACGCAGCAAACATCCATATTGGAGGTAGCCTCCTGACTTCTGTTTTTCTAGTTCTGTTCCCTGATCCCTTTCTTTCTTATGTAAGTATTTTCTAAGATTCTAAAATCACAGATGAAAACTGCCTAAGTTTCTAATTTAGATTTAATTACCTCTCATTCAACCTGCATCTATAAGTAGACCAGTCTGCTCTCTGGGAGTTTAAAGTACTAAAAGTTTCTCCTCCAGAATCAAGGACTGTATCTTCAATAGCTGCATGGTTTTTTCTTCACTGGACTCAGCGAATTTTTACATCTAGAGGTGTAAGAGAAAGCAAGTTCTCTTTAATGATAGTGCTGAGAAACAAAAAGACATAATAGCTTTATCTGTGAATAAAACCTAATGCCATTCAAAGATCTTTGAAATATGAAGCTGCCACTTACTTACAAAGGCTGCACAATCCGTGATTAATATTAACTGGGACTCAATGATACTACTATCACCAGAGGGCTAAAGTTTTACTATTCAAAGAGAAGATATAGGTTGAAAGAACTCAGACATCAGCTGTAGGATCCAGACACAGCACATGTCCTAGTTTCTAACCAAATTTTCATTAAACCAAGCTTCCTGTTGTTGGTCCTCCATAAGGCATAAGCTTGGCTCTTTCTCAGTAAGACTTTAATAGCATTTAGTTTACTGACAAAGAGGTCACAGTTTCCGTTATGGCAGATGTTACCTACATGACTTGTTTGCATGCTGAGTATCTGATTTTGCTGCAGATTAAGTGCAAATCCACTCTCTGGCCCACAGGCAAGGCAGGTACTTAGCATTTCAAGCTACCAGAAGGAGATACTGACCAGAGCCCCTCAGCCTGGGACTGGACCACAGTCTCCACCTAAAGATAAGTTTGTGTAAATACTGGCTAACTGGGATCTTTGTAAGTCTGCACTAACTGTTCTAAAAAACAGCATTATTTTATACTCAGCATCCTGCTGATTGATGATGAGAAAAACAAGCTATGTAACAAAACCTTGAACAATGTCATATCTAAAAATAGCCAGCAGTTCAGACCAGTGCAGTAATAGCACTGTAATATTGGTACTTATTACAGGCCAACAGATTGCAGACCAATTGCAGACCTTGGAGCTAAGAGCAGATTTCTGAAATGAGCCAGAACAAGATGTACTCAGAAAGACAAAACACTCTTGGATACTATCAAGAAGATAGCTGCATCAGATCAGCCTCATACTGAGATGCAAGGAGAACCTCTTAAACCATTAGTAAAGCTGCAGTACCTCATTATTTTTACTAGCCCTTGATATGAACACCAGTGCCAAAGTACTTATAAACAAGCCTACTCAGTAATTTTCAGGGGCCAGCGCTGGGCTCCACAATGCTAGACCTCCATTTACAGGATCAGGCAGGCTAAAACAAAAGCACAGTTAATAACTCATAGTACAGATTCACCTGCCACATCTGGGATCATCTTCCCAGAGCTGCTCATTAACTACTGCCAGAGCTTCAGCAAGCACAGGTCAGAGTGCTCTGTGATTACAACAAAGCTGCATCACCCTGCACTGAATCATGGTGACACAGCATGCACAGAGAGGAAAAGTTTAAAAGTGGCCATTAGCACTCTTTACACAGGAGATGAAGGGAACAGAGCTGGGAGTACCATGGGCAGGCAGAGACCCTGCAAGGGAGGAGTGGGAATGAAAAGGGAGGCTTGAATAGACCAAGGTCAATCAAAGATGGGAGAGAATGGCAAAGTGCATTTGCCAGGAAACTAGGGAAAGAAGATGCTTCTGAAACACAAGAGAACAATCAGCCCTCTCAGAGGAGGAGGAAGAGGAAAATCTAAGGGTAAGAAGGAAGCAAGAAATCATGTCTTGAAACAAGAAAGCTTCTACAATGCTCAGCTGCACCCCAGGAAGAAGCACATCGTGGAATACACACGTTTTCCGGCTGCCCTCCCCCTGCCATCCTCACTCTCAGGAGCAGCAAGATAAAAACTGTGTTGAAAAGCCACTTGCTTTTGCCTAGGTGAGCAGGACCTACCATGCTCTGCCATGCTTCCCAGAACAAAAAAACATGTCCTGGACTTCTGCTTACCCTTGCACGGAACTTGGTCAGAGCCTACCACCAAAGCAGTATTTTTGGTGGATGCTGAAGGATATGGAAAAAAAGGACAATGGTTAAAAAAAATTATTGCATTCACGTGAATGAAGAAAATGGCACTTGCCATTGCTATCCATCTAATATTCCAACTGTGTTTTTCTTATTTTGTATTGTCACTTCCAAATCCCCCTACCCTGCATTTCTGCAAGGGTGTTACTGTGGGATCATCAGAATCCCACAGTTCTCAAGCTTTTCTAAAGTTATCGTAAATGCATTAGAAAATTGCAGGGAATGATTTTAGAGGAGGGAAAAGGAGACACACAAATAACAGTGCCATAATATCCACCAATTTTGGTTTCATTTTGCACAGAACTTCATACTTTCATAGCACTTAATACATTCAAAGTGCATCTTTAATCGATATGTTTTCCAGTTGGATCACTCAGTACTTCTACACAAATTTTCTAAGGAGACAAAGTTCTCTGGGAAGCAGGAGTAGTCTGGCCTACTGAATTCCTGTGTCTTATATTTAGGAAGTCTTGGTGATTGTGAGCTCTGACCCAAGTTGTTCAAAGATTTTTTTATGCTCAAACTTTTCCCAGAATTAAGGCTCCCACCCATCTGCCTTTTGCATTCAAACCTGGTCTAGAGGTAACTGCATGCCCAAAAAAAGAGGAAATATCTTTGCCCTCTCCCTTCCAGGCTAGGCACAGTAGCACACCATGCTATGTCTCTCAGTAGCCAGCATCTTGTGCCTAGCTGCCCCACAGGAATAGAGACTCCCCAGCACTTCATGGGGAATTTCTTAACACATAGGCCAGCGAAGGATGAGGGGTGAAATTGCTATTTGTGTTTCTGGATTCATGTTTTAGAGCAGAGGGGAGTCTGAAGGCAAATCTGGGAGCCAAATCCTTTCCTCAAGCCTGTGAGATAGGAGGCAAAACATCACAGTCACACGCCACATCCTTCATTCCTTTCAAGAACAAAACCAATTTTTGTTGTGTATTATGAAAAATTTTATTCTTTTTCCTCAAGAGAGACCAGGTCCTAGCTTCCTACCAGCCTACTGTCAAAGTCCAGCAAACAGAGAAGATTGAACTATTTTCTTTAATCTTGCCCTTAAAATAGATTAATCCTTTTTTCCCCCCTCAAATTCTAGACAAATAATTAAGCCCAAGTCAGATATTCAGAATTATCATCTCCACTCACACATTTAAAGGGGTGTAAACTTATTACCAGCGGAATATAATCCTTCCAACACACTATTCCAGCTCTCATAACTTCTGGCCCAGTATCCAGATCAGTGTCATCAGATGAACATATCACCTGTCAGCAGGAAAAATAACAATGCCACACTTGAAAGTTTTTAGCTATCCTAGAGAAGACGTTAAATAGGATCTCAATACATCCGACGACTCAAGAATCAGTATAAGATGAATGAGGAAAGCTGGTTTTTTTTGATCAGTATCAGTTTTTAAACACTTGACATCAGAAATTCTGCTATTTGCCCCAAAATATCACTTGTACAGAATGTAACTACACCTGCACTCTAAAAAATTAAAAAGGAGATAGAGTAAAGTTGGAGCTAGTCATAAATATGAAAAAGTAGATAAATAATGAAGAAACGCTAACCTCACCTCCCTTCCTGTGCCCACTGAAATCTGAAATATGCCTAGTGATCCTTTCTGTATTGTATTTAATAGGACTTTTTCCATTACATGAATTTAAAAGAATGTATTTGAATTCTGCTCGTGGAAAATTTTCTCCCCTCATTAAGCACAATGACATATATTGAAAACAAAACCAGAACTTGCCAGTGAAAGTCACGCTTCAATTAAAGCCATTTTTTTGTTACAAAGTAGGATATTTGCATCTTGTAAGTGGAGCCAGAGCCATCTTCCTTTCAAGCACTGTCCTGCAAACATTCTTGCACCTATAAGACTTTGTTTGCATTAATTTAGTGTAGCAATTCTTATAAGCAGAAATTACTTATATGGTTCTACCTAGTGCTGAAACAACAGGAAAAAAATGAATCTTGTAATTTTTTTCTTGTATGCCAAGACCAGTGTTAGAAGAGAGTGTGGTCTTCCCTCAGCTGTGGTCAGGACTTGGGCCAAAGCCTGCCCTCAAATCACATTCAGAACTGTCTGCAGAAATCATTTCTCAGCACCTGAGGGGACTCATAACTGGCAGAGTAAGAAATGTGATTTATAGAATACAAACCCCACAAGGGACCATTTACTCTCATTTCATTCAATTTCGTATCTCCTAGTTGAAAAAAATATCCTACACTATCCAGTTTATTGGAGGAGAGTCAGGTTACAATAATAGCAGAGACTAACCCATCAAGTCAGCATTCACTTACTCCAATTAATAAATGTAAAGAGATACAAACCTGGGACCAGAATGGGAGATAAAAACTGAATGGAGAAACATCTCATAGAAAAGTGACATTCCTCTGTCAAAGGAGGATTTACTCATAAAACAGGAAAACAATTTCCAAGCTATTCAAAATCGTTTGTGCAACAAGAAGTTAATACAGCACGATCCATATACAAGCCCAGAAATTCAGTCAGATGCACTGCCCCTCTTACTCATGATGAAAACTCTTGAGAAATGCATTGCTGAAGGGTTGATGGGTCTTACACCTCCATGAGAGGACACTGGTGTGGATTAAGTGTCATTTTGCAGAGGAGAAGCAAATATTATACCCAGTAAAATGCAGAAGTGTTCTAAAATCCCTGAAAGAACATCTGTGAGAGGAAAACATATCCTTGCCCATTCCCTGAAAGTGCTCAAGGCCTGACTGGATGATGCTCTGAGCAACGTGGTCTAGTGGAAGCCACTCTGTGATTCTATGAAACATAGCAAGATGGTCAAAAATTAGTATTTCCATGGTTCTTTAGAAAATGGGAGAGAAGCAACTTGCCACAGACATCACCCATCACCAGAAATGTGTGTAAGGACCAGGAAGGGAATTTCCATTTTGAGAATATTATGGCTGTGTTTACGTCTAAAACTAACTTCTCAGTACTCTGGAGCATGTCCCTGGCACAAGCAAGGTGGTCTCAGGTGGCCATGGCAGAGAGTACCAATACACTCCAGGTACGCCCTGGCAGGCTGTGGGGAGGGCAGTTGCAGGCCTGCAAGGACTGTCAAGTCAAAGCCAGGCTTTGATGATCCCTCTTCCACCCTCCCTTTGCTTCCTGCCTCTCCTGTCACCTAGAGACACAGGCTACAACCAGCGTGGGAAATCCCTCATTCTCTTGCTTGCAGCAGTGGAGAGAATCCTAAAACAAGATATTAAGCTCAGAAGTCCAACTGATTTGTCTAATTTGTGGGGGGTTTTTTATTTTTATTATTTGTTATGATGATTAACAACTTCAAGTCTCCATCTCAGTACAAAGACAGAGAAGCCTGGTGCAGGCTTCTTAATGGAAATGCAGAGCTGAACAACATGTTTGTCAATTAGCAAACCTCCCAGTAAAGGGTCTGACTCTTAAAGTAATGAAACAATTATGGTTAAATCTTATTACTTATTAGTTACAACACAGTGGCATTTTCAGTCTCGGGCAAGACGCCTGGCACAATGCCTTGAACACAATACATAATCCAGTGGCTCTCTTCGCAGAGGCATGGCCTAATGCCTGATCCTACTGCTGCTCTTTAAAACACACAAGTAAAAGTTATATTTATATTAAAATTAGCAATGGTAACAGCAGCAGTTATTTCTACTGTCAGAAGGAATGCAAGTCATTTAGTTTGGGAGTGCCATCCCTTTTTCTCCCCTCTGTGCTGCCAGGAGGTCACCCTGCCCAGAAGATGGAAACACAAGAGGAAAGCATCATAGCTGGTGCACAGGTTTTCACTTCTAGCAAGTATTGCTGGAAAACCAAAGCAGAACTCACCCTCTCTCCTATGCACAAGGCAACTGCTTTTTTTAAAAGGCAAGGGCAGACCCTGACCTGTGCTAGCCTGAGAAAGGGAAGGGGATAAAACCTAGAAACAAATTCCATGGAGAAGCAACAATATCATGTCCTCAAAGGTCAGCTCAGGTTTTCCAAATGAGATGTAGTACAATCTGTCAGCACAGGATGTAACTAAGAGTGAGGGCTCCAACTGAGAGAGGGAGCATGAGCCTTGGGGAAGAAAGCACTACCAAAATGTGGGACGCTTTCCATAGGCAGCTGATGGAGGCTTCTTTGCTGAAGCAATGTGAAAAGAATCACAAATACTGTAGGAAAATTCACAGTAAGCTCACAGGGATGAAGAATATGATCCAGCAGGCTTTCTCTATCTCTTAACATCTCTAGCCTAAAATCTACCAGTTTGTAAAGGCAAAAGGATGATGAAATGGAATCCAGTCTAGAAAAGATATAAAAAAGAAAGTAACCAAAATGCTGTAACCCTCAGTTCCAGACTTGAAAAAATATTACTCTTTTTTCCTCAGGCCATGTATGCTATTATTTTCCATGTCAAGTACTTGTGCTAACTTTCACTTTCAGCATGAAAGCAAGGGTGTGAGGCAGAGGTTTGTTTTTGGAGGTAATGGTACCCAACCCACACCACTACACAGAGACACACCTATCTCTAAAAGCAATAGTCATAAAACTGAGAAAAAACAGGAAGTAAGTCACTATATATAATTTGGTATTTAAAAGAAAAAGATCCAATCAAATTTCTACAAGGTTTTGGGTACCTTCATGTGCTATCACAGAAAAAAATCCAAACTAAACAAAAACCCCATAATCCAAGACTATTTTAGAAATAGCAGATTTTGAATGAAGTCTGAACATTTTCATATCATCTGTCATATTGATAAATCACAAGTGCATACAGTTACCACTACCTTCTAGAAATTGTTTATCTAGAAGACACAAAAGGATCAAAGGACTATGTGGATGGATGGTCTGGAAGGATCAGAAGTGCCCATACTTTTCTGTTTCCATTCTTCCAAGTAATGAAAACTGCAGAGAAAAATTTTCCAGGGACAAGGAATGCAAAAAGCACTATTATTAGCAGCATCAACTAAATCCTGCTTCTCCAAAAGGTGGATTCTATTCCTCTTACGAACTTCTCTCTCCCTCCTGTTTAATAAGTGCCACAATCAGTTGGCCAAGTCATCTCAACTACACGCAACACTGCCTGAAGCCTGTAACCAGAAAATAAGAAGAAAGCAGTGTTTTTTACAGCTTAGGACTGGTGTAAATTCACAAGGTTTAAGTGGTTGACACCATTAGGTTTTTCATTTTCCAGAAAACAACTACATATGCAAGTGGGTGTCAGAGGTTAAAACTTCATCATTTCAGTCTTATCTACTTTTTTCCTGTCCTAACAGATAAAAAAAAGAGTATACTTCCTCAGTAGTACCAGATCACCTCATCCAATCCTCTCTTACAGGAAGAGACCACCAGCTAGGACACAGTCATGCAGAGGCATTTCCCTGCACATACTCAAAGTAGCCAACAATGAAGGCAGTAAGAAACTGCTTTGGTGAAAGCCCTGTTTAAGCATCCACATTTATCTGCCAGTGGATTCCTTTATTTTTCTCAAGTATTTTCCTACAAGGCTAAAAACAGTTTAGCGGTGAAAGCCATTAATAATGGAGTGAACTGTGTTGTGGGATTTGGTGTCACATTAACTGTGTAAAGAAATAACAGCACAACAAGGGCCTGATTAATACTGCATCTCCTGTTGAACTCAAAATAACACCTAATTAACATGACAAGGGTTTGCGTTAAACTCAGTGCTGAGGCAGTCCATCAGCCTTCCTGATAAACAACTGCTCCATTTTTTGCTGTTTCCCAGTTCACTTAAGCTCAGACATTTTAGGTCAGCAAACACAACACACAGCTCTGATCTCCTGCACCATATGGGACGCAGAAGTCATTCAGGAATCCCTGCAGTGAAGAGATGACTTCTTCTGAGGCTCGTGAACAAACACTGACCTCAGGAGTTTGTAGATGAAGCAAATCCCAGGCCTGGTTATGATTTGTGCTAAGACTGGTCTCCACTCAGGACATTTTTACCCCACTAGGACAGACTGAAGATGCAAGGATCAAGTCCTGTCCTTCCTGGGCAGGCAGCTCCTGCTTTATGTCCCAACTTCCTACTCTCTTAAATGCAATTCAGTCTTCAATACAGATTCTCTGAGGTGCATAAGTGCAAGGAAAAGGTAAAATTTCCACTATGTTGCTATTTGTGACTTAAATCATTACATGAATCTCAGTTTTGAGTAGTAGAAGGCTAGAGAATAACCCAGCATATCTCTATCTCCCAAAGAGGTATGAACAGATGTATACTTTCATGGACAAGGCTCCAAAGCCAGACTGGAGCATCTGCCTTTCAGATGGAGTGACTGACAAAACTGAACTGGAAGTAAATGCTACAGACTCAGTGTTCTCAAGAGCAACCATGTTAAGTCAGAGGAAGCCAAGAGAAACTGCTCACTGATATTTGCAATAATGATGGTATTACAATGGATTACTTTTAAGAAGTTCAAAACCCAAACACAGGTCAGGTTAGTTTGTGTCCAAGGATTTCAGAGCCTCCCTTTACCGATATGTTTTTAACACACATGCTGCCTTTTCCACTATTATGGTTAATTATCCCTTTTTGTGGATTTGAGACACTATTTCTTAAATCTCCTTCTACAAAGAAAACAAATGGATGACCTAAGAAAGAACTGAGACCTTGCAGCATTCCTTCTTGCAGGGCAGATGTAGGAGAGCCCTAGTATGTCATCCACAATGCTGGATAAAGAGCCCTTACTACAGGTGCAGTGCACTACCTCTACTCTTAGAATCATAGAATCATTTAGGTTGGAAAAGACCTCCAAGATTATCAAGTCCAGCCATTACCCTGACACTACCAAGTCCACCACTGAACCATGTCCCTAAGAGCCACATCTACACATTTGTTTAAATAACTCCAAGGATGGTGAGTCAACCACTTCCCTGGGCAGCCTGTGCCAGTGCTTGACAACCCTGATGCAACTTGAGGCCATTTTGTCTTGTCCAGAGATCCTCATACAGACAGGGAGCTACACATACACGAGTGGATGAAACGTGGAAGGCAAGCCCAACTCTCACTGTATTCCAGCCCACAGGCACACATGCACACACAGAGAAAACTACTGAACCAGACCGTACAGCCATCTTCTGGAACTGACTTCCCTGGTTATTGCCACCTGATACACTGAACAAGAATGAAAGTCACCTGAACAGGAGCTGGCTTAAGATACTGAAGCCCATGCATTTAATCCCTGAGTGGCTATCTTTAAAACACGGGCATGGTGATATATTATTTTGCACAACCTGAGCTTTCTGCACTCTTCTGAGAGGATCATCTGGTCCTGTCAGGACACTGTCCTGTGTGGCATCATAGGAGAGCTGCATTTGAAAAAATAAAAGTGTAGGAAAAAGTGCAAAAAACCATCACAGTGTGCTCAACAAACACAACAGTCATTAAATACCCCAGCTTATAAAAGAAGATAAGCTGGGGTATTTAAACCAACAAAAATGAGTTTCTCTAGGATCTGTCTTTGGGCCTCTCTACCTGTGTGCTCCCAAGTACAGCACTGCACTGTATTGCAGAGATCCTGCCAGACACCAAGCTCTTCGGACACTGCACAGCCCCAGACTGTCAGGACCAACATCTGTTTTGCTAACACATCGACACAGAATAATGACAGCAATATCTAACAGGAAGGAAGTGTTCCATGGGGATCCCACCATGGAGCAGAGAAGAGAGGGCACAGTTAAAGCATTAGCAGGAGGCTTTTTTCACAGTACCCCTGAGGTGCCTGAGGTTCTCACCAACAGGCTGTAGCCTAATGCTTAGATGCTGATAATAAGAAAAATATCTTGCAGTCCCAGGAGGAAACCAGTCATACATATCCCCTTTACCTCATCATTTGAGCTATCTTGTGTGTGTGTTTCTACACAATTTAGGGGCTATAAATCATCTTCTTTTAAACAGACTGTAAATTGTCTTATTTATATCACTACATGGGGGCTTTTGTATATTTAAAACCCTTTGATTGCCATTAGCTATTAGATGACTGACCAGGGCTGTCCCTGTCTAAGATTCAGATACCTGTAGTTAGGCAAGGACTACCCTGGACCAGGCGGTCAGTCCCAAAATATACCACAATAGAGCAGGAATTCTCACTGGGTTGCCTAACTCCTAACATTGTGCTTCTAAGCACATAAAAAAAAAAAAAAACCCAAACAAAAAAAACCCCCAACAACCAAAAATACATTTTTAAAAATGGATTGTGCCTGTCTGTTTGTTTTCTACTTCTGGTATTGTTTCCCAGTTCAGTTTTCCCAACTCTTACCCACATAGTGTCAGTTGCTTTCTGTCCTCTCTATGCATATGCTGCTCACGTAAACTCTTCCTATTCCTAATTAGGTTTGCTTTATAAAAATCAGCCTTGCCCTATCCACAAAATACATTTGCTACAGATGACCACACAGTCAGGGAATAATTATGAGAAATAAAACTTGTTCCACTTTCAGGTCATGTCTTCTATTCTGCAAAAGAAATGCACCACTGAAATGCCAGGTTATTGCATTCTCAACTGCTATTCAGAATCTAAAGAGTTACTAAATCCAGAAATAAGTTCTTATTTTGAAGAAATCTTCTGTTGCCTTCTCTTACAGTCAATACAATAAGAATACACTTATGGTATAGAGTATCCTGATTATTATATCAGAAAAGAAAACCATATGACTTTTAAAGAAAGGAAGATGACAACTCTTAGTGATTTAATTTGCTTTAAAAATTAATACTAGCTAAAACAGGCAAGGACTGTTCATAAATTTATACCACTCATTTATACCACTGCGTTCTGTATGCGGGCATTCGAGTCAGCAACAGTGAAAGTGATCTCCTGGCCAACTTTTCACAAGCATATGATATTAAAGCCATAAGCTGAATCAACTGCTAACTTGACCAATGAAAACTAAAACTAGCCCCTGCAAAACAAGAGATGAGTGAGGAACATGACAAATATGTTTGGAACACTGCAAATGCAAGTCTTTCTCTGTTTTTCCAAAATGAAGGATAATTGTAAGTTATGTAGAATCACAGAATATCCAGTTAGAAGGGACCCAAAAGGATCATCGAGTTCAACTCCCTGCTCTTTGCATGACTACTTAACACTAAACCACATGACTACAACGGTGGTTACAGTAAGAGCAGCAAACAAGAACTACAGAAATACTGATTAACCTATTTTCTGATCTTTCATAAACTTCAAAAGTACAACAACTCCAGTAAACATCAGTATTATCACATACAGTTCATGTCATCTAATTAATCACTGGTAGTTATTACTGCCAAACTCTTGACATTTAGGATATGAACGCTCCAGCCTACGTCAACAGTCACCTCTGCAGGCTGACTACTACTTGTTTAGCATATGCACAGCACAGCTTGCTGAGTGGAAGTGAAGAGGGCAGAAGACATAATCCAAACTACAGTGTTTGAGCATCTGGAGAACATCTTTACTTGTAGACTGCAACCATAGCTGACCACCTAGTCCTGGCTGGAAAAGCAAATAAGAGCACTAGGTAAATACAGTTAAGCTGTACTCAGGAAGCCAACAGTGTTCCCTAAGCAATCCAGAATGATAAAATTCTCCCAACAATGTGAAAAGGGTTAAGTAGGTACCATTAACATGGAGAAGTAGATGGTTTCTGCCTTCCTGTAGCAGCTGTAGGAGTTATCCCCTGGAGAGAAGCGAAAGCGTTAGCTGAGCAGAAAGGACCTCAACAGCACTGAAGTCAGACTAGAAAGTTGTTTCTATTTCTATAAGTGCAACCCAGCAGTTGTCTGTCTGCTAAAGATAGCCTGAGAACCTTCCTCAAAACTAGATGATGACTCCTCTTGCATGAATGCAAAGCCTCTTGCACTGCATGAGCATGCACTCACCCCCTCTGTCTAGCACGGGCAGAAGGTGCAGGAGGGCTTGCGGTGCTTACTGAGTTTCTGAAGGCTGCTTTTTCTGACCAAAGACATGTGGGCAATGTTTCCGGGATGAATTTTAATAGCTCAATATTAGCGAAAAGGCTGGAGACTCTGCAGGGACCAGAAACTGCAAGGAGGACCTAGGTTTGCTCTTTTTCCAATCATGTACTTTTTCTTTATAAACTACATTAAAATCCTATAAGAAGATGTAAACTGGTTTGACTTTCCATTGCAAGATTACTAAGGCCAAAGAGAAAAATAAGGCCTTTGTTCCTCCTCCCTACACAGTCACACACAATCAGGCTTAAAGTTGAACAGACAAGAGTGCTTGAAGTTTGGAGATGCCTAAAGCTCTCCCATGTCTTGTTCTCAGGCTAGTAGAATGAGAAACAGAATAAACTGAATAATTTTATTAATGCACTTTTTGATCAAACAAAAGAGTAACGAAATCTTCATTGCTTCTGCACTGCAGAGCAAGTTTTTCTGAAGAAGTGCAACCACCAGCTCATCTTTTTAAAACTTTTATAATGCTAGTTTTCCAAAATATTCTAAATCTATTATTCACAGCCAGTTCATTCATGCTCTCTGCATTAGCTGCATCCAAGAGGTGCTTTGGGTTGCATGAGCTGAACCATGAGGACACAGCACTTGTTCACTGCACTGAGTGCAAGGCTCATGCTGCCTCCTACCTCACACCCCTCTTTGGTCAGGTCCCTCTACCATGTTTGGCACTTGTACCGTCCACAGCTCATTGGTGTAATACATGGTCTCCTCCAGCCACCAAATCCAACACAAGAGGACATGAAGCAGGAGAGGGGCTGCAGCACTATCTCCTTGCTGAGGATATTTCAGATGGTGACACTTCCCTCTCCTAGGCCCCACTACCCGAACCCACAGACATGGATTAGAGCTATGACTGCTCCCTGTTCTCATGACAAGTGGCCCATTGCATCATCCAACAGGAGTTGTCTCTCAACTGGGAAAAAACAATGTTGCACTTGAACAGGAGGTTTTTGACAGCTGCTAGCACTTCCCATGCTCCCATGTTTAGCTGTCCTTTATTCACTGCAGCCTGCAGAGGCTTCTTAATAGGCATGAGTTTGTCCCCACACACCTCCTCCTTCCTCACACCATGATCCTAGTAGATTCAGGGGAGTCTGCTGTGGGAGTCACACACCAGGAGAAGATGCAGGAGAGAGTGCCTGTTTTCCTCCAGCACCACCTCTGCTCTCACAAAAGCAGGCACACAGGCTGGGAAGGGAGACGTCCAGGCTGCCCTCCAGAGAGTGGGGACATGTCTCTTTTGTAGTCACACTTAAGGGAGTTAAACACCTTGCCCCTCCTGAGGTTACTGGGAGTTCTTGCTTTTGATTTCAGCATTTGGATCTTACCTCGTTTAGAGAGGGTCAACCAGCTATTAGATAATCCACTCCTTTTTCAACACAAAATGGAAACCCTGGAGCACACATAAAAAAACCTTTTTTTTTTTTTTAATACTCTCCAACATTCAAAAGGAATTAGATAACAGCTATAATGGCCCCACCTACTCTTGATCCTTTCTGCTGCCAGAATGTTTTGTGTAATAAATCATGAGAGTGCTACATTATTCCAAAGCTAAAAATGGAGCAGAGTCAGGAGGCAGCACAGAGCTCTGAATACAGAATGCAGAGTCGTATTTGATAACATCTGCACTCAGTCTGATTTTAAGCTTCCTCAGGTTAGGATAATGAACTCAAATGAGAGGGGAAAGGTTCACGGGCTGATTACAGCACAGGCTGGCTTTTAAGCCGTTTTTCTTTCAACTTCACTTTCACCACATTTTGATTTAGATTGGGTTAGCTCCTGGTAAGGGGTCTGCTTAACAGAACACACTGAAAGCATCCTTTACAGCTCCCCAAATCCAAGACAGTTGTTGAAGTGTGGTGAGAGAGTGCAGGTGAATAGCAGAATGCGATATATTTTTTCCTCAAATAAGAGGGATGAGATCAAATTCTTTCCTCCAGGCCTGGAGAGAGAGCTTCTGAAAAAACAGTCCCACTAGCTGTACTGGGGCTAAAATACTGATTTAGACCTTAAAATGAGTAACAAGCACTGATCACAGGAGTGGACTTGATGAGGCAGCTTATTCTAGCTAAAAGCAGACACATTATTCCAGTTGCCCATTATTCCAAAGCCCGTTCCCAAGCACCTTCACTGTAAGTAATGGCTATCACTGATTAAGTAATCAGGCTAAATGTGACACCCACTGCCTTTGCCATGCTAACCTAATGTATCATCTGAGCTTCTACTAGGTTAGTGGTGGAATGAAACTGTCCAAAGGCTTATTCCTAATGAGAGGTTTTAACATCTGCTAGGGAGAAGTCTGGTAACAGTCACGAGCAGAAATTTTAGTCTTTAGGCTTTAAGAACAGTTTTAGCGAAAATAGCTTATTTTTTTAGATGGATAAACCCATACCTAGTAAGCTACCACTAGTTTAGATTGGATAAAACACTATGTTTCAGCTATTGCCAATGAAAAACTTTTGGGACAGATTCATACCAGGGAACTGAAAATAATAAATCAAATGAGGTGGGTTTTTTTTCCCAAGTAGTCCTAACATCTAGGAACTGAACTTCAGTGAGAGCTGAAACTCCCGGGGAGCTAATGAAAGTACAGCTGCAGGCTGTTAGCCCAGGGAGTTTTAACACCCACAGCTGCTGGAAAGCACATGGACCAGCTCACAGATTTCTGGCAGGCTTTCCTGCTGCACATTTACCCTGTCAATAACCTTCTGTGATGCAAAAACATCTTAAGGGTTCTTTCCATATCCAGATGGTGTTGTTCCTTCCAGGCCAGTCTGCTAGATATCTGATTTGAAGATAGCCCAGCAGGCTACTTAGATCTTCCCCTCAGATGACTCCACATTTTCTTCTGTGACTGATTTACTGGAACAAGAAACAATGAAATGCAAAACTCAAAATTGCTACTTGCAGATGTGCACAAACTGCAATTATTCTGAGAAATCAAATGGAGCTACCTCACTAAGAACTGATCAAATACATGAGCACCTCTTCTAAAAAAAGAAGAGTAAAAAGAACAGATAATGACTGGCATGATTTGAATTAATGAATATTAAGGCCAGCAAGACTATAATAATCATCAGCCAGTCTGAACTGCAAAAGAGCAGCCAAAGAAAACCTCAGAACTTTTCTGTTTCCACCAAATTATTTTTAAGTCTACTCATAGGCATTCATTAAGCACATTCATTTAGTCCTTTTATCATCCTGCACTATTCCAGTTTTATTATTTATTACAGATACAGGGAAGGACGATGATTTTGTTGTGCCTTTCTCTGCGTGCTTTAAAAGCAGATTTACTAATGACCTGATCTGCTTTCTGAGGGCACTGCTTAGTATTCTGACCACAAACCTGCACCAAACCATAACCCCCTAGTGAGGAAAATTTGAGGGACAGCTGAAACATACCAGTAGTACTTAGCTCACCAGTACTTTCCATTTGTTTTCCACTTTATTAAATTTCCCTTTTTAGAAATAATTTTAGCTGTTTTTCATGTAAATACATTCTCTGCACTGTTGTCTGTCAGGTGCATA
Source organism: Edolisoma coerulescens (assembly GCA_013397115.1). Taxonomy (NCBI): domain Eukaryota; kingdom Metazoa; phylum Chordata; class Aves; order Passeriformes; family Campephagidae; genus Edolisoma; species Edolisoma coerulescens. The sequence continues at coordinate 26,647 of VWZW01002957.1, read as the reverse complement.
TTAACATCGCACAACACTCTCTCTCTTAAACACTTAACACAATTCCAGTTAACACCAAAGCATGGACCATCAGTGACAGCATCACAGTCTTCTTCAGTTTATTCATATAGAACTTACATCTGCATGTCCACCTATTACCAGTAGGCAACCTTAAGAAATTAACTAAAAAAAAAACCCCACCCAAACTTAAAGCCAATCTTTAACTTCTAACGTGCAGCAATGTCCCCATAGCAAACCAGAATCATTAAATCAATGTCCTCCTTCAGTCACTGATAAGCCCAGGAGTATTTCTTCAGTCTGAGACCCACTGGGCTTGAAGCCAGACCCAAAATATACTTTGAACCTGGAAGGGCAGAAAACCGCAGGGACTAGAAAAGTTCCAGGCATGAGCATTGCCCTGGCTGCTAGGGTAGAAATAGGAGATGCAAAACCACAATGATACTACAGGGGCTGATACTCTGGTTTTTTCTCAGTCGCAGGACGTTGAGCAGCCAAATACCATTTCCAATAAACACCACAGTCATGAAGACTGTATAAAGGCCCTGGAGATGTTGCAGGCTCCATTCACAGAGGCTAGAAGGGCTCCACAGTTATTAAATTGTGACAGAATGACCCAACAGAACAAATTCCCTAGCTGATCCCAAGTTTTACACACAGTTCTCAAGGTAAAAATCAATACCAATGGTCAAGTTCTTGAGCTAGACTAAAAAAATAAAAGAGTTCTTTTATTGAGTTCTGGTGCAAGATGAACATCAGTTTATAATAAAGATCTCTGCTAGGAGGGAAGGATTGCTCCTAATTTTTTTTTTCCTGTCAGGAAGTATTGGGTTTTTAATGCATGGGGTGGTTAAGAGGGCAAGGGTGGTAATGGTGCGTGTGTGTTGAATCATGAACTCAGTCATGTACGTAAAATCCAGAGACAACAGAAAGATTAAACAGTATCTCCATTAGGGCATCTTTTGCAAAATATATCCTTCTACTGGGGATATATTTTTATAAAATAGGACTGTTATCTCCATGCTGTGGATATCTGGGCTCTTATTCTAAAAATAATTGAACAGTTTCTCTTCAGTTCAGGAAATTTAATATTATTAAGTGACTGCAAAGCAATGTACAACATTCATAAACAAGCCAGGAAGACTGCAGGCTAATACTGGCACTGCCAACTTGCATAATAAAAGGAGAGATTAAGGTTGTTGCCTAAATTGCACTTGTGTAATCAATTTCTTTGGAATACTGAAGAATTCAACAAAATGATGCTTTCATTCAATTTAAACAACAAAACAACTAACAAAAATTAACATTTGAACTTCTAGCGAAAGCAGCCAGGAATTACTTCCCCTGCTTATAGTGCATTGCTCATACTCTTGCTATAAATAAGTAGCCTAATGACATCCAAACAATCCAATCAGTCAACATAGGGACAAAAAATTAAAAAACATTTTAATACTCTTGCCATTTTACCATGCCAAAAGTTGATTAGCAGTATTAACATTCAAGTTCTGACACCAAAACCAAGTTTGGTTTTAATGGCTCTAGAAAGTACAAGGCTGCAGAGCAAGGCTAGTCAAAGCCTTTTCAGTATTTTTAAAAGCTAAGAATCCCCAGGATTGAAGACCTTGCTTTGAGAAAACAACCAGGAGATGTTAGATTGTGTGCTTTTAAAGCTTTTTTGTTCTGGTTTATGGGTCTCAAAATTAATATTTTCCTGGAGACTGAGAAGCAAAAAATAGTACTTAAATGCAAGAAACAACTGTTACCATTTCAAAAACAAGACCCTTTAAAACCAGCAGAGTGTAATGAGCGTCCCTGTGAGTGCATGCTGCTAGTAGTACATGTAACCTGTTGAGCTAATATTTTATTTAATATTCATATAATGCTTACCAAGGGAAAAAAAACTGAATCTTTTAAGAAAGTTGCTGCGTTTAATATTTCCCATAACACAATGCACATGGTTTACTGACATATCTCCAGTGGGCTGTAAGAGGAAAAAAGCAGCCTCCACCCCTCCAAATGTGAACTGCAGTACTGCCAGATCTTAGCAGGGAGGGGAGGAGGCAGCTACCTGCCATCCCATCTCTGCAAAGTAGGGCCCAGCCTCAAGAAATAAGGAGGGCAAATCTTGTAAGAAGCAAGCCCTAGGGGGCTGGCACAAAAGAGAACCACCTTTATGTCTAGTCCTAGACCTTACTGTTCCTCTGGGCTTATCTGGTCTCCTCAAACTGATTTTTGCAGCTCAGCAGGCATGGAGGGGAGTATCATGACAGGCTTCAGTCCCAAACGTTTGCTGGAAGGCTACAAGAGTTGATGTTCCCCCTCCTGCCTGCACGCAGACTGGTTTTCTACCAAACCAGTATCAACAACAGTCACAGAAGTGACACTGTGACTGGGTCAAGGTAAAGAACTCAGCAGTCAGCTCAGACAGCTCCATGTCCACTAAAAGATCTGGTGGAATCTTCTTCACTGATCGGAAGGACCAACCCTTAATAGCAAGCTCTGTAGCAGCCAACGAAGAAATCCAACTAGAAAAACTGAATGGGAGATACAGTGGTCAAGCTGAGACTGGGTTTTCTCCCTGTTTGAAGAATTCCAACAAGACCACTTCGAGTACATACCAGTTAAACCCTAACTGAAGCTATTAAAAAACCCCTAGGTAGGATGGAGTATCTATTGCACATATAGTCTCTCTCGAATTATGAATGCCTCCTTGTTCCTGGGGGAAACCCAGGATACTTGTCCATCCACTGAGATCATGACAGTGCTTTCAGAGCTGTTTTGGATGTCATCCGCTCAACAGAGATCTGTTTTGGCTAGGCGATGGGAGGGGATGCCCAGAAAGGCCATGGAACCTCCATCATTGGAGATGCTCAAAACCCAACGTCAGACCACCCAAGCTACCTGCTCTAATAAGACCTGCTTTGACCGAGAGGTGGGAACAGCCCATCTGATTCTGTAATTTGTCTCTCCCCCAAAACTAGCAAGCTAAAATTGCGCAAGATGTTAACATAAAAATAATGAAGGTAAAAGTCAAAAGACTTTATATTTGGTTGGGTTCAGATATAGAAAAAACCTTAAACTGAAAATTTTGAGGAAAAATGAGAACAGACTAAGGTTTCACTAACTCCTGCTCTGCTGCAAGCAGACCAGCCATTTGCAGTTCACCATAGGCAGATACCTATTTAAGAAAAAGGCTTGAAACTTTTAAACTAAATAAAACTTTTAAACAGCAAGAAAAATATTCCAAAGCGTCTTGTGATTAAACTATTAGCATCCAAAGGAGGGCAATGAAGATGGTGAAGGGCCTTGAGGGGAAGCCGTATGAGAAGGGGCTGAGGTCACTTGGTCTGTTCAGCCTGGAGAAGAAGAGACTGAAGGGAGACCTCATTGAGCTGTGCAACTTCTTCATGAGGGGAACAGGAGGGGCAGGCACTGATCTCTTCTCTCTGGTGACCAGTGATAGGACCCGGGAATGGCCTGAAGTTGTGTCAGGGGAGTTTTACGCTGGATACTAGAAAAAGGTTCTTCACCCATCATTGGGTGGTTGGGCACTGGAACAGGCTCCCCAGGGAAGTGGGCACAGCACCAGCCTGAAAGAGCTCAAGAAGTGTTTGGACAACACTCTCAGGCACATGGTGTGACTCTTGGGGCTGGTCCTGTGTAGAGCCAGGAGCTGGACACGATGATCCTTGTGGGTCCCTTCCAACTCAGGATATTCTCTGATTCTGTGTTTAGTGAATTCTTTTATCTACTAGAGCTCAGTTCAGCTCTCTTGAGGTTGCAGTCCATGCATTAATTTTAGTGCAATTTGGATCACAACCTAAATTAGTTGGCTGATCAACCCGTCTTTTAAATCTCAGCATTTTGGATATCACAATTGTAACCAAAAGGAGCCCCTCTCAGCCATTCCACTTTTAGTGAGGTCCCCATGTTTTTTTTAGGAGGTTAAGTGACTGCATCAATTCATGCAGTAAATCGTTGAATTCAAAGTGCATTTACTTGCTCCCTATTGCCCACCTGACCCTGTTCATCCACCTGACTTGTTTTCTTTATCTGTGGCACCTAAATAGCTATCCTGGACACTGTCTATATTCTGGGCAAAGAGAAATGAGTTGTCATTTAAAAGCTCCAAATTCTCTGGAGTGAATTCGGGCTGATCTATTGCAGGAGCTCAGGACTTCTGAACAACGAATCAATATGATTTCACAGAAGACTACTTATTGTTTACATAACATTCTACCTACACATTCCACAACTGCCGCACACGCGACCACGCACTGCCCGACTGGCCCCTCCATCTCGTCTACGCGCTCTGCACGCACCCTTCACAAAATATGATTGGCTCCAGTCCAGTGCAGCACAGTCCCTCCCTATCCACCTCTTGCTGTCTTGGCACTCTGCCCCCCAGCTTCTTCTCTCTCAACCCAGCGCAGTCCACACTTCAGCAACCCCGACAAATTCCTGAGGGCTCCGGCAAGAACAACTAAAGCTGGCCTGGCTCGGGCACACCAAAAGAGAGAAGAAGAGACTCTTCTTCTCAAAGAAGAGAAAGAAAAGCCTCAAGTAAAGGCTCAAATACATTACAACAATTTCCCAGTAGTAACAGCTGCAGACAGATCAATGCCCTTGTGTCAGAGATAGGACTCTGCTCTCTAACTCCCACTATTTCTGAAAGTAGACTACCACAATTTCCACTGTCATAGCAATTCTCTAAATAAAGGACAGTATATTCAGCAGTGATTATCGAAAGGAAGTTTGACAAATTTTCCATCAAAAGTATAGACAGACAACCACAGTGTCTGTAAAAATGCTGTGAAAATAGAAATTTAATAGATATAGTTACCTCCACATAAGAGACACACTCTGGCAACTTCCATTCAGTGGAAAATTTTCCGTCTTTCTGAGAGCAACAAATAATGCTGACTGATCGGAGATTGCCTGGCCCTGTTGAACTTTAGTTCTCAGGAAGCATGGAAACAGGAGAGGAAATGAGCTCTCTCTTTGCAAACACCCAGAAGGTTATAGAGTGTTAGGAAAGAACTAATGTGGATTTATCAGAGACAGATCATGCCACTCTTCCTCCTATGACAGGATAAAAGGCCTTTCTGTAAGACAGAAGTAGGAGATGCTCTACATCTTCAATGAATACACAGCCGTTTTACACTCTTTCACAATAGAAAACCAGAATGTGCTTCTCAGAGGTTTGCTGCCACACAGAAAGGCTGTACTGTGTGATACTCACTTAGGGCTCGACTGAGACAGTGAAACAGAGAACGTGCATTTTCAATACACAGTACAGGCAGCACCTGGGAGGGACTGCAAGTACATGGGAGGACAGACTTAGTAGTTTAAAAGATTTGAGAAATTGACTGGACTGGGCTGGAAATAAGATGATAATACAGTATGAACAAACATAGCAGTTATCAGTTGCACAAATACAACATGGAAAATGGGTAGATGTGGAGATTAGATAGTATCAGAAATATATGTCTGTCTCATGCTGTTGGAAAACCAAATGACAGACAAACAATGATTCCAAAACAAACTTTAACTTGGAATCCATAGACATTTGTTTCACCTGGAGATGTTGATGCTTCAGCAAGAGTACTGCACCAAGCCTGGGCACTATATTTCTCTGAAAACACTACAGCAGGGTGAACAAAAAAGAACCCTGACAATTAAATGTAATGAGAGAAATAATGGGTTGTTGCATTTAGTTCAGGATTTTTAGGCTTCAGTTCTCTGCCACTGCTCAAGATCCCTCACCATGTTGCATCTTCCACGTGACTTCCATTCACATTACTCATCCTGCATCACAGATGGGTCAGATTTTCCATATTGCAGCATGGGAAATTTTGTTCTGTAGAAATCCCTGTTCCTTTAACAACAACATAGCACTGCTCTCTTGGGGAAATGCAAGTTATAAATGGGACAGCCAACATCAGAACTAGAACTGAGGTGCAGGGTTCAGATCACCCCATTAAAAGCACAGCTAGTTTCCTTCTTGCCTGCACCCTTTATTTCAATGTATAAGTAGAACAAAGGGGAGGCTGTGACCTTCAGGGCATTCTCTCTGTCACACATGACTTGATTGATATAGAAAGGACAGAGAGGCACAGCGGTGGTTCAGTGACATTACAGCTTCTACGGTAAAGTGACAGGGAGAAAAAAAAAATCAGTTAAGAGAGAAAAGGAGAGGCAAGAGTGGCATACTTACAGAGACAGAGCAAAAAAAGCCAGTGGCAGGAGAGAGTCCCTGCTAATTGAAGAACTCCCTGCATATGAGAGTCCTGGAGTCCAAATGCACTCATGGCCAACTCTAGCACTGAAAAGAGCTCCAACAGAAATATAAAAGCATGTCTTTTCCTTTTGTGTTAATATGAACCAATCATACAGAAAACCAAAAAAAATTAAAAGCAACAGATGTCTTGAAGCAGCATGGAAATGCACAGGGGCCCATGCTTGCTAGACTCAAGTAGTAGGTCAAAAACTTAAAAGATTCATCAAATACCCACAACATTTTCCTACTGTGTGATGCTCCATATATCCATATTCCAAGCACGCACTAAGTGCTTGGAAGCACTGTGTCTTCAGAGGTGAGGCCACACCTCAAGTACTGTGTCCAGTTCTGGGCCCCTCAGTAAAGGAAGGATGTTGAGACACTTGAATGCATCCCAACGAGGGCAATGAGGCTGGTGAAGGGCTTGGAACACAAGCCCTATGAGGAACGACTGAGGGGGCTGGGGTTGTTCAGCCTGGAGAAATGAAGACTCAGGGGTGACCTTATCATTCTCTACAACTCCCTGAAAGGTGGTTGTAGTCAGGTGGGGGTTGGTCTCTTTTTCCAGGCAACAACTGACAGAACAAGAGGACACAGTCTTAAGCTGCATCAAGGGAAATTTAGGTTGGATGTTAGGAAAAAGTTTTTTACTGAAAGAGTGATAAAGGACTGGAATTGTCTGCCCGGGGAGGTGGTGGGGTCACCATTCCTGGATGTGTTTAAAAAAAGATTGGATGTGCACTCAGTGCCATGGTTTAGTCGAGGTGGTGTTAGGGCATGGGTTGGACTCAATGATCTTGACGGTCTCTTCCAACCTGGTGATTCTGTGTGATTCTGTGACTGAAATGAGTTAGAGTGTTGGTTCAGGAACCTCCGTTCCTCAGGCTGAGGGAATGCTATGGAAATGTCTGAAGAAGATAAGTTTGTCTCTGACCAGATGGCATAAATGCTATGATGACCAGATATGAGGTTATGTCAATGCCAGTAGGAAGTTAAGGCCGCTCTGCACTGTCTCAGAAAGTTTTTTTAATTTACTGGAAGTGGGTAGAGCATGCCCTGCCCACACTGCTCCCTGGGGCTGGCAGCAGTCTCCCTCCTCCTGCTCTGCCATCCCCTGCCTTACATAAACAAAGGTAACCCAGAGGTCACAGCAATTTCTGTCTGAATGCATGTCATACAAGATATCTCCTGGCTCAGGAGCCCTTTTTGTGTTTGCTTCAGATACAGCTGCCTGATAAGGGAAGCAGAATCCTTTTAGCCTTGAGAACGGACTGTGCTTACAAAAGCATCCCCATCTCCAAGTCCTTACTTGTCAACAGGCTTGGGCTGGAGGACAAATACAAGCCATCTCTGCTTCAGTTTGCAATGGGAGACAAAGAAAAGGGTTTCAATCTTCATCACAAACCAGCATATTTAATATGTAGTTGTCAGCAGTAAATTTCTGACCAACTGGATGAAATGAATTAATTTCTGATTTTCTGTTTGAAGGATCATTCTAAAGACAAATGAGACAAGAATCAAGAAATAAAAATAGGTAACATCAGTAAACTTCATAAATCAGAACTAATCTCTTTCCAATTGTCTTTGCCATTATAATGCACAACAATATGAAGTTTTTATGGCTATGGGCTGAATATTTGCTCCATAGGGCACAGGAGAAAGGGGGAGACCACAAGGCTTCTCACTCCTTTTCTCCCTAGTTCTCCTCCCCATTAATCAAGTCATGCCTAGTCATATGACATGGTAGCTACGTGACCAAAGAATCTCCCTCCATTTTGGATCTTTTCTCTCTCTGTGAGAGCCATTCTGCAACTCTCCAACAGCAAGAAATCAATCTCAGACCAGTCTGTTTCTGCATAAGAGATATGGGTTTGGGAAGGAGAGTTTGAAGCGCTACAAAAGAGAAAAATCAAAGTGCAAAATCTACAGGTGTTGAAAGAAACCCAGTAATAACCTGCTGGGAGCACACAGATTCACTGGAATGAGATTATGTGCTGTCAGTTTCCATCAGTCCTCCCAGCTGATTGCAGCATTTGATACATGCAAGCAAGATTCTCAGGCGATGGCAGATGAATACAACTCATTTCTTCCATCATTTGAAAGTCATTAGGATTAGAGCACCACATGCACCAGAAGCATCTAATTAAGCACCCATCACAGGATCAATCCCCATTATCCCCTGGGTTTTTGCAAATGAACACTGCAAATTAAGTATTTTAGTGAAAGCACTTAAAATTTGTTTTCTTGGTTAGCAATGATTTAATTATGGCCATTTTAAAAACACAAGATAAACAAAAGTTCTCTTTTTCATGCAGCTAACAAATCAGTATTTTACCCCTCCCTGTTACAATTGCAAAATTATGATGTGAATGTAGAAACCAAAATCCAGCTTTAAAATCATATCTCATTTGGTTACTATGAAACCTATTAAAATTTGCACTACTAAGGATTACTTGAAACAGTAGGAAAGTACAATTCACAAACAACCAGAAGGAGCAGGCAAGGGGGAAAATGCAGCAGTACCAACTTTCAAATATTTTTATCCATCTGTACCATATGTAAATCAAGACATGCTCTAACTTCAGGCTCCCAGCCTGTCACAGCACTACACAGATTGTTAAATCAAGGCATTCAGAAGCACAGCATGGGCTGAATAAACTTTTATGATATTTTGATTTGTTGACCAAAGACACATAATCTAGAACACCAGGGCAACACAAGTATCACCAAGCATGGAACAAACAGGCTCTGTATTTTTGCCAAGTCACCTGACTGTCATACTCTTTAAAACAATTGACACTGGGAGAACAAATCTGGGGAATACATCCCCTCATTCAGGGGGTGCCTCAGAGAGATAGCAAATCTATTCAAGGTGTTGCCATGTACATGAAAATATACAGAACAATAAGCAGAGGAAGCAGCAAAACACTCCACAGCATATGGTTTATGTAAATTGAAACTGAAGTCTGTGTACAGAAAATGAGAACAAAACGTAGTATTTATTGAATTCTATTCACTTGGAACATAAAGCTGGAATTATAATAACAGGTGTTCTCAGATATAGGTTTGAATGCCAGAAAATTACTTCTCTACAATTTTTGTCTATTACAAAGTATATGCTAGCAATTTAGCCCAAAATTAGCATTTCTATGTCTCCCAAGACAGGTTTTTTTTAATCCAAGCCAGTTTATCTTCTCCTACCATTCTATGTATTGTACACACAGCATCTTTCACACAGTATTCCACAAAAAACCCCCAAAACCCCCAAACTTTTAATAAAAATTGGTAAAAGTAAATCTTTTAAAACTCTTGACATCCCCAGAGGTTACTACAGATAACCACCACACATTACCCCACAGGTGGAAAAGGACAGAAGGCAGACCTAATGCTAGACTTATGTATTTCCAAAAGGACCTATTGCCACAAAGGATTAAATTATTTTCTCTCTGTGAAAAAAGTACACAAACACTACTGAAAATAGAACTATATGTTCTTAGCCCCTCATACCCCATTCTATGCAAGCCACTTCAGAGCAGTGTGCCCCCTCTTTCACAGCTGTACACAATCTCCAAAGTAGCTGGTATGCTGACAGACTCAAAATATTGTTTTTGAAGTTCTTTGTGAACCATTATCATACTGCAGAGCAGTTGTAGTTCCAGTTCCACAAGTTGCTTTAGTCCCAGCAGGTCATTAAAACAAGGGAGGCACTTTACATATTTCATCTTTTAATAAGTTAGAAGCTATGATTCTATACAAAAAGTCACCCTCGTGGCCCCTTCACAAGCCACGTACACTGTCCTAATTATTTCAAGTAACTAAATTCAGTTGTGTAATTCTGAGCCAATTATTTTTTTTTCCCCAAGTAGGCAGTCAGGATTTTAATGGAAAATGTGCAGATGTGAATATCCAGATGCGTGCATTCTCTTATGTATATGTTCATGCTTCATAAACCTTCTGCCACAATTTAATTTTCACTGGATCATAAATATCTGAAGAAAATTGAACTCAGAGGATTTTCACAGAGTAAACACTTTAAACCTCAGAGCTGGATTCTACTCCCTGCTGTTATGCAAGCAGTTTCAAGCAGCGAAATACATTCTGGGGCTACCAAGCACAGGACTTGTCACCTAGTGATGGATTTCTCCATCTTCCCAAACAGGTCACAGATATGTGTTTCAGCCAAGGATTGCATATTCTTATCATTTACCACAGCCGATTCTTTCTCCTAGTCTGTGGGCCAGATACAAATCAAGATTCAAGAGAAACACTCAATAGTGAATCAATACTCACCAACCAAACACCTTTCATGAGAATGGTTTGGCAACATTTTTGCCATCTGATCTTCCCAGAAGAGTGAGGGACAGCTTTAATTCTGCTTTGCATCCCTTTAGAGCAAACTACTGAAATATTCAGGTAAACATGAACCCAGCCTTTTGCTCCAGCCTAACCTTTTTCCCAGCCAGGGCTGCCTCCCTCAGACAACTCTAGCAAAGGAAATTTTCACCTTTATGGCCAAATCCCAAAGTTCTGTGACAGAATTTACAACTAGCAGAAGCAGCTGTTAATAATCCCTTCATGAATCTGCAATGAATCCAAGCCTGAATCCAATTCTGCAATCATTACTTCTGAAGCCACAGGACCACTTCCTAAGGAGAAAGATCTCTAAAAATATCAGAAAAAGCTGTTGTGACTGAGTCACTGGTTTAAGCTTGTTTCATTCCAAAGGTACTTTTGGGAAGTTTGTGTCTGTCCCTGTGCTGTCCTAGGGGAAAAAAAAAAATCTCAGCAATCCCAACAAAAACACAGAAGAAATAAGTTTTTGTATTGGCTGCAAAAAAATAGCCAAATTCATTCCAAGGACAGAACTAGGCTGGAAACTAATACAAGAAGGTAGTTCCAGTAGAAAGATGTTTTGACCCTGAGAAGAAGTCTGAAGGCAAAACACCTCAGATAGGAATCTTGCTTTAACCAAGAGTCACTGCTACTTTCCCACACAGCTGTAAGTCAGGGTCCTGTAGGTGCAATAAAAAGCAAAAAGCTCATATATCAGCAAACCATCAACAAAAAACCCCAACCAAAATTTATTCCAAATGAGTACGAAAACGGTATCATCTCTAAAAGATGAAAGGGATATTTGTACTCCAATTTACAATTCTTAAAATCATGCCTATTTTCCCCTGTCATCTTGTTTTCAAATTATTACTTTTCCCCAGTCTTTTCAAGAGCTACCTCTCTGGGCCTACATGTAGCCAAGCAAATTCAGACTGAGTACAAAACACAGACGACTACTTTAGTTTCTGAAAAACACAGGTGAAGACAAGTCCTCGAGAAGGGAGCAGACATTTCTGTACGTCTCACCTCTCCAGTGCTTACACACCTTGGTATCAACCTCAGGAAGCTTTCTAGACCTTCATCTGTCAGAGTATGTACTAGACACTGTAATAGAGTCAGCTCTAAGCTTCTCACTTGCAGCCAGCATTGCCAAGTGCAACTCCATGTGAAGGAGAGTGGAGCAGATGCCTCAGGTACCCCACTGAAAAGAAATGAGTGTTCAGGAGCCAGGGAAGACAACCCAGAGGTGCAAGGAAGTTGTGAAAGAAGCACAAAGAAGCCCTTCTGGAGGCTGTGATCAGAGTCCTTTTTTCTCGGAGGTCTACGGGATATCTCACCCCAGTAATCAGTGCCCACTCTGAGGCCAAAGCAGTTCTTGAGGACTGTGGTGCTACTTTGGTGGCTGTGTCTTGAGGCAGCTGGGGTGCCCGAGCAACATGCATGTAAGACAACACACGCTGTTAAGAAAGCAACGTGATGATCTCCTCCTCTCCTTTCCCTGGAGTACTGGGCACTGCTCATGGTCTGCATACACACATAAACATGCTCATTCCTGCCCTGAGATCTTTCCAGACAGAGGCAGAAGTCCCCATGCTTGGTGAGTCCTTGCTCGTATGTGCAGAACCACACACAGGACTTCAGCTAAAGATGTGGGAAAAGCTCCTTTATGAGCAAAGGTAAGCAAGTGGGAAAAGTGAGCAATGGACGAGAGGAATAAATGTGACGTGACACTGAGATGCTCTGCAGATCTGTGTGAGGACCCCTCAGTGGCATTTAAATCAGTTCTTCCCAGCAGCCAGAGAACATGCAACATTAGTATTCCTGCTGGTCTAATTTAGTGTAGACAGAATAACAGCTTTAGCACCCAATTAAACAAATTTTTCTCCACCATCCACTTTGATCTATTGCCTGTAACAACTGCCCCAGCTGCCTGTGGTTAAAAGTCACCCCTGTTGCACGGCCCAGTTCAGCTGTGGTACTTGTTGGCAGTGATGGCCTGTAGGACAAAAGTATAAAGGGGCTAAAATGTGGAAATCTCATGGAGGCTGTGAGAACCAGTAGCAAGTAAGAATGGCAGCTTGGATGTAAGTTTTGGCTCAGGACACTCTCCTAACAACACTGACGAGGGCTATAGCAGCAGTGACCCCTTCCATATGTACCTACAACTGTACCTGTATATACACACCTGTGCAGCCTGATGCTTAAATTTGTGTTCTAGTATCTGATACTGATTGTCACAAGAGACCTACGGTGTGTCCCGGTATGGCCATTATTCTACCAGACAGATAATCAATAGCATCTCTTCTCATGACTCCTGAGTGCCTACGGGTGCTTTTTCAGCAGCAGATGCTGAATATACATATCCCCACGATGTCCTAGAGAACGGACAGCTAATGGCCAGCTAGATCCAGCTGCATCAGCAATGTCCTGAGGCACGCTGCCACCTTGTTGTAGTTTAGAGAGATGACAGCGAGCACCTTTTACTCCTTCAGCTTCATTCACAGCAAGGTCATCTGGCACCCAGAAAGTGTTGCTGTGTTTGTTGTTGCAGAGGATGAAGGTGCTGGCTATTTATCAGTAGAATCTGGGAGTTCTGCAGGACATGACAATTCAATGTGGATGCATTGAAAAAAAAGTACTTTCCGCCCTTTCAGCCCCTATGCTACAAACGTACTTAAAAGCACATATCATTTGATGGGTTCTGGTTTGTCTAGAGCAATACATGCTTGTCTAAAAACAGAAACAATGTTTCACAACAAGCAGGATAATACATCTAGACTGCCTAAGTCAGCCTAATGACTCTTCGACTTTCTCAAAATCTGGACTGTGTTGCTCTGGGTAAATTCAGTATGAAACACTGTCACTCACTACACATGGATGTGAAAAAACCGAACCTATAGGAGGCAAAGGAATGGGGAATTCGGTCCTTAAGGTGAACAGGCAGAGCTGATGTATCTGCCTGTTCAGAACATCCTCTCTGCACATCTTGGAGCTTATACACATGCACAAGTTTAATGGGTTCAGCTTAAAATAGCCAGTTTTAAGAGCTGTATTTTCACCCACATAACCCTGGATTAAAGTGGCTTAGAAGTATACAGCCATATAGCTTTATCTCCACTGATACAGAAACATTCCCGTAATTGACACTGCCCTGTATCATGATCAGTCCTCTCACAGTGGTCCTCTCCAAGGTACAGGTTGGGCTTTTCTTACTATTTCCTGAGGTACTTGTAGAGTTTTTACCAAGAATCTGTGAACAATTACCATAAGGCAGGCAAAGCAAGAGGGCAAGTTAACTAGTTAAAGAACAAGAAATTTAAATCAAACAATCTTGTTTCTGTGCCTCAGGATAGGATTCCAGATGTTTTGTAAGGAAACAGAAGACAAGACAGTAAGACATCAGGAAATACATCTTAGCACTAATGATTTGAAAGCTCTGTTCTTGCAAAACAGGATACAGTTCAAAAGTAAGGTGCTTGAAAAAGTTTTAGAAAAAAGAAAGGCTACAGGTGAACTAATTTTTTTAGCTTCAATCATTTAAAATGCAGAACTTAGAGAATTTATTTAAGAAGACAATACGATCTGTTCAGACCTTTCCTGATACCTTTTCTTTTCTGGCTGTCAGCAAGAAGAAGACGTTACCTTATGTCATACAGTCTATTGCTGAGAGACTTGACGGTGCTGTTCTTCCCATCCTTTCTTTCCTTCACCTTAATTAGAACCGAAGACAGAAAATGTGTGACTCTCAGCACTCAGGATATATGTAAATTACAAGGGAAAAACAGCTAAGGGCCTGCCTGCATGTGTTGCACACCAGATAAGGCAACACTCTTTCCTTCCCCTCTGCTATTACAGCGCTTCCACTGCAGCTTGTTTGGCTTCACTAAGATGTACAATACCACAAAAGCTATTTATGAACTCTCATATCAGTGCACACAGTGGTAACAACACAAGACTCTAGTAACTGGGAACATTTGGATATGACATTTTTCTAAAGGAAACCTTATTCCTTTGATTTCTGCAGGAAGGGGAGGAGCTACTCAAAAGCTTCAGACCTGTGGTTAAAGCACTGATGGGAGACCAGAGCTCTACCTTTGAAGACGAAATGTCATTTTGGATGCTCATTTAAAATTAGGTTTAATCGATTCACTTGCATAACAAAGACAGTAGGTTCTGAGCAAAGTGCTCACCAAAAGGAAGTGAAACCCCTGACACAATGTGAAGCGCTGAAAATGAAGTGATGCAGCTAACACGCTTATCTCAGGGACATGGTGCATCTTGATTTTCTTAGATGGTTTCTGCCTAATGCTGTCATGCAAAGGCTCTTCAGAAACCTGGGGATGGTTCTCAAAACATCCAGCTCTGGCCACTGATACTGAAAGACACTGAGAGACTTCACCTGTCACAGAATCCTCTAAAATTTTTCCCTGTATCAGCTTTTGCTGTTTGAGCAAGATAATAAGAAGAATAATCACTGCCGTAGCACTTGATGGCCTTGGTAAATGAAAAATTGATCAATATTTTTCTTTTCTCCTACCCCCAAGACAATTTGGCTCTGTTACAAAGTGAAAACAAGCATTCTCTACATTCCTAGCAAAACAAAAAATTCAAAGTATTCTCAACAAAATCATACATTATTGGTTAAAACTTTTAATTTTAATCAAAATAAAACAAAATAAGGTGACTAGAAAAGCAATTATACCTTGGGTTTTCAGACCAAAAAATCTGACTAATGTCTCATTCATATAGAATGTGATAGGGCCACAAAATCTGCTTTTTCTCTTGGATGAAAATCTGTTCTACTTTATATCTTTAAAGATTTGATTAACTTAACTTTATGTTTTATTCCATGAAGGAATTAAGCTAAGGTAAAGTGGCAGCAGATAATCAGAGGCAGCACCAACCCTCAGCAATAACTTGAGCTGATGCGCACTCCTGGTGTTACAAGGAAGGATGCTAGTCCACTGCAACATGCCCCTTCCCTTCTCTCTCCCCCAGTCTTATGTTTGTATTTGGCCCCTTGTTGTGGACTGATCATGTTGCATATTTTGTAAAACTAGTTCTTGTGCTTATAAATGGAAATAATATTTCATCTGGTATAATAAACCATGCTGAGGTACATACTGCAACTTTATTTTCTTCCTATATTTTTGTGTTGAATACTGTGCTGTATCTTCAGGGGTTTGAGCTCTTACTTCTAGATCATTTGATATAACAAACCTAATAAACAGTCCCCAGATAAACACATGAATGGAAGCTGTCACCTTTACTACTAAAAAAAGGCTATTTAAGTTACATAATACAGAGAAATAAAATGCTTCAGCTCCTCTCTGACACTATTTAGGAAAGAAATATTGTGTTAGAGACACAGAAGTATCACGGTTTTACTTGCCACAGTTGTAGCAACTAGGTTTATTGGAATACAAGATGGTAACAAAGAACAGCAGAGCCTGTCTGGTTTTCAAATTATTTTGTGCCTTTGATGGCAATTTTTAGACATCCACTTTCAGAGCTTCCTCTTTCTTGTTCACCAAATCACTCTTAAAAATATTGCAACAGGAACAAGCAAGTTCTTTTAAAACCATGCTAAGAACATCATTATGAACTGCATCTTTAAATAAATTGCTGTCCTCTTTAGAAGAAAGTTCTGTGAGTTATTCTAACGTGTAAGACAACAAATGGTATTTTGACTTGTATTTCATGGGACTTTCCCAACACTCATGAGGGCAGCCTCCCAGCCCTCCTCCAAGGACAGTGATTGGTCTTTCTCCTGCTATGGGGGAAGAGAGATTGTGAAACTACATGAGTGCCTTGTGGGTCACAGAGGAAGTCTGGGGTACAGCTGAGCTCAGCTCATGAAGCTCCCAGCTGTCAGATCCACCTTGTGAACCAAGGCCAGCAATCACTTCTTCCCGAACAGACTGATCATTGCTGCTACCCATAGTGAAATTCTTCAGCCAAATGAAAACTGGAAGGGAAGGGACAAATCTTCGACACCTTTTTGGCCTTTTCTAGCTCTTTACCTTCTGAAGATCTTAAGCACTTGATTATCAATGGTAAACAAGGAGACAGATCAACCCCTCCACTTCAAGCCACCTGGTAGGTAACTAGCAGCACCCAAATGGGCATTGCACCATCACAACAGGAAGTTCTTCTTATGACCTGCCAATGCTATGACACAATAGGAACTTGATTCAGCAGGACCCTCCTCTTTCCAGATCATGCAGAAACATTGTGAACTATAGAAAATTAAAATCATTACCCACCTGTAACTCAAACAATCAAAAGGCTCAGATGTGGAGCTGGCCCTGCTGTCCTGTAGCACAGGAAAAAACATTTGTTAATATATCAATTGCCAAGTTGCTTATTATTGAATCATATTGCATCCATACATATCCTAAGCAATCTGTTGCTAGGTGCTGATTTATTTAATAACTTAATGGACTTTGAATAGTTTCCAGAAAGGAATACGGGACCTGAAGGTTGTGTTGTTATTTTGTTCAAATGAAGCAATAGCTGAAAAAACTCTCATGAGCCCTCAGCAGAGGTAGGAAAAATATAATTCTGCATTGTGGCAGACCTTGAAATCAGATCAAACAGCAACTGTGAAGCAGCCTATTTTGAACTGCAAGAGTAGGTGAAAAGAATTATTTACCCTTATGCTCTTAAAGTGAGATTAGATCTACAGCTTGGAGAGACTGGTTCAGAAACAATCATAATCAACAAATTTTTCACAAGATGTATACTGTTCAGTATAAAACAAATATTTGAACTGGATGATCTTTGGAGATTTATTCTGTCATACCTTCAGTCCTGTAATTTTGCATCATCAAAGTGAAACTGAAATAACCAGTTTTAGCCTTAGCTAAATCTAAAGAGATCTTCTTCTATTTCTGTAGACTGTTTTGCATTAAAATATGTCAAAGTATCTTGCAGAGTCCATTAAGTGGCATTATTTTTTGCAGGAGAGGAAAGGCAAATGATTCTCAGAAAACTGCAATGCCCCCCCTGGAAGTCACACAGCCCTCAGGATGCTCTGTGGACTGGGGGCTGTGGTGGTTGCAGACCACCTTCCCTTCTTTGGGGAATAAAGACAAGACCTGAGGAGAGTGTTTCTTTCGATGAAGCAGACTTGTAGCTGGTGAGACTACAAGCAAGATAAGGTTCGTTTTACCTCCCAAAGGCACACTTCGGAGTCTTCTCGCCTCCACACTGGCATCCTCTCACTGCCCCAGGCAGCTGGTATTCCCCCAAGCACCTCCCTCCCAGACATGGGGGTGGTGGAGCATGACAGTAGAGAAGCCCATTGGAAATTAATTTGTCACATGCACTTTGGCACAGGGATGCCCCACGCTGAAGGACCAAGCTGGGCAGCCAGGCAGGCATTGGAGGCACGTGGCAGGCATGGCACTCTGTGCCTGGGGCTGGTGGCATCAGCACAGACACCCACACAGCTCAACTTTGTCCATAACTGGCTGAGCAATGTATGGTCTACAGTAACTGAGATCTGAGTATCAGACAAAACCAGGGCCCAGACTTTCACTAAACACTGGAAGAAACACAGAACTGGCTCAAAACTCATCGGCTCTTGCTGCTGGTAAGGAGAGGGATCTGAATTCCTTAGTCACACAGCCTTGATATTAGAGGTCTCAACATGGATCTGAAGAGACTACAGCTACAATTGTCATAAATATATAATAAAATCCCACCACTAAATCTAGAGAATGGCACTGCATCTCCCCATAAGACCCTCTGTTTTATTCTGTGTTACTGGATAAGATTTTTAGAAAGAATAAAACAATTATTTGCTAATCTTTTCAGTTTCAAGGCCAAAGATATACAGTTGCAGCTCACTCATGCTCTAGCTCTTCTGAAAAGGGGATGGTTACAGTGAATCAGGTCACTTTCTAGTCTCTTTTTATAAACACAACACACAGGATTCTGAGCCTGTGCATCCTTTTTGTTGTGTCAAATAAATGTGATTTTGTTATTTTTATAAAGTTTTAAAATGTATGAATTTATCAGCTCATGGCAATTTCAAATGAAAATCTATATTCATATCTCTGAATATTGTCATCTGTCCTTGAAAACAGGTCTAGCAAGTGCCTGTAAGCAACATGGTGAGCCCAAGTGAGCTACACACTTGGCAAGAGCTTGAGCAAGTGAATTTTTCTGAAAGTCAAAATGCAGCACCTGCCTGAACTGACCACAGCTGATACAGGCAAAACTGCCTGCTCCAGGACTTTCCCAACATTCCATCTTCATTGCAAAGCCCCCAAAGCCTTAGAAAACACTCCTGGCCGTCTGAAGGCACTGGTGTCTTCTGGCAGCGTACACGCAGATCTGCACTTTATTTCTGTCTTTATGCATGTCAAACCTTACACAGATCTACCTGTCTGCCAGTTGCAGTGTTCACAGAAAAGGTGATGCAGAGAGCCTGTCTCCTGAAGGTCCACAAGGAACCTGCCTGTAAGAACACCATGAGCCCTTGTGCCTTGTAAGGGGCTAATCTGAAACCACATTAGAGATGGCAGAAAAACTACTCTGACTTCTGTGGGTCTTTGAGTAACCAAGGTCTTGCTGTAATTATATGGCTACACATAGTGTGTACTCTATACATCTATACAAAGTAGAATATTGTATTACAGTGTTACATCACAGACTAATTTTGGTAATCTC
Source organism: Edolisoma coerulescens (assembly GCA_013397115.1). Lineage (NCBI taxonomy): Eukaryota > Metazoa > Chordata > Aves > Passeriformes > Campephagidae > Edolisoma > Edolisoma coerulescens. Next base: position 7,359 of record VWZW01002957.1, on the reverse strand, counting down.
TTAATCTGAGGGGAGGTAATAACTCTCAGAACAGGTACAGCACAAGGGCTCATATGTTGTACCTTGCATGGAGATCTTGCTGATTTATCCATTTCCAAGTAAATTCACCTGATCATTTAGAGGCAGTGAAGTTAGGATTTAGAGCAGCTCTAGAACCCACTGAAGTCATCAGGTACCTCATGGCTTTCTGGAAGCTTTGGATTTAGAGTGCAACAGCTGTTCAAAACCTAAACGTGAGAAAACTGAATGTACCAGAACAAATGGGACTGATCGCAACTGCAGATGCAGAGCTTGTGGCAGCTTGGTCTGCTGGTACTCAGAGAATCTAGGGCACAGGACATGGTAGGCTTGGTTTCTGCAAGGAGATGGGGTTAACCTGTCCCTTGCAGGAAACCCAGCTCCTAGTAACATCTCCCTCAAAACCAATTATTTTTCTTTTTCTCTTGCAGCACTGTGTTGGAAGGATGAAACAGAGCAGAAGGCTGAAAGCTCAACTATCCAAATCTCTCCATCCTAATGCACTACTGCTGAGTACAGTAGGGCTCTGAAGAAAGACAAAACCAGGTGAAGACCATTCAAGTGGTAGAATTTATTGCAGAGCTCTGAAAAGCAAACTGCAAGACAAAGCATTATATTACATTTTAGACCCTACATCTACCACTTCCACCTCACAGGCTGAGCACCTCACCCAGATTCACACTGACATCACACATTGATCCTGCAGCAGGATCCATACAAGTATGAAGGCTGACATAACATTAATTACCCATGCCCATTAGCAGAACCTCTTTTCCTGCACAGCTTGTAGCATCCATAATAATTTTCCAGGGGATGCACTAAGAGGTGTAACTGAAACAAAATGCCCTCACATGAGAAGCATGGATAGCACATCATTCTCTGTGTTGCATGTTTAATCACGTTGTGCAAACTCTTGTACATTTGTGCACCTTTGAGGTAAAAAGTATGAGAAAATCAGCATTATTATTTTTATAATACAGATACAATTTTCCAAAACCCAATCCTTTGTTAAAAATGTGAAAACAATAAAAAGGCTGCAAATGCATTAAAAAGTAAACAGCACAAAAATAAGCCAAGTTATTTACTGCTGGTGCAGTCAGAAACAGATCACAGCCTGGGTGTCACAAATTAGAATGCTTTGGCAGATGTAAAAAGCCTTAGCAAGACATTGCATCGTTTTCAGTCTCCTCACCTCACACAAAGCTGAGAGATTTTCTAATGTAGAGAAATAAACCAACACTCAGATACACATACAGTGGTGAGATCTTGTATGCAAGTGTAAGCAAACCTTCAAGGCTGGCAATCGGAGATGTTATGAACTTGCAGATAATGTTGGAGGCAAGTAAAGGTCAGCCCATCTTTATACCTGGCCATGAATATCAGTGAGAGGGCTGGAAAACTACTGTGTTGCTGCTTTATACCTGAGACCATACTTAGATGCCAGGGAATGTTAAAACAAACAGCTGTGCTAAAAGGCTACTTTTTCTGACATAAGAAAAATTAGGAAGAGAGAGAAAAGCCAGAAGAAAACCACTAGAAGACGCTGTGGAATGTAGTGCTTTGCCAGCAATATGAGTCTTGCTACAACTGTAAGCCCTCCTGAACTTAGAAGGTTGTACAGCCACAGGAAGTGTCTCTTCAGTAGCAAACCGAAAACCACTTTCTCTACTTGTATAATCCTGAACACTTTCTAAATGTTTTCTTTCATACAGGAAAGCCTGGTATTAGAGAATCCAGCAGAAACTTTGAAAAGCTTCTTTCTTTCTCTCTCAAATTCAGTAACATAATGCTAAAGGGAAGAAATACTTTATAAAAATAACTTTCTGTTTCCATAAAATATGTTTATAAAAAACAAAAGCCACACCAGTAACTGCTGTCTCAAAAATACAAAAAACAAATTCACACTCTTAAAATTATAAGTTAAATTATATAAGTTAATTATATATTAATTGCTCCATTAATATCACACTTCTAATGAGAATATACTCATTTTTGGAAGTCAACTTTTTTTCTTAAAACTTAAACCCCTTTCTTTCAAAGAATTGGAGAGGTAAAACCATTCCATTCATCTTATAATGCAGTGTGAGAGTGCATAAATGCAAACATGCTGCTGAGCATGATCAGCACTATACACCTGAGAGTCACAGAGTCCTATTTGGCTGAGTAAGGTTTCCCTGTTGAGCAGGGAGCTCTGGCATCCAGCCCTTGCAAGCAGGGAGCAAGGAGCTCTGGCACGCAGCCCTTGCAATCTCAGCACACCAGCTTGTCACGGCAGGCTATACATGGTCATAGACATGTTTAGATATTCCAAAAGTTTTTAATGACCTACCGTATGTGTCTAAAGTCACCTGAATCTGGACTGAAATTACTTACCAGAAACTGCTCCAAATGTTGTAGTTACTTCATTTCCCAAATATATATCATTTTGTTATTTAATAGTTTGTGTCACACCAATAAACCCATCATGAATTGGAGTGTGAATACACTGTTGAAAGTGTTGATGCTGTTGAAAGATTATATCAAGGGCACAGAGAAACATGATTAAGTTCCATGTCAGTGAGTTCTCTCATTTTTGTATAACACATCCAGTCAGTGTTTGATGAATTTATTACAATGAAAGGGAAATATCAACTAAACAGAAATAATGTCAAGCAGAAGCGTAAATCATAGGCAGGTCTGACAAACCAATACCATGCAATAAAGTTGCTATGGATGCCCTGAGGCAGAGCAGCACAGTTTTTCTAAGTGTTATGGAAATAGACAATTCAAGGTACATTGTAAATTTGTTCCACAATGTGCTCACCCTCAGCTGGCTTTCAGCATGGTTCTGGCATTGAAACTGTCGCCAGCAAAGCTGTAACCGTCTGTTCCCAAGAAGAACCTGACCCAAGTCTGCGAGCTCAGCCATTCAGAAGTAAATGCTGCAGTATTCCTTGAATCATGGAAGGCAGTGATGTGAAGGGTTTCACACAATCTTCCAAGGCAGCTAGTGTAGCATCACCTTCATTTTTGGACTCTTTTCTTCTATCACCGTGTTCTTCCAGTTTTCACGTTTGTCATCTTACATCGGTTGTAGTTTCCATACTTTTGACTTGAGTTAGCCTAGCTCCCTATGAAAATCAGATTTCCAGGATCAGTCTGTTTATATGTCTGTAATAAATTTCTAATGCCGATTTCAGGCCAATCAGACAGATACTGGAGATCTCAAATATGGTGAGCTCTCTGTATATTTTGTAATGCCAGAGTGAAGGATGCCAAGGTTTTGATTTTCTTGACCAAGTAAGTTGAATGAGGCAGCTTGTATGTCGTGGTCAAAATATTTGACAGAACAAAGGCTGTATGAAGAAGTATGGGAACCATATAGGATACATGGTGAAAACAGAAATTAGTAGTTTAATTTAGTTTTTAAAAGCCTAGGAATGAAAAGGCTCAAGACCATAGGACACTGAGTTTCCACAGTATTCTCTGTAGCCACAGGACTTGACATACACACCTTGGAACAAGATAAATTTATAGCAACAGCTATATACAAGTGAATATTAATGATGTGATTTTCATTAGTAAGCTCTATTGTCTTCTATAATGCATGGCATTGCTGCTGGAATCTGAGGGAATTTTCCAGTCATGCTGGGCTGGCCATCTCTGCACAATGCTCAGTAAAGATGCTGTGTAGTGTCTGTGTGCCTAAAAGAAAGAAGAAACGTCTGTATATGAATAAACTAGTCCAACAGAGAGAGTCAAAGCCTAACTAATGGCTCCTGGTTGATTTTAACCCCACTGCAACCAGTGGTGGGTCAACACTGAGGATGGCGGTGATGGTTGTGTGAATTGCACTGAGCAGCAGAGCAGTAACGGCTGAACATCAGTCCCAGCTGCTCCCAACACATCCATCCCTGTGTCACTTCTCATTCCAGCTCAAATAGTAATTTCCCCAAGAAATGGATTTCTCTGCTTTCAGCAGGGTAGCAAAGAAACCCATCTTTCTTAAAACCACTTCTGGGACTTCTGCATTGCAGTTGTTGGAAGAAACTTCTACTTTTAAACCTAAAACTTAATTAAAGTATCTCCAGAATTTTTTCTCCTGTAATTTAGTGACACTTCTCTCACAGGCTGACCAGAATTATTTGCAAACTGTTATGGCTACTGCAGACAGAAGAGGTCACCAAGCTGCAGCAGTAGCTGTAATTAACACAGGAGCATACGTCAATACGTAATTGACTTCTTAGGGAATTCAGAGCAGCCACACAACCAAGCAGCTCTGACAAGCTTTTGGCATCCACAGAGCAGCTAGTCCTGCCACAAGCTGGAATAAGAGCAGGAAGAGTCCGAGAGGACCAGTTTTTTCTGCAAGGATTTTTCTAAGATCATCTTCCCTGGATGCATGGTCACATCAGATCCATGAAACCCATCCTGCTTAGGGATCCTGGATTTAGGTGAGCAACAGCGATGCAGAATTTCAAAGCCTTTCCTCTTGCTCCTGGCCAGTCAGCAATTATTTACCATGGCACGAAGGACAGGACTGCAGGACTACGTATGACAGATAAGGGCTGCAGCTACCAAGATGACAGATTGTGGCATTGGGTTGGAATGCAACATATCAGCACAAATAGGAGCCTTAGGCAGTCATACAAGGAATCCGGGAGGAATGGGCTTGGAGCATGATTTTTTGCCCATGAGAGCAATGTGATGGTTAACTGTACAGAGGGAACAGCTCCTCTTTGAGAAGCAAGCTAATAATTGCATTTTTTTCTCTGCAATTAGTCCTGATAGTGATAGGTATAGTCCACTGCCCCCCTGATCAGAAACACAGGTGATCATCTAAGAAAGTTAGAGAGCCCAGACAGATGCTCATCCTCTTTTGCAAGGGTGGGACACCAAACATCCCTATTCTGAAACGAACCATAAGGTGGCACTGCTTTAAAACGTTACCTGAGAAGATTTTCCCTGACATTGTCCATGCTCTACAAAAACCCATAGAGTTCCCACTGAATTTAAGTGAATCAAGTCATCCTACAGAAACCTCAGTGATACAGTGAAAGTGCACATCATTGGCATATGTACTTTCACACATACTATTTTCTCAGAAATTGCTACGTTTTATTCTGAAAACCAAAATGCCTCAGATACTTTTGTTCAAGCACTGCAACATCCATTTCAAAATTTATGTGTGTGTGTGTGACAGCCAGACCTGTCCTCTCTTCATACAGCCTCTGGCATGTAAGACCATAAAGATTCTGCTCTTTTTCTGTGCATGGCAACAGCCAACAAAGACACTTCTAACACATAATTTTCTGGTTCACATCTAATATGCAGGACAAGCTGTCAGGTAAAAACAGTCTTCGCAAGTGGAGTCACAGGAAATTCATAGTGGTTATGGTAAAATGAACTACAGAGATACCCTCTGTCTGTTGATTTGTGTTATGTTAGACCTGGCCACCATTTTAAATGAATGGTGAAAGGGACATAAAGCCAGCTACACAAAGGAGATTATGTCAGTCTGAAAGACAATAGTAGAAGAGTGTGATTCTTAACAAACTTCCTGAATGCAAAGATAAGGACCCTACTGAATCTCCAAATTCCACGGGCACAGAGAACCAGCTGCTGGCTGTCTGTCAGGGTACAGTGCCAGTTTTACATAGCACAAGCGAAAGAAATGGGTCAGAAAAAAAATGCTCACCAACTGCAGAACCTTCTGTTGGGTTGTCATGTAGGAGCCTAACTGATCTGAAAATAGCAAGGCCATGAGTTCAGGTCCCCCTTGATCTTCTGTATCCAGCCAGTCTCCCGCCCTGCAAAGAACTCCTCAGTTTTCAGGCAGTCCTTTACTATGAACAATGCAAGGTCTTTAAACCACTGTTATTTTTGCAGTCTCCACCACAAAGTATGGCTCACCCACCTCCAGCTACCACATGCCATGCAGAAGAACGCATTAGGGACAGATAGCAGAACTACCTGAGCTTAGCTTTAGATATTTTCTTTCTTACAGGTACTTTTGATCTAGCTTTACATCCCAGTAGTGACCATGCACTGGCACCCTTTCAACCAATGGACTAAAGTGTTCAAAAAGCCAGTGAGATGATGGATAGGCCACAGACTCCTTTCCAAGAGCACTTCATGGTAGAATGATGAACCAGTGTCAGACTACAGACTGATTTCAGGATGTGCAACTGACAGTGAATTGACCCAGGCTGTATGATGACAGACAAACAACATCTATTCATTGATGCATCTCTTTGGATTCCTCCATCCACTCTGCCCATGGAGCAGAAAACACACTCAATACAGAGTCTGGCAGAATGCAAAGCAGTTCAGTGAAACAGCTGGAGAGACACCAGAACTGTCCACGCATATCAACACAAGGATGTTCTCGCTTACTGTTACCTTACTTGCATTTCAAATGGAGGAATATGCTACTTCATATCAAGAATGTAAAAACAGATCTCATCAGAGTGTAGTGACTCAGATGGTTTTGAGTTGATCCCTACCATTCTGGCAAGGTAATGGGAAGCTTATTTCAACTGCAGTTGACTGAGAAACCTTCCGTGCATTTAAAAACCAAAGGACAGTGATAGTGGGAGACAGGAGGATGGATGAACTTGTGAATATCAGCATTCAGAGTTAATAAGATTCTACCAGGAAGGTTCATATGATGAGTTTTAGTCTTTTTTTTTCCTATTTTGATCATCTAAGATAGTCTTTATTTCAAGTATCACCATAGGAGCAGTAATTAATTCAAATGAAGTGAGATTTTCTCTAAATGAGAGAAAAATATTCCAAAACATTCTGAGCTTCAAACCTTAACAAAAAGAGAGAAGTATTCCTCTCTCTAAAACTTTAAAATACAACTTTCAGTGAAAACAAGACCTTTTTCTTTTTTTTTTTTAAGTCAGCAAGTACACTGTTAGGTGAGATGGCACACTGGCTCTCTTTGAGAAGCAGGCTATCAAATTCTCCTTTTCTGTCCTCGGCCACAGCTAACTGAAGACTACCAGTGACAGTGAGAAGCTCTTGGACCTACTTGACTTTTATAGATCTTTTTGAGTTGGATACTAACAGCAATTACCAAACTGGAGCCCAAACATTAAATACTATTAAATCCTTTGAATCCAATACAGAAGCACTTCAATTATACAAGCTTTCTGTTATCCCAGATGAGGTCACGATTCTAAATGCTCATCGTATTGAATATTCCTGCCATATTCTGAAAGCTTGATTATCAAAATTATCCTTTGTCCTTTGTGTCACATGGACAATTAAAGTTTACGCATTTCATGCAAAACAGGTTTTGTACCTCATTCAACAGAGCTGTCTGTATTTCCATGTGGACGCCGAAAGCTGAGT